>CM073774.1:11613488-11943488 GCA_037158775.1 Hetaerina titia
TCCTCGTGTACCTCCAGCAATGTTGTCTGCCTACTCAAGTGCCAACTTTTCCCTGCCTTTTACATTGGACAGTGTACCAAACCCCTCAATATTAGAATCAATAATCATCGAGCCTCATGCAACAATTCCTCCCTTATTGGTATGCTCTCAATCCCCACACATGCCTCCGAACACAACACTGCCTTTGACCAATGTTTTAAAGTATCCGTCTTAGCATCCCTCCAACACTCAGACCCTCCACTGAAACTCAAAACATTAGAGCTAGCTTTCATCTGGCTCTATGATTCCTGGAATCGCCCAGGTATTAATATTAGACATTTATTGCTCCCTTTGTGCATATAATTTCATCCCCCTCCGCCCCCAACAACTTCCATATCATCCCCACCTTTTTTTAAAATTCCCGCGCCATACACTACCCCTCCAAACTCCTCACCTCGAATGACTTCCCCCCCTTTTTTCCCCCTTTTCCTTTCTTTTCCCCTCTTTTCCCCTCTTTTCCCCTCTTTTCCCCTCTTTTCCCCTCTTTTCCCCTCTTTTCCCCTCTTTTCCCCTCTTTTCCCCTCTTTTCCCCTCTTTTCCCCCATTTCCCCTTCTCCTTCCTACCACTGCTTTCGGGCCCTCCTCTGCCTCAGTTCTGTTCCTAATTCCTCTTGAGAAAGGTGGTTGGACCACCGAAAATTCGATAATCAGTGAGTCCCTCTTTTGTGTGTTTTGGTTTCTGTGTTTGTTATGACTATCAGTATATATATATATATATATATATATATATATATATATATATATATATATATATATATATATATCCCTCCCATGGACTACAACCTTGTCGTGGTGGAAGGGCTTGTGTGTTCCGATGACCCCTAGAGCTGTGCTGGCGGGAGTAATGATAATTACTCCTGGAAGGGTCACCCATGCCAGATAGGTCGAAGGTTAGGAGCCAGACGAAAGGTAGTCCACGCAGCGTCTGTTCCTCAGTGAGGCGGCTGCAATGGCGTCTGACCCCAGTGGGGCGGCCATTAAGTGATGGTGTCACGTTAAAAACACTATTGCGGAAGGCAACGGGAAACCACCTCAATTATGATTCCCAAGAATATTATGATGGGCACTATAGATAATATGAGTCCTGGCAACTACGGGACACGGCCCAAGAGGCCGTGTGTCGTGCCCGGCAGAGGGAGAGGCAAGGCTTCCGCGGTCGTCATCCCACGAAACCCTTGCAGGGAATAAATAACTTTAGCAGGACAGAAGACTCAGAAGAAGGCGAAACTAGTTAGAATAGGAACCTGGAACGTCAAGACAATGTTGAGGAGAGGCAAATTAGAAAATATTAAGCGAGAGATGGAAAGAGGTAACATAGATGTTTTAGGCCTCTGCGAGGTGAGATGGAAGGATAGCGGGGATTACTGGAGTGAAAATTATAGAGTAATATATAGCGGCGGGGACGAGAGCCCACGAGGGGTTGCCATAATTTTAAAAAAAGGGGTAGGAAGAAGCGTAGTTAACATAGAGCAAGCGACAGATAGAATTTTACTCGTAGAGATTAAAGCAGAGCCGACGAACTTGGTTATTATTCAGGTATACATGCCACCGATCAACCACAAGGAGGAAGAAGTCGATAGGATGTATGATGAGTTAGAGGATTTCATCGCGAGTGTTCCTGCAGGGAAACATTTGATAGTGATGGGGGATTGGAATGCGACGGTAGGCGAAGGAAGAGATGGTGGTGAGGTGGGGGACTATGGGTTAGGCACGAGGAATGAACGCGGGGAGAAAGCAATTGAATTCTGCAGGAGACAGGGGTTAGTCATCACTAACACATGGTTTAGACACCACAAAAGGCGTAGGTATACATGGAAAATGCCAGGTGACTCAGAAAGGTATCAGTTAGATTATATTATGGTTAGGCACAGGTTTAGGAACAGTGTGATAAATTCGCACAGTTTCCCAGGAGCGGATGCGTACTCTGACCACAATTTAGTTGTTATGAAATGTAATGTTCGTTTCAAGAAGATAAGGCAAGGGCGGCGGGTTAAAAAATGGAATTTAGAAGCAGTAAATGAATTAACGAGGAAGGAGTATCAGGAGGCTGTAGAGAAAATGATGGATAACGGTAAAGAACTGAGTGCTATCGAAGAAAAATGGGAATGTATCAAGAAAGGGATATTGGAAGCCGCTAAAGACACTATAGGAACCGTTAACGGGAAAAGGATAAGGAAACCATGGGTAACGGATGAGATGATTGCGAAGATGGATGAGAGAAGAAAATGGAAAAATGTAAACACAGAGTTAGGCAAAATGATGTACAAAGAGTTAAACAATAAATTGAGAAGGGCCACAAATAAAGCAAAAGAAGAATGGTTGAAAACGCAATGCGAGGATATGGAAAGTTTACAGAAGAAGGGTGAAATTGGTGCTCTATACAGCAAGGTTAAGTTATTATCGGGAAGTAAGAAGGCAAGAGCTGTGCTAACAGTTAAAGATAAATGGGGTAAGATAATAGTTGAACCAGGAAAAATCCAAGAGAGATGGAAGGAATATATAGAAACACTGTATGGTAAAGAACTTAGGCCGACAAGGTTAGACATAGAAAAGGAACATGACGTAGAAGAAGATAGCTTAGGTCCAGGCATACTCGACGATGAAATAGAAAGGGCATTAAAGGAGATGAAAGCAAATAAGGCTGTGGGGGTGGACAATATTCCTGTAGAAATGTTGAAATGGTTAGGGAAAGGTGGGAAAAAGGCCATATATGGACTGATTCGTAGTATCTATGAGGAAGGAATCTGGCCGGAAGATTTTGTGAGATCGGTGTTAGTTCCTATTCCAAAAAAGGCAAAGGCTTCGTCATGTGAGGATTACAGAACAATAAGTTTGATATCCCACGCAGCTAAATTTATTCTCAGGATCATCAACAAAAGGATAGAGAGTAAGGCAAATGATTACTTAGGGGATGATCAGTTTGGGTTCAGGAAAGGAAGAGGTACGCGTGATGCCATTGCAGTAATGAGATCACTAGTCGAGAGGAATATAGAATACAAATAAAAAGAGGAATGGATTGGAAAGAAAAAATAGGAATGGATTGGAGGGACAGGAGACTGATCCGCAACCTGTACATGTCCCAGACTGCTCAGGTGCGAGTGGGGAACGGAGAGTCTGGATGGGCAGTGTTAGGAAGAGGTGTAAGGCAGGGTTGCCCATTGTCACCGGTACTGTTCAACGTATATGTAGAGGAAATGATTAAAGAGGCATGGGAAGAACTGGAGGTAGGAATGAAAGTCGGAGGGGAACTCGTGAAATCGGTTAGGTTTGCTGATGACCAAGCATTAGTTGCTCAGTCAGCCAAGGGGTTGCAAGCATTGTTGAGTGAATTGGAGGTTCAGTGCGATAAATATGGGATGAGAATCAATATTAATAAAACAAAGGTTATGCGATTTTCCAGAAAGAAAAAGGCTAAGCTAAATATTAAAATAGGCGGGGATAGAATAGAGCAGGTAGAGCAGTTTACATATCTCGGAAGTGTTTTGGACCAATACGGTCAAAGTGGTAGGGACGTAAGGAGAAGAATTGCGCTAGGCAAGGAGGCTTTCTCAAGGAGGAGGGAGTTGATGACGGGGACGTTGAGTAGGGATGTTAAAACAAGACTCGTAAAAACTCTGATATGGAGCGTAGCTATGTACGGCGCGGAAACGTGGTCGCTGAAGCAGGAGGATAGACGTAGATTGGAGGCTTTTGAAATGTGGGTGTGGAGAAGAATGGAGAAGGTGAAATGGACCGAAAGGAAAACAAATGAGGAAGTACTGGAAATTGTGGGTGAGGAGAGGGGTTTGTTGAGAGAAATCCTATGGAGGCAGGAAAAATGGATGAAAGGCGTATTGAGCGGTAGTGGAATGTTGAAGAGGGTATTAGAGGGGAGAATGTTGGGCAAGCGTGGTAAGGGGAGGAACAGGATAGGGATGTTGGACGGGATGAAGGGAGGAAAGAAGTACACCGAGATGAAGAGGGACCTGATATAGATAAGTTTGCTAGGTGGGGAGTCACAAAATGTATATTTGATAGTTGTGTCCAACCAAAAACCTACCTTAACCGGTATATTACCTTATATATATATATATATATATATATATATATATATATATATATATATGCACCCCGTCCCATAGACTACAATCTTGTCGTGGTGGAAGGGCTGTTCTGGCGGGAGTATTAATAATTGCGTCTGGTAGGGTTACCCAGGCCGGATAGGTCGAAGGTAAGAGCCAGACTCAAGATAGTCCACGCAGCGTCTTTTCCTCATTGAGGAGGTTGTGAAGGCACCAGTGGGGCGGTCATTTAGTGATGGTGTCACGTTAAAAACTATTGAGCAGTAGGACCGTAGTCGCAGAAGAAGAAGGTGGGTTAATCTCGAAATGGCATATGGGATATTAGGACAATGTGGAGGGCAGGCAAATTAGAGGTTATTAAGCGAGAGTTAGAAAGAAAAAATATGGGTATTTTAGTTATTTGCGAGGTGATATGGAAGGATAGCGGGGATTACTGGAGTGATAATCATAGAATTATATACAGCGGCGGGGACGAGAGCCAACGAGCGGTGGCCGTAATATTCAATAAAGAGGTAGGAAGAAGCGTAGTCAACGTAGAGCAAGCAACGGATTGAATTCTAGTAGTAGATATTAAAGCAGAACCGGCGAACTTGTTTATTGTTCAGGAATACATGCCATCAAGCAACCAAAACATCACTATCGGGAAGTAAGAAGGCAAGATCTGTGCTAGCAGTTAAAGATAAGTGGGGAAAGATAGTAGTTGACACAGAAATGATCCAAGAGAGATGGAAGGAATATATAGATTCACTGTATCGTAAAGACCTTAGACCAACTAGGTTAGACATAGGTATGTAACATGACGTAGAAAAAGATAGCTTAGGTCCAGGCATACTCGACGATGGGATAGAAAGGGCATTAAAGGAGATGAAGTCAAATAGGGACGTGGGGGCAGGTAACATTCCTGCGGAAATCCTTAGGAAAATGTGGGAGGAAGACTCTATATGGACTGATTCGTAATATCTATGAGACCGGTAGACTCTGTGAGATCAGTGTTAGTTCCTATTCCGAAAAACGTAAACGCTACGTCCTGAGAGGAGTTCAGAACAATAAGTTTGATATCCCACGCTGCTAAAGTTGTTCTCAGGGTCATCAACAGAAAGAAAAAGAGTAAGACAAATAATTACTTAGGGGATGTTCATGTTTGGGTTAGGTAGGCGAGAGGTACGCGTGTTGAGGGGTGGTTTGAGAAAGTTTTTGTTGGTGACGACGTCTTGGTAGAGTTCGCGGAATCGGTAGCATACGCGGAATCGGTGGAGTAGGTGGGGCGAGGTGGAAAATAGTAGCTAAATTCGGGTTTCCGGAGGTAAAGGGGCGGGGAAGGAGGGCTAGATTTCACGAGTTGGAGAGGTAATGCAAGGCCCTGCCGGAATTAATAAGCACAAAGATTGGAGAATTTTTTCATGGCTTTTCTACGTCGGAACTCTAGGGAGTGGAGAGCCGATTTAAGAATTCGGCTGACATAGGGGAAGAGATGTGGGGAAATGAGAGGAATAATGTAAATGAGGGAATGCGTGGAATTGTGGTATTTATGCATATGGCTGGTATATTGATTACGGATGAACGTGCAAAAAAGAAATGACTGGTGAAACTTCATTGTATGAGGACTGGGATGTAGGGCTGGAGGTAGGCCGGATATAGGGAACTTAATGCATAAACCATTCGGAACGATGCCTAATACAATGCATGCCGAGAGAAATCCGGAGTGGTACGTGTATTGGGCGAGCTTGAGAGAGAATTGTTTGATAAGGTGTAACCAAGATGGCGTAGGGTCAAAGTCATTCATCATAAAGGAGGGGAAACGTAGACAGGTAGGATGTTGAGATGGAGAATAAAAGGAAGATGAAAAATAGAGAAACAGTGATGAAGGGAAGCATAGGACACCAAAAAAGGTAGGTGCAACTTACAGCACTGGAACCGTAGACGCTGCACGTTGACAGAAGATGACAGGGAGATTGCTAACAGCGACAGTATAGATGAATTCTTTGTATTAAAACGGAAGTGTTAAATAAAAGACTTAGACAGAAACACACAATATGAGAACGCATAAAAGGAACACCCACACGTTATATCAAGGGATCGACACTGGTAGTCCTAAACACCGCTTGATTACCTAAAAGAAGCCAACAGATTACACGCAGACACTTCTACCTACCAGCATATTCCGGATGACCCTAACCCCGCATTCCAAGATGAAATAATCGCTTTCCTCCGCGTGAACGGCCCTAATGAAAACCTATCCTCCAGTGACATCTCCCTCCTTTCACCTTCCCATCCAAACACCCCCCCACTTCTATATTCTCCCCAAGATGAATCATCATCATCTGCAGCTTTACAGCCCAGTGTGGGCCTTGGCTTCCTCTATGATATGCCTCCATTCAGTTCTTGTTCTTGCTTTTTCCTTCCATCTTGTAACTCCCATTGCCTTCAAGTCATCCTCCACATCCTGTAGCCATCTCTTCTTTGGTCTACCTCTTCTTCTGACTCCTTCCATCTTGCTATTAAGTATCAGTTTGGGCATTCTGTCATTTTCCATCCTTTCTACATGCCCCAACCACGCCATCCGCAGACTTGTCAAATCCAACTATGTCCTTTCCTTCTAGTAATTCATTTATCTCCATGTTCATTCTAATTCTCCATCTCTCTCCTTCTCTATTTGGGCCATAGATTCTCCTTAACATTTTTCTTTCGAATTTTCCAAGTGTTTCCTCATCCTGACTTGTTAAATCTACGTTTCAGCTCAATGAGGTACCACGGATCTAATAAGCGCTTTATAGATCTTCATTTTTGTGTTCCTTGATAATAACATTGATTTGAGGATTGTTACATTTGCAAAGTATGCCGTGTTGCCTTCCATTACCCTTTGGTTGATCTCCGTGAATATCTTATTTTCATTGTTAAGTCTGACTCCTAAATAGGTAAATTCCTTGACACCCTCAAACTCATAATTCCCAATTATTATGTTTTGTAGGTGCCGCTTGTTCTGATGAGCTGACATTTTCAAGTATTTGGTCTTCTCTTCGCTAACCTTCAGCCCCACTTCTTTACCAGTGTTTTCTAAAATGTTAAACATTTCTTTTAGGTCATTCACATTTCGTGCAATTAGTGCTATATCATCTGCATATGCGAATCCTTGCTGGGATTTATGCACTATGGTCCCTCTTAGTTTCAATTCTTTCATTGCATTACGTAGGGCCAGGTTGAATAACGTGGCTGAGAGAGCATTGTCTTACCCCCGAGGTCATCTTAAATGCTCTACTTGCTCTACCCCTAATAAAGGCTTTACATTGCGATTCATGCAATGTCAATTGAACCAGTATAATCAGTTTCCTTGGAATATCATAATCTCTCAACACATGTATCATCTCTTTCCTGTTCACGCTGTCGAACGCTCTCTCCAAGATGCACAAACCGAAAAACCCAGGGCGCCCTATAGTCTCCTCCCGCAACTCCCCGACCGAAAGAATTTCCGCCTTCGTCGACCACTACCTCCAACCTTTAGTTCACTTGTTACCCTCCAATGTCAAAGTTACCTATCACTTCCTCAAATTCCTTCACTCAACTTCCCTCCCTCCTGATACTGATATCACTATGGCCACAATCAATGTCACATTCCTATACACCTCCATTCCTCACCAAGAATGTCTTGCTTCCCTACGCCACTTCCTCTCCAAACGTCCTTGCCCTCCAATTCCCAGCACCGATTTTCTCATTGACCTATCTAATTTCATCCTCACCCGTAACTCTTTTTCTTTTAATAACAACTTTTACCTCCAAATCAAAGACTGTTCCATGGGAAGTAGATTCAGCCGGTCATACGCT
Organism: Hetaerina titia; assembly: GCA_037158775.1. NCBI lineage: Eukaryota > Metazoa > Arthropoda > Insecta > Odonata > Calopterygidae > Hetaerina > Hetaerina titia. The sequence continues at coordinate 11,621,408 of CM073774.1, forward strand.
AACCTCCACCTCGGTGTCCTGGAAGAGAAGTTCCTTTCCAGTTACCCTCTAAAACCCCTTCTATAGCTCCGTTATAGTGATGACATTTTTCTACTCTAGCCACACAACAACACACGACTCCCTCAATTCCTTCATATCCCCACTTAATGATTTCTCATCTCTTTCTTTCACTTCCAACATCTCATCATCACAGATCACTTTCCTTGATGTAGATGTTTCCCAAACTAACAACAAATTTCTAACCTCCGTACATACTAAACCTACTAACAAACAACAATACCTTCATTTTAACAGCTGCCACCCCTACCACACCAAACGCTCCCTCCCTTACTCCCTCTCTATCCGCGGGCACCGCATTTGCAACCATCCCGAATCCCTCAACAAATACCTCAACAACCTTCACCATTCCCTCCTCCAACGGGGATACCGGGATTCTCTCCTTAACGAAAACATCCTAAGACATTCGTGCACTCCAAGCCTTCATCAACCACAGAATCCCACCCTCTCTCAATGTGTACCACCTACATCTCTGGCATTCAGTCCCTCAAATTTATCCTCAAAGACCTATACCACATCCTCAAAAATCACAACGTTTAGTCAGACCTTCTTCCCAAATGCCGCTCTGTTACCTTCAAACGGCCCGCCAACCTATCAGATCTCCTCAAATCCACCAAACCTCTTTCCAAATCCCCTCCCACCCCCAGAATCACACCCACTCCGTGCTTGCGAGCAAGATGCAAAACCTGTCCTATTTTCACCACGCCACCCCTCTCCATCCCACCTTTTAACCCTCTCCCGCCCTTCCCCCATTCCTCATGCACATTTGAGAATGTAATCTATCTTACGACTTGCAAACATTGCCCGGCATTTTATATAGGCCAGTGCTCTACATTCCTGAACCTCAGGGTGAACAATCATCGCGCCTCATGTAATCCCTCTTCCCCGCCCATGGGTCTTCCCATCCCAAAACATGCCTCCCACCACATCACCCCCTTCAACCACTGTTACAATGTTTCCGTTCTAGCATCCCTTCCCCCATCCGATAACCCTATAAAATTAAAAACAATGGAAATAGCATTTATATGGCTGTGTAAAGCCTATCAACATCCGGGTCTCAATGTCGTTCACTAAAAGGGTAGGGGGGTGGGGTGGATGGGTGTGGATTTGTTTATTGCGAGGTGGTGGGACAATTTATTCATCCGCATACATTTTGTCATCCTTGGCCTGGGTTTTGACTTGTCGAGCCCTTATGATGACTTTGTGATTTGACACCTGGGTCGTGGGTGTTATGGTATCTGGGGATGAATTATTAGTTTTCTGTGTCGCTTGGAAGTATTTCCACATCCTCCCGCTCATTCCTTTCCCATTTCCACTACTCTCTGGCCTCCCTTCTCCCTTTCCCTCTCCATAACCCCTTCTTCCACCCCTCCCCCACCACCTGTTCTCCCTTTCCCTCATCTCCTTCTCTATCTGTCCCACATACCTCTGGCTAGTCAGTCCTAACTAATCTTCCGAAGAAGACGGAGTGTGAGTCCGTCGAAATTATCATGATATAACGTGTGAGTGTTATTTTTATGTGTTCTCGTATTTTGTGTTGCCGTCTAATTTTTTATTCAACCCTTCTGTGTTACTTCGAAGAAATCACATATATAACTATATATATATATAGTTATATATGTGATTTCTTCGAAGTAACACTCGCACTCCGTCTTCTTCGGAAGATTAGTTAGGACTCAAAATCCTAACTACATATATATATATATATATATATATATATATATATATATATTCACATAGAAATAGAGATAAGGTAGAGATAAGGAAATGGGAAAATTTATATCTATATATACTATATATATATATATATATATATATATATATATATATATATATATATAGATGATTTCTTCGAAGTAACACGGAAGTGTTGAATAAAAAAAAACTTAGACAGTAACACACAGCACGAGAACACATAAAAAGAACACTCACAATAATATCTTGATAATTTCGACGGACTCGAGCTCCGTCTTCTTCGGAAGATAAGATATGACTCTATATAACAATATATATATATATATATATATATATATTCATATATATATATTGTTAGGATCTATTCTGAAGTAATTTAGTACATTGAATCTCATAATGGACGGACATATGGAGGGAAGGATTCTGGAGGAGAATTGGAAAGATGAACCTTGATCCTTGATAACAGAATATGAGCGTGTAAAAAGGGAATGAATAAATCAATATATGGAGATAGGAGATAATCTGGAAACCAATCTTTGTGATAATGAGAATCCAATGTTATTAAGATGGTATTGTGATGGAATGCCCTTTAACTGAGAGGGATTTATTAAATTTAAATCCTACTTCTCGCTCATCACTGGCTGAAAGCTCAGTTACCGTAAAATGGCATAATTCATTTACTAAACTGAAACATTTTTTGTCATTCAAGTAGCAGATTCCATTACAAATTACTCGCCGTTTGTAAATTATTGCAAATTATTTTTCCAAGGCTAGGAAATGATTTTTTACTCTTTCTATCCATGCTCACGTGTGATGGAATGCAGGCTGTTCAATATCAGTTATGTTCTCCTTCGTAATCATTACAGTTTTTAATGTCATATGCTCCGTATTACCCTTTAGATGGGTATTGTTGACGTATTACCCTCCTATGGGCGCTGAATTTCTCATAAACTGGTGTGAGTAAAATTTTTCAACACGTTTCCTTTCCAACTGTTAATTCTTATCGAAGGCAATGGTTAAGTATCTCCCGGGCGTGTCGCGTTTCACGCTGGGCGATCCGAGAAATAAGTCGATGTCTTCGCTTAAAAAATCCTTATCCACTCGTTTCCCGATGAGTGGCTCGCCCCCCACCCCCAGCCCACCTTATCCCTCTTCCTCCAAATACGTCCCTTTTCCATTCTTGCCGTGGCCGGGACTGATAAATCCCCGCCCCCCCCTTTCCTCTTGTCCAGATGCCGTAAGTGCTTGATGAAATCCAAAACAAAATTCCAACGACGACGGAGGGTCTCCTCTCGCAACTCGATTACGCATTCTCTTCTCCGGCCCGCCGACGTCCGACTGAATCCCGGGGACTTCCTCGACCGAAATGAAGGTATCAATTATCCCACGTCTCCGACGCCCGAATGCGGGACTTTTCGGAACGGAGCGGTAATTAAATGAGCTTCATCCCGAGAAAAGGGGATTTTAAGTGGTTCGAAATATACGTGGCAATGGGAGAGTCAGAAGTGTCATCATGCATGATATCTTCGCAATTGAGTGCTATCTCAAGTACTACGTAACTAATTTCTTATCCGCGTAAGCCTTCATTGTATCGTGATTGAATTTATTGTTCACTGCTTTCTAAACAAAAATATATTTCCCGAAATAATTGGGAACAATTTACGAGATTAATTAAAATGATCCAAGTAATTCCTTGGGTAAAGAAACTGGAGGGCTTCTTGTCATACTCGTCCAGCGTTAAATGTCCTCCAAATTTCTGTGAGTCATTTGGATTCTATGAGATGTTTTCGGTAGTAAGCCGATGAAATCGGTGGCATTCGGATATTACTATGCGTGTGTAGAATCTATTTGTGTGTGTGTATGTGTGTTGGTCGCGGTAGTCCAGGAGTAGAACGTTGGACAACTGACCGGAATGTCCGGGTTCGATTCCTGGGCAAGTCTCCCTTAAACCTGCAGCTCCATACATGCAATGTGATTTTTGGGGTACCCAGAACATCCTGGGAAACCATAAATGGACAGGTATTGGAAGTGGCCGCAGGACGCAGTGTGATAATATGGAAAGTTTGCAGAGGAAGGGAGAATTTGGTGTGCTACTCATCAAGGGTAAATAGTTATCAAGAAGTACGAAATGGAGATGTTTTCTAAGAGTTAGAGATAGGTCTGTTTAAATAATAGTCGACACAGAAAACATCCAATAAAAGTGGAAGGAATATATAGAAGCACGGTATAGTAAAAAAGTAGACCAACAGGGTTAGGCATAAAAAAAGAACATGCCGTAGAGGAATACAGCTTAGATCCTGACATACTCGGCGATGAGATAGAAAGGTTATTAAGGGATATGAAAAAAAGACCGTGGGGGTAGACAGCATTCCTGCGGAACTACTGAAATCCTTAGGAAAATATGGGAGGAAGACTATATGAACTGATTCGCACTACCTATGAGGAAGGAATCTGGCCGATAGACATTCTGAGATCAGTGTTAGTTCCTATTCCAAAAAGGGTAGAGGCTACATCATATAAGGACTACAGAACAATAAGTTTGATACCCCACTCAGCCCTCGCATGGACTACAACCTTGACGTGATGGAACGGCCTGTGTGTTCCGATGCCCCTAGAGCTGTGCTGGCGTGAGTAATAATAATTGCTCCTGGTAGGGTCACCCATTCCGGATAGGTCGAAGGTTAGGAGCCAAAGAAAGGTAATTCACCCAGCGTCTGTTCCTCAGTGAGGCGGCTGCAAAGGCGTCTGACCCCAGTGGGGTCGCCGTTGAGTGATGGTGTCACGTTAAAAACACTATTGAGGAAGGCAACGGGAAACCACCTCATTCATTCCCAAGATGAAATGATGGGCACAAGGGAGAAACTGAGCCCTGGCAACTGCGAGACTCGGCCCAAGGGGCCGTGTGATGTGCGCGGCCGCGGGGGAGGCAAGGCTTCCGTGGTCGTCATCCCACGAAACCCTTGCAGGGGAAAACCGACAGCACCACGGCAGCAGAGGCAAAGGAAGAAGACGAAAATGGTTATAATGGAAACATGGAATGTTAGGACTATGTTGAGAACAGGAAAATTTGAGAATATTAAGCGTGAGATGGAAAGAGTAAATATAGATATTTGAGGTCTATGCGAGGTGAGATGGAAGGATAGCGGGGATTACTGGGGTGATAATTATAGACTAATATACAGAGGAGGGGACGAGAGTCAACGAGGGGTTGCCGTAGTATTAAATAAAGAGTTTGAAAGAAGCGTAGTCAACATAGAACAAGCAACCAATAGAATATTGGTAGTAGAGATGAAAGCAGAACCGACGAACTTGGTTATTGTTCAGGTATGTATGCCACCTGTCAACCATAAGGAGGAAGAAGTCGATAGGATGTACGATGAGTTGGAGGATATAATCGCGGGTGTTCCTCCAGGGAAATATTTGATAGTGATGGGGGATTGGAATACGACGGTAGGGAAGGAAAATATGTTTTAATATTTCTAAAGGGACTTCGGTTTTTAACTTTAATGATTTCGGATTTTTCTTGGAAAGAATGAGTATTTGAATATATCTATCTGTATTGAAATCAATCTCTCTTATTTTATCTTTGTGGTCTAATCTACCGAAGTAGTGTGGGGCCATTATACTCGTAATTCCTTTAATGTCATCGTTAAACTCGCTGGTTCTGAATCTTTCAAAAAGTTTTAAGTCTCGCTTTTCTCTTCGTATTTCAAGGGGCTCCCAGCCTAAATCCCCTAAGAGGTCTGAAACACTTATGTTCTTATCATAAATATTTGAACGAATCTGGCGGATTTTCTCTGGACTTTATCTAATTCTTTTTGCCAAATTTTCTTTCAAGAATCCCAAGTACTTGCGGGATATTCCAAATGTGGTCTAACTAGAGCAAAATAACACCTCTCTTTAACTTTTTTCATTACATTTCCCCACCACCCATTTAATGAAGCCCAGTTTCTTTAAAGCTGATCCGCATATTGTCCTGATATGTGCTCCACATGAAAGGCGTGGTGTTAGAACTACCCCCAAATATTTTACTTGTTTGACCGTAGTTAGTACTGAACCCTCTATTTTGTAGTTTATGTCCTGTTCGCCACTTCCTTTGTTCCACAATTTCAAAACTGCGCATTTGTCGAAATTAAGCATTAATCCCCATATTTTGCATCAATCCGAGGTTGTGTCTATGTCTCTAGAGAGTAAGAGTAGATCTAGTTGGGTCCTTATTTCCCTGTATAACACCGTTTCGTCAGTAAATGACTTGCGATTACTACTAACGTGTGCGCCTAAGTCATTAATGTATATTGAGAACAAAAGAGGCCCTATTGCACTTCCCTGGGGGACGACCGAAGTTACATCTCTATCCGTTGAGCACAACCAAAAGATCTTCGATGCAGTCGCCCCGCCCCCGGTTCTCACCCCGACTCTGCCCCCACCCCCGTGAACGAGGGACAGTGAGTCAAACACCACCGTCCCTGGTATGGCTCCGCATGAGCCAAACGAGGGATGGTGGCCTGTAAATTCGATGGCCTGAGTTCAAAGCCCGGCGTTAGCAGAGTTTTAAACGTTTTTTCCAGGTCCCGATGATGAGTGTTCTGCTAAGAGGACTACCCAAGCGTACTTGGCACTCTATGTGGCGCCTTCCGCATTTAAGAAGAGACTGACGTCGACACGTCAGATAATTGCTCCGACCACTACTGGAAAATATTCCTAGACCCTCCGAAGTTGCAATTACGATGCATAATACGCACTCTCTATTTTTCGTTTGTGCTTTTCTGCAATAAATCGATGTAGAAAGGTGATTCCGTCTGCATTACAAATGGCGATGACCTTGTCGGAGGTCCTCACTCTCTTCGCATTCTTTTCGTCTTTAAAAACTCACTGTTCCTTTGTTTCTGGAGTAGTGTAGTTCTGTCCACGGTTGTGCATCGACGCAGAGACTCGACAGGATAACGTCGGAAAAGCAGTCAAACCAGCCGTTGAACCCACCGTTCGGTTACATTTATTCTCCTTTGCGAGCAAACGTGACACCCATTCATACCGAGATGTTTTTGCACACAAGTGTTATGCAACGTTAAAAATACTGTACCTCGTGATGTGTCTGTGGGGCCAAATAATTCGGGAAATTGAATTAGTCCTGCACTGAAAGCCAATATCGTGAGTTTTATCAATCATTTTGGAGGTCACCTCCACGTCCCGAACGGTATTCATAATTTGTGAAAAATGTAAGGCCACGTTTAAACTCATTTACCCCATTGCAAACATTCGCAAACACAGATGAGCAGTTAAATCGAAGGTAGAAGCTTTTATTTTGTGGAAGGACGTCATATTTAGAAAGAAATAAGCACTTTGTGACTTCCACACTTCTAATGTAAAACGACCGGTTTCGGCTGTTATGCCATCATCAGGTACAACCAGCCAAGAAAACAAAATGGTTCAAATTACCCTTCATAGGCTCCATTTCATACAGTGTGTCTAACGTCATTCCTAGAGATAAATACAAAATCTGTTTTTACAATACCAACACGTTGGGACGACTTCTTTTCAATTCGAAAGATGTAATTGAACCAAACCTTAAATGCGGAGTCTATAAACTCCGTTGTAATGACTGTGAGGGATTCTATATTGGTCAAACGGGACGAAATTTTAATATTAGAGCCAAGGAGCATAGGGCCTGCCTTAGGAACAGAGACGATTCATCGGCTTTTGCCCGACACCTCTTGGAGTCGGGCCACAAGAGTGACTTCCATCCCGAGGTCCTTTACTGCCACCAGAAAGGACGGAAGTTGGACGCCTGGGAGCAGCGTGAAATTGGACTGGCCAGGGATTCTAATGCCTTGCTCAACGACATCACCTTCTGCAACCAATCCCCGTTGCTGCTCGTGACTTTGCCTCCCCACCCCTACCACCCTCCTCCCTCTCCTTCCCCCCACAGTGTGTGACTATATATACTGGCATTTTCTGAAATAATCTTGTACCTGATGATGGCATAACAGCCGAAACCGGTCGTTTTACATTAAAAGTGTGGAAGTCACAAAGTGCTTATTTCTTTCTAAAACAAATGAGCAGATTGTGCGCCACATGAACCACATTCAAATCGGCTTTGATCTCTTTCGGTGTTAGGCCCTTTACTATGCAGTAGTGTTTAATCATCGCACGAAACTGATTTGTTTCTTTTTTCTAAATGAACAAAAGTTTTTTTTATTTAGAAAACGCTTTACTCTACTTAAAAAGATTTACAGATTTACTTAAATTGACCATGAAACTGAAACCACAGAATGGATATAGCTAAATATTTAAGAAGAGTTTACTGAAAGATGAAGATTACATAAGGCAAACCTTTTCCGTTTATGTTGGCGATTCAAGTACTTAGCAATTTTCAGTGCTACTTCCCTCCATATCTGGTATTTATTCAGACCTTGAGGAGTTTTTTTATTTATTTTTTTCTGTAAATATTCTATTCCATTGTATAAAATTGCAATTTTGGGTACCTATTGGCGAAATTGGTTTGGTGAACTGTGGGAGACTTTTGTGAAAACTCTTGGAGAGAAGGAATTCAATAAGTTGGTATTTTCTAAACTGCTGGTTAAACAATCCCCTGAATCGTTTTTGAGTGAACTGTAAACTTAGCTGTTAACGTTGACAACCCCCGCCACACGCCCGTGCGGTGGCTTGCGGAGGAAACATACATGTATTTCAGTACTGCAGGTTTCTAAGCATAGGTAACAACATCATTAGGCTCTCCCAATTCTCTACTGCTTATGGTAGCCTATCTCTTATTCCTTTCTCATACTGATTATTTGGTCTATGCGCAAAAATCTGTAGTACCAGAATAAACTTACTGTGAAAGTGTGCAAGGCACATTTGCTCAGGGGTTATGAATTTCCGCCAAGTTAAGCCTGAGGTCATTGAATTCATCTAGAATTTTGTAACTATCTAGTGGTGTATTCTAGTGCGTCGGGTGGAGGCCGGGTGATCTTTATTTGGAACGTACGTAGCGGAATGAGGTGTCTCACGTTGGCCTCGAGTTCTCACTCCCTAGAGCTTCGCACATCTGCCGGCGTCCCGCCTTATCGGCTGATCCCCCCGAGGGGAGAGTTCGCGCTCCCCACTCCAGGCGGGCGACTGGGGCAGCGGCGAGTTTGGCGGTGACATCCGAACTCACCCACCGCTCCCACCTCCAGCTTCCTCTCGTCCTCTCGCTTTGAGCTCACCCCCCCTCTTACCACCATCTTACCCCCGCTCCCCCCACCTTGAGCGTTATCTCGAAGCGACGAATGGTGATGCCCTCGATTCTGCACCCTATGTGATGGGTGTCGCATGCGCGCCTTTCAACCCCACGCATCTTCCGCGACCCCTCCAGCCACTTCCCACCCTCCCCCTTCCGCGTGCCTCACACCCATAACCCCGCCACCACTTCCACTCCCTCCATCCTTCCCCTCCTAACTTCCTCCGGAGTAGCAATTACACCGTATCTGCTGAACTTTCCCCACGTAACTTGCTACGCGAAGTGACCGAGGAATAATTGCATGGCCTCGAGAGACTGGGGTTCCATAAATAATTTTTCCAATCAAGCGATTTTCATTAGCGGTTCGAGGGATATTTTCAACGGCCGGTCACAATGAATGCCCATTCAAATCTAAAAGTGGCTTTATAAAGCATTTCCACACCACACCACATTGCATTGCATTGTGTACGTATTTTGAGGCGTACTGCCATACGGTTGAAAACTCTCACCCTTCCCCTCTGCTATGAATTGGACCCCATTCGCTATGATCTCCCTCTGCCCTTTCATTGACTTCCCCTTCCGAGATTATCCCTTCCCCTCCTCTCCCGTTCATTCCCTCTCATCTCACAACACCTCCCCACCCTAACCCTTGTTTGAGACCAATGCTAAGCTCTAACTCACAAACCATTAATCAGCACCTGTCCACTGGACCATGTGGTATCAAATATTTTTATTTTTTCATATTAATGGATAATTGATAACTGAAATTCTACTTACTAGTTAGTGGCCTTAAGTCTTCAAGAATCATCGAGATTCTTAATCAAAAGACTTTTTAATTAAATTAAAATAATTGCATCAGGTCTGTTATCATTTGAATGTGGATAGCGCTATTTTAACTCCTCATAATTATTCTGTGACACTTTTCTAGACCATGGCTGTAGATTATAAACTTATGTGTAAGGGAAACAATAGTTAACGGTAAAGGGATGAATATACATCTCGGCCAAAAATATTTTATGAAAAACTACCGTGCAAATATAAGAATCGTTTTTTGCAACTTAACCATGTTCATTTCAATTTTAAGATTTCTTAATTTCAAAGAGTTTCAGTAAGAGTCTTGTCTGCCGTTACTTTGAATTTTTATTATGAATGTTCAAAAAGGGTAAAGTGACTCTATGAACCCTATCAACTGCATAGTTATGCGCTCAATAGTAATGATTATTTTTCTAGAATTTTAATGCTAAATTACTGGTGTAATTCAATCAGCGAATGTGTAAATTAATATAATTTTACACAGAGAAGGACTAAATAAAATTTGGGTTTACTGCTGAAATGCCCACATTGTTTCTTCATTGGATAACACTTTCCATTGAGCGAAAATATACCAAAGGTAAAGTAATGCTGCGTATATGAGAAGCAGCCATCGCGGTGCAAAATAGTATATCTACCGACCTCCACAGGTCAAAAAATTAAATTTTTCGTGGCCCTGAATTGCATCGAATTTATGATAATTCCAGATAAACACGGAAAATGAGGAAAAGCAGGAGTTCAGTTAACGTAGTGTTGGTGTTTTTCCACCCAAACTCAAAGTTAAATAAATTACAAAATATTTGTTTTATGAGTAATTCAAGTTTTTACGTCTAGAAACAAAATAGTAATAGCAGTATCAAAAAATATTTCTTTGCAATATTAGTACGAAATTGTAAAAATACGTGTACAAATACTCGAAAAAAATACGTGTGTTCGAAATGCTATATTCCTGTAATTCAGAAAATGTCTTTTTGGGAAAAGAAAGCGCATAGTTTTTGGTTGTGACACGGAAAGGGAACTGAAAAATAATCTCATTTGAGGGGAAAGAAAGAGAATAGACTGGCACGTACAGAATACATTCCAAACACTTACCAGATGTCATGCATCCCCTAAGAGGGTTCGCTGCCCACCACCACGGCCAAGGTCTGCAATTCTTTATCCGAGTGACTCAAATTCGAACGATTTGCCATAATCAGGCCGTTAAATTCCATAAAGAGCAAATCTTTCATTTCAATTTCATTTGATCCACTTTATTTGTACCTGCATTCATTATGTGTGCTAGTATTTCGCTTTAAAATTTGCAAGCCAAGTCCCTGGATGGCAATTTATTGCCATCCTATTAATTCACATACGCGAATATGCCTATTTTTTTATTCTACCGGTAAAGTCAGGTGCTGGAAGACCGGTTAAGGTAGATCCTATACAATTTCTCCTAGCAAAAAACACAACGTGAAATCGTACATATCCCGTCATCCGGTCCAACAACCCTATACTATTCCCGACCTTTCCTCGTTTGCCCAACATTCTTCCCTCCATTAAAGTCTTCAGCATCCCAGTATTGCTGATCAATACGCTCTTCATCCATTTTTCCTGCCTCTTTAGGAATTCTCTCAACAGATCCCTCTCCTCGCCCACCAAACCTAGTGCTCCCTCATTTGTTTTCCTTTCGATCCATTTCACCTTATCCACACCCGCATTTCCTCATTTCAAAAATCTCCACTCTATGCCTATCATTCTGCTTCACTGACCACGTTTCAGCGCCGTAGAAAACAACACTTCATGTCAGAGTTCTAACGAACCCTTTGTTCATATTATCATTCAACGTTCCTCTCATCAATGCCTTTGTTGTTGTGAAAACTCCTTTGCCTAACGCAATTCATATCCTTGTATTCCTAAATATTTTACCATTTTATTCCATAACTCATAATGAGACAAGTAATTTGCTCCGCCTGTTTTACTTTTTGCCTTCCTATTTTAACGTTTGACTAACCCTTTCTCTTTCTGTAAAACCGCATTAGCTCTGTTTTATTTGAATGTGCAAGAGTAAACCAAAAAAATAATCCTTTTTTTCTGGCTTAGGTGCTATTGCGATTGCAGCGATATAAATTCGGCTATTTTTTATATCTGTCGCGTTTATTGTCACAACTGACATTTGAAAAATTCACCTTTGGGGGCCTAATTTTTCTCAGTTGGTGTTTACTTCTTCATTATTATTCTTATTAGGTGTAGCTTCCAATGATTTTTATTGAAAGTCATCGCGTTGTTATGAAAAGTACTTTTTCCTCGCATGCTTAAGGGAAGAAAGTAGTGGCACTTCAGGTTTGCGCACTTTTCCACCGCGACTGGAATGAATTAAGAGGACAGATCTCTAATCGTACGTTTTGCATGCCATTGCAAAAATTTCAGAGCGTGAACATGATTCGCCTTGACCAGAATTCGCACCCGGATCCCTCGATGTCCGGTCGAGTGCTTTCGCCAGTTAAGCTATCGAGGCGTCCTCTTAAACTATGAAATTCTGTGGGCTTTAAAGGAAGAAAATGTTGTGACGAAAAACCGTAAATACAATTTCACAGCCATTCGCTGTTGTGCGCGATGCGCCACAGTCCACGAGGTTACAGCGGACTTGAAATACCGAGGGTGTTTCCCCTTTGACAAATTCCAAGAAACTGCGAGAGATGTCGAGATAGCAACTTTTCACGGAATCATCCGCTAAATGTGCATTGCAATGCAACAATATCAGAGTGTAAAAATCATCCAGGTTCGAATCTCGGTCAAGACGAATCATTTTTACCCTCTGGCATTGTTGTATTGTGATGCACATTTAGGGAATGATTCCGTTCAACGTAACTTCCGCGGAATCCCTTGCAGTTTCTTGGTATTTATTTTACTTAAAAAAATCCTATTAAATGATTCATCTTTGTTTTTAAAAACCTTTTATTTACATTATTTAATGATTATTGATGATTAATTAGATTATCTCGCATAAAACAATTCCCGTTATTCTTTTTACTGAGTCCACAAATTGTAAATTTTTCCTCCCAGTGGCTGTAGGAAAGTTTTCATGTTCCGCCGATTTCGTACGCGAAGTTTTCGGGAATCCGAGATATTGTCCGTCGAGATGTAGTCGAGTGAAAATGTCCTCTATAAGACTCCCCTGCCCGCCCTCCTGCTCAAATGACACCTGCCAGTGTCTAACAGGTTGCCAGCAACCCTCGGCCGAAAACTTTGCTGACAAGACGAGTGATGGCCAGAAAAGATGGGAGAGTACCTCCTGGTGGAAATATCTTGGCCAGCATCTGCCGCGAAATCCCGTAAATAGTCGTGCATTCGGAGTCACAGAGATACAGATGAACGAGGTTCCCTTGTTTGGCAGATTAGAATCCAGGATCATTTCTTATAAAATATAACAAAAAAGAAGCCGAACTTAACTTGTATTTAATAGCAATAAAAGTAGATTAAGGCATATTTTCATTGGAAATGAGTTTATATTCAACATATTCAGGTGAGATGTAGTGGAAGTCCGTCTTTATGGGCAAAACAAAATTTGCACTTGTCCACAGATTTATTTGTAACGTACAACGCGTTTCAGTTCATCGAACCATCTTCAAGTACAAGACCCTTATGGGTGAAAAGGTTCGATGAACTGTAACGCGATGTAAATTACAAATAAATCTGTGAAAAAGTGCAAAATTTGTTTTTCTCAAAAAAGTTTATGGCTGAAAATTCTTTTTAAATGCGATCTCCTGTTCAGAACCGGAACTGCAGAAGATATAGATTCACAAATTATTATGGTAGATTTTTTATATTTTTTAACAAAATCTCCTTTAGCTCGACAAACCCTTTCCCAGTGTTTCTCCACCTTTTTCAAACTGACCAAAAAGCAGTTGAAGGGGAAAAATCAACACGGGTTAAAAATAGTTACCATGTGTTACAATGTTACCAATGTTATCATGTGTGTTACACTGACCCCCTTGTTCGACGTAACCGTTTTCCACCTTAAGCCATTTTTTCAAGTTTGGAAATGAAGAATTTTACCGAGTGCCTAATATGATGAATGTAGTGGATGATCTTTAATTCCATAATTTTCGCCATTGAAACTGCACAGTTATGCACTCTTGCATTTCTTGATAGGAGAATGTTTTTCTTTGACAAATATGAGAGTTTTTCCGTGATTTATTCACTCAACCGATGCAGCAACAACGCGTAAAAATCTCCATTTACCGTTTGCCCTTCTCGCAAATAATCGATTGGAATGATTCTGAGAGCATCTCAAACAATCATGGCCATCACCTTGTCGGCCGATGTCACCGTCTTTGCATTCTTCGGTGCCGGATCGCCTTTAAAAGGCCACTCCTTCGACTCTTCCTTTGTCTCTGGAGTTCATTGGTGTACTAGTATCCATGTTTCGTCCACAATTAGATTTTGACCCAGAAACTCGTCAATATTTCTATGGTACAGCAACCAAACCAGTCTCCGAATCGACCACAATTCGAGTTTTTTCGTGTCTTCACCACTGAAAGCAAACGCGGCAGCCATCTTGACGAGACTTATTTTCACCACCAATTTTTCGTGAAAAATTGAAAACCTTGTAATACGCTGTAATATGCATGTGGCATCAATTATTTCGCGACCCTTGATTCATCGACCGCACAAAACCATATCCTGGATATTGTCCACCATTTCGGAGGAAGCCACTTTCACTCGACGTCCCGACCGATATCATCAATTATGGATGTGTAACCACGTTTAAACTGATTTACCCTATTGCAAACCGTGGTAAACACAGTATGAGTTGTGCCATGAATTTCATTCAATTGGGTTTTGATTTCTTTCGCTGTTCAGCCGGATAAATGAAATTCTTTAATCATCGCACGAAATTCATTGTTCTAACTAAATGAAAGTTGAAACATCCCTTATATGTTAAATGAGCTCCGTTTTGATTATTTATTTTGGTTTCATTTTTCTGGAAAACAAAACATTTGTTTAGTTTACCTTTGTTCTCATGCCATATATATCTTAATGAATGTCCATTGCGCTCAGAAATGCTCTCTATTCCTTTTGTATCGAAATTTGACTAAAGGAGGAAGGAATAGGAAAGGTATTTTGAAGGGAAGAAGGAAGGAATCATTCGGCGTTGAAGAGGGCCCTACATTAATGTGGGATGGCAGATTGTGTTTTTCGCGAGTCTACACGCAGTAGATCGCTGATGATGTGAGCTGCAGTCGTTGCCTGGAACATGAGAGATCAGCTAAATTAGGTAACTAATGGATTATATGATAGTAAACAATTAAAAGATTTATAGCTGAAAAAATGTGTACTATAAGATTATCCAGTAGCCTTAACGAGAATAAACTGTGTTTTGATAACTGCATGTCCTGGATTCTCACAGGAAAGGTAAATTAGCGATATTTATCTAAGGACATATTTCCACTGACACACTTTCATTTTTGAGAAATAGATAGTCAAACATGTCTTTTTTAGACTTGTTTCGCAGCCTTTAAAACTCAATAAGCATCGCATTCCAAAATTATCATCCCTTCATCTCTGAAACTTGCCTCCCTCCTATGCTTACATACTTTATCAAAGGCCATACTATTTCAATATTGAAGCACGGAGGTGAGATCTGACTGTGGAACGTCAAGGATCATGCGACTGCTGGTATCATCCCATGAAAGTGGGTCACTCGATCCAGAAGGGGTTTCGCATGGGACACAAAAATTCGCGATATTTCTCAACTGTTGATCGTCTATCCTCTCAACTGCTACAAGCAGAAAGAGTTAATTTCGCGCACCA
Organism: Hetaerina titia; assembly: GCA_037158775.1. Lineage (NCBI taxonomy): Eukaryota > Metazoa > Arthropoda > Insecta > Odonata > Calopterygidae > Hetaerina > Hetaerina titia. The sequence goes on from CM073774.1 coordinate 11,636,982, forward strand.
TTCTTAGAGAAAGAATATGATTATTCCTGCGATTTCGAAGGAGAGGTAGGTGGAATATTTTTGTAGCATTACACAAGTGCGACTTTGTGTTCCGCACCAGTGAACACCAAGGGGAAAAGGTGGCGTACTTATAATTTGCTACCCCCGTAGCAGACACACGCGGTGCAAGGGAGGATGGATGGGTGGGGGTGGTGGGAGAGAGACGGGGGACGGGGAGAAACCTTTGCTGAAGAATGGCGTAAGGTTGTGGAGAGGCTGCGCAAAATCGATGCTACCAAACGGCGACATCAAATTTCTGAAGAATGATGGGAGGGTGGGGGGGAGGAGGGGGAAGAGGAGAGGAATTTACTCTCATCGAGGTGCATGGCAGTGCCCTCCATCTTGTGGACGGGAAACAGCGTGGGAGCGAAGACCTTGGCCGGAGTTGTGGACGTAAAATGCCCCCTTGCAAACTTGGGGACGCTCCCAAAGCCGAAGAAGAGAAGGCACCAGGAGATTAGCGGAGGAGTGTTTCCAAGGTGCTTCGCCGGCACAAGATCACCAACAGCAACCACGTGCACGTCACGGTCATTCAAAAGGATATATTCGTGAAATATTGCGTGAAAATCTTTGTGTTATCCTGTTGATTGAGAACGCAAAATTGGATATTTCGCTGTAATCGTAAGAGGCCAATGCAAGATGTTTAATATTTCCTCCCCTTGGTTATTATGTTATTGAATATAATATTTCCACAACCTTAGGTTCACCTTAAAAAAGCGCACACATCGTCATTACTTATTAATTAATTCATTACTCTGTCACCGTCCAGCATGCTGCCTGGCACACTTGGAACGAGAGAAACCCCGCGCCTGAATTTCCCGGATCAACTGACTCTCGAAGAGACCGTTTGCTCTCATTCTCTTGTCTTCCTTCGATTTCGATTTTCTCAGCGATCTGCTCTTAACAGGTTGAATGTTTCAGGGAGGAAAAGAGAATCTTGTGGGAAAGAAATAGTGCAAAATTGTAAAAGTTTCATGAGCTTGTACGCAAAAACGTATTACAAAAAAGTTGAGAAAATAGATTTTTACTCAGCTGATATGAAGTTTTATGACCCTCAAGTAATTGTCATAGTTTTGCATGGGATTCGTAATATTCAGAAGCGTCAAGTATTGGTATAATAGTTTACCCTGGATAGCTCAATTATTTACTTTGATCACCTGATTCCGAAGTCAACAGTATATTATTGCATTTTTTCCCCAAGATTTTATCCTGTAAAGCAGCATTTACCATAATCGTATTGCAACATGATTGAGGTCTATTATTATGAAGTAATCTACCGGTGAAGGTAGGTTTTTGGATGAATACAACTACCAAATAAATATTTTGTGACTATTAACAAACACACACTACAACTTTGTGTACTTCCTTCCTCCCTTCATCCCGTCCAACATCCCTTTCCTGTTCCTGCCATTTCCTAAAATTCTCCCATCAGTCTTCCACATCCAACTGCCAATCAATTCGTCCTAAATTCATCTTTCATCCCACCTTTGGATTTCTCCCAGCCCTCTCCTCGCCTACCATATCAAGCACTTCCTGATTTGTCATTCTTTCAGTTCATTTTACCTTCTCCATTCCCCCCACACCGATATTTTAAAGTCTCCAATCTACGTATATCATCCTGCTTAAATGACCGTGTTTCCGTACACCGCCGCACACAACAATCACACGGCCAATTTGGCCAATTCCCGTAGCTACCATGGCACATATTCCCTATACTATCAATCATAAAAGTCTTGGGTATAAAAATTGAGGTGGTTTCCCGTTGCGTTCGTCAATAGTGTTCTAAACGTGACACCATCACTCAATGGAATCTCATGCCATATCTATCGCGCTGAACCTCCATTTCACTCAGCAATGCCTGCAACCCTTTGGCTGAATGAAAAACTGAAACTTGGTCATCAGCAAGCCTAACTGATTTTACTAGTTCCCTGCTGACTTTCATTCCTACCTCCAGTTCTTCCCATACCTCTTTAATCATTTCCTCCACATACTACCTTGATCAAAAAGTTCCCGGAATAACCACCGTGTGGCGCTCCCATCGTTCCGATTTGAGTTCTGTTTTTTTTGTTAAATTGGTACATCTGTTGTTGATATTCCCTTTAAATCTTAGTGTCATAACTTGACATTTGCAAAAGTTACGTAGCCAAGAGTACATCTATCTCTGTGTGTGTTGGCGATTTTTTACAATTTCAGAAATGGATTTAAATTTGCAACAACGAACTTGTATTAAATTTTGCGTAAAAAACGGATTTAGTGGCGCACGGACGTTGGAAATGTTGGAAAAGTGTTTCGGCAACGATTCTCTAAAAAAAACGGTCGTTTACCATTGGCACGAGCGGTTCAGAAGTGGTCGTGAGTCAATCGAAGATGATGAACGCAGTGGCAGACCATCGACATCGAAAGTCGGTGAAAAAATTGATAAAGTAAAAGATATGTTGGTCATTAACCGCAAATTAACCATCAGAGAAATAGCGGAGGACTTGAACATTGCCTATGGATCCGCCCAAGACATTGTGGTTAATTATTTGGGTTTCCGTCGTGTAGCAGCAAAGTTGGTGCCAAAAGACCTCAATTTCATGCAAAAAAGAGACCGTGTTGACGTCGCAAAAGACATGATTTGCGAGGCTGAATCCGATCCCACGTTCATCAAAAGGATCATTACTGGAGACGAGACATGGGTTTATGAGTACGACACGCAATCCAGACATCAGGCAAGTGAATGGCGTTCACCAAGTGAGCCGAGACCAAAAAAACCACGTCGTTTTCAGTCAAAAAAGAAGGCAATGCTGACGGTTTTCATGGATTACAACGGTGTAGTGCATCATGAATTTTTGCCAGAAGGCCAGACAGTAAACAAAGAGTATTATTTGGGCGTTATGAGACGTTTGCGTGAAGCAATTCGCCGAAAGAGACCAGAAATCGTCGCACAGTGCGTCGATACCGTCGCACAGTGCTATCGTTATTCGTAATTTTTTGGCAAAAAATGCAACAAATACCATCCAACAGCCACCGAATTCACCTGATTTGGCTCCCTGTGACTTCTTTCTGTTCAATCGAGTTAAAAAACCATTACGGGGAACGCGTTTTAGCAGCCGAGAGGAAGTAATGGAAAAATAGCAGGAAGCACTGATGGACATACCGAAAACCGAATATAAAAAATGTTTCGAGGATTGGATCAAGTGCTGGCATAAGTGTGTTGCAGTCGATGGGGATTACTTTGAAGGGGACAATATAGATTTAGATGAATAAACTTGTATTTTTAATCTTCTGAATAAATTCCGGGAACTTTTTGAACAAGGTAGTATACGTTGAACATCACCGGTGACAATGGGCAACCCTGCCTTACCCCTCTTTCTAACACTGCCCATCCGGACTCTCCGTTCCCCACTCGCACCTGAGCAGTCTGAGACATGTACAGGTTGCGGATCAGTCTCCTGTCCTTCCAATCCATTCCAATTTTCTGCAATACACGCATTAATTTTTCCCAACTCACTCTATCAAACGCTTTTTCGAAATCTACAAGAAAGGTAAAAACGTCCTGATTGTATTCTATATTTCTCTCAATTAGTGATATCATTACTGCAATGGCATCACGCGTGCCTCTTACCTTCCTAAACCCAAACTGACCATCCCCTAAGTAATCATTTGCCTTACTCTCTATCCTTTTGTTGATGATCCTGAGAATAACTTTAGCTGCGTGGGATTTCAAACTTATTGTTCTGTAAGCCTCACATGATGTAGCCTTTACCTTTTTCGGAATAAGCACTAACACTGATCTAACAAAATCTTCCGGCCAGATTCCTTCCTCGTACATTCTACCAATAAGTCCACATAGAGACTTCTTCCCACATTTTCCTAAACATTTCAATCGTTCCGCAGTTGCAATGTTGTCTACCCCCAAGGCCTTTTTGGTTTCATCTCCCTTGATGCCCTTTCTACTCAATCGTCGAGTATGTCTAAACCTAAACTGTCTTCGCCTACGTTATGCTCGAGTGAGGTCGAGAAAATAAAAAAAATCATTCCATGCCTCGTTGTTACACTTCTCCGGTACTCTATAAGTAAATTATTTCTTGTTGGATCTCCCATTTATGATCTCTATATTCAAAGGGGATCATAAATGTACAAAGATCTAATATTTTTTAATAGTTAATGTGTCGACAGAGTCGTGGTTTAATAACTACTCACTATGTCTGAGAAATTATCTCAGGGGCATCTTTCAGAATAATAGTTTATGATGGTTTTTAAGCCTAGCGCCTCTTTCTCGTGTTCAATCCAGTCCTGAATTCTTTATTAAGACATGGGTCTTTCGGTATGACCCAAGTATAACTCTTTTGAGCCCCATTTTGGACCACTTGCTAATATGAGAGGCCATGACGTGGTGCGTGAACGAGGGTCCTGTGGATCTTGCTTTACAGGAACCATACCACAACTTCGGGGGCACTGGAATTTGGTGTGTCGATACATAAGGGTGCTTTTGTGGAGAATTAAGCGAATGAAGAAAGTGACAGATCGGAGGGCTTCTGCAAAGCAATCCTTAGGGTTGATTTGCAGAAGCGTCGCGTCAGAACTACTGACGATGACATGCAGTGGAATTTCGCTGATAGACGGAATCCTCTGCGGATGCTAAATTTGCAAATGGTTTGCGATCCAAATGTGAATAAAATTCTCTGAGAGAGCGGTGTGATTGTGTGGTTGGAAGAGAGCGTAGGGCAATCAAAATGGGGTCAAAATCAAGGTGAATCTTCTGTTGCCATCTAGTCTGCCAGCTATATGAAACTGAAGACGTTCAGTGGGGGAGGGTGCTGAAAGAGGAGGAGACATCGTCACCCCAATCGAAACATTACAGAATTCTAGGAAAACACATTTCTTGCGGCTTTCGATATCACTCTCTTGATACAATCCCATTTCTCTTCGATAGTACTCAGCTCTTTTCCGTCTTCCATGATTTTTTCTAGAGCCTGCTGATACTCTTTCTTTGTTAATCTATTTAATGCTTCTAAATACCATTTCCTTACCCGCCACTTCTGCCTTATCTTTCTGAACGGACGTTACATTTCGTAGCATCTAAATATTGGTCAGAATTTGTATCCACTCCCGGGAAGCTGTGCAAATTTATCACATTGTTCGTAAACCTGTACCTAACCAGAATATAATCAATCTGATACCTTTCTGACTCACCTGGCCATTTTAATGCGTACCTACGCCTTTTGTGGTTTCTAAACCATTTGTTCGGGATGACTAACCCCTGTCTCCTGTAGAACTCAATTGCTTTCTCCCCGCGTTCATTCCTCGCGCCTAAACCGTAGTCCCCCACCTCACCACATCTCTTCCTTCGCCTACCGTCGCATTCCAATGCCCCATCACTATCAAATGTTTCCCTGCAGGAACACACGCGATTATATCCTCTAACTCCTCGTACATCCTATCGACTTCTTCCCCCTTGTGGTTGCTCGGTGGCATTTATATCTGAACAATGACCAAGTTCGTCGGCTTTGCTTTAATCTCTCTCTGATGAATTATTAGTTTTCTTTGTCGCTTGGAACTATCTCCACATCCTCCCGCTCATCCCTATCCCATCTCCGCTACTCTCTGGCCTCCCTTATCTCTTCCTCTCTCCACAACCCCTTCTTCCACCCCTCCCCCACTACCTGAAAAATAAATTCATACATATATATATATATATATATATATATATATATATATATATATATATATATATTTATTTATTTATTTATTTATTTATTTATGTGTATATGTATATATTTGGAGTTTTTTAAATAGCCTTAGCTTTATTAATACCCCGATTAACGCCATGTGAAAAAGGTAATAGGCCTTTTTTGACAGCAGTGCTCTTCCAGGAAGTGGTAATGTTTTTGCATTTATTTTCTTAGTTAGTTCATATATTGTCTTTTTCGCGTGGCCAACTCGTCATGTGTGGGAATACGTCAGCCAATGGGAAAATTAATCGTTGGAGGACGGCGGCCGCTCGGGGTGAGGAGGAAATGAGTCGTTGAGTGAGGTGGGGGCGTGTGACGAGAGACGGGATTGGCGGATGGGAGCGAATTGAAAAGGGGGGCGGGGGCTGAGGTATTTTATGCGTGTGGGGTTGGGGGGGCAAGGAGGGATTGAGCGTTGGAATGACTAGGGGAAGTTGGGTGGGGTGGGGATGGAATTCCGCCGCCCCTAGAGGCTCGGGACATGGAAGAGGGTTCTTAAACACGAGATGGAAAGCGTGGTGTCGAGAGGGAGGGACAAACGGGCCGATTAGTAGTTAATGAGACTCAATAAGCGATGCGAGGCGGAAGCCCTCTTGCACACGGCTTTCCAGGCTACGCCTCTCCCCGTCACCCTTCAAATGTATCAAGGAATAATTGTGTTACGGAGGCGTTTTGCATGCTCGCGAGGGAGTTTAGAGTGGAATGCTTCCACTGGGGTGTGAGGGTAGAGTTGTCGCTTCCTCGTCTTTCTCATATCTTCCTCCGGGCGCAGATGTGAATCCAAAGAAATTTATGCTTAAATGATGCGGGTCAGTGGATGCTGGGACTGGGTACTCGAAATGTCAATCTGTCGCCTTGAAATATCTTGGAGAAAGGTGACCACCCTTACTTTTGCTGATATTTCCAAGTGATGAGACATATAGTTATAGATGCCTATTTTCATTAGCTAGAAAGAGCGTCGGCCAAAGACGCAATACTCGCGAGGAGTAAACGCGACTGTATGAGCTGAAATTATTCTGATGTTCTGACTAAATAACTGAGGGGTATTCTATTGATTCCCCTTTTATGTTGCACATGCCGATCCAACTAATTCATACTTGCGCCCTGCATATCTGCTTTAGAGTTATCAATAAAGAAGAATCTCATTCAAAAATGCCTACAGCCATCAGTGAGGGATTTAATAATATTATATTAAGGTACCGGACGATATTAGGGTCTAATTATTTCGACTCACAAGACGGTATATTTTCGTGACATGGGGATTTTTTTGGGTGCAATATCTTTTAGTAAGTTGATAGTTCCTAATGTGCCCACTGATTCTTTAGCCACTGGATCGGAATATGGACACTCTCGGAAAAATAATCGGTAGCAAAATTGTTCGCGAAAACATTTTAAAAGACGTTATTGATTGTTGTAGCTTTTCCCTCGCTATCAATGTGAATGAATTTGTTAGAATCTCTTAAGCATGCCACCGTTTCTTCTCTCCCCTGTGCCACCTTTACGTTCGATAAATATTCTTCATGGTCCCTGTCAGAGTACTCGCATATCCACCTTTGCGTTTTAGTTCACGTAAGGCAAGGAATATCGCCAAAACTCGTACGTCTCGCTTGTTCTTTTCGCATCTCAAGTGGCTCTCAGCCTAATTCCTCTAAACAGGCCTGTCACGCTAATATTCTTATAGTATCAATTTTTGGCAAATCGTGCAGATTTTCACCGAACTGAATATAATTGAAAATTTCACATTATCTAAGGACCCAAAATACTAGCGGCTTATTCCAAATGGGGCCTAACCGAAACTAATTAACACTTACAGGCTGGACCGTAATACGCTCGGCGGAGGAGTTGCGGTCCTGATAAAACGTGACATTCCGCATTCACTGCTCGGCGTTCCTCTCCTTACCAGCATGGAAGCTCTCGGAATACAAGTACACACAACGCAGGGCAACCTGAATAAAGTATTTTCTCCATATGATGCACGAGGTTAAAAACTCCGGTCGGTTTAGCGCTTGGTGTGACAGTGGATTTTACAGCATTTACATTTACTCAGTACTCCCCCAGCCGCCGCAAGAGTGTATGGCGGGGGGTGCTAGATCATCACCCGTAATTAAATATAAAACGGCATCCAAAACCAACAAATTCTTACCAATCTTTACCCCCAAAGGCGTATATTTTTCTGCAACAACCTTTATAACTTACGCGCCTGCAAATACATATGCTATCAGCTAAGATACACATGCACTTACGAATATACCTCATATCTGCGCAACCTTTAATCTTGCCCTGAATTGTAAATCGAATGTCTTCAATATTTCTATGATAACTTTGATTCCTTACTGTTATGATTCCTTACTATTCCGTAGAAAGAATGAGTATTTTTATCTAACCTATCCGTACCAGAGTCTATCTCCCTCTTATTCTTGTATTTGTGGTTTGATCTACCTAAATTGTGTTGGACCAAAATAATTCTGTTAATGTTATTGTTAAACTCGTTTGTTCTGAACCTTTATTAAAGTCAAAAGTCTCACTTGTTCTCGTCGCATCCCAAGTGGCTCCCAGCCTAATTACCCTAAAATGTCTATTTTTGTATTCTTATTGCAGTAGTTTATGACGAATCTGACTCATTTTCTCTGAACTTTATCTAATTTTAAAAAAAATAATTTCTCCCAAGGATTCCAAATACTTGCGGCGCATTCCAAATGAGGCCCAGCTAGAGCCAAATGACACATCTCTTCTACTTTCTCATTACATTTCTCCATATCCCATTCAATGAAGCCCAGCTTCTCTAAAGTGGATCCGCATAGTGTCAATATATGTGTCCCCCATGAAAGACGTGGTGTTAGAACTACCCCCAGATATTGTACTTGTTTGGCCGTAGTACTGAACCCTCTATTTATTTATTTTGACGAAAGAAGCACTTCGACCTTTACATCCGACTTTTAATAATGATGTAATAATTAGACAATTACGTACACCTAACCCCAAGGTGGAGAGAAACCACCTAGGCGGGAATCGACCTCTGGGTAGGCAGGTGAGGACGTTACCCCACCGCCACGGGGATTATTCCATATTTGTGTCCTCATCACTTCCTTTGTACCGGAATTTTGAAAACTGTGTATTTTCCTCTGTAAAACTACTAATCCCCATTCGTTGAACCAATTCCATATCTTTTCTAAATCTCTAGAGAGCAGCTCATACTGTTATGGGACCCTTATTTCCCTGTATACTACAGTCTCGTCGGCAAATATTCTGAGGTTACTACTAACGTGTGAGCTTAAGTCATTAATGCACATAAAGGATAGAAGCGGCCCTATTACACTTCCCTGGGGGACGCCCGAAGTTGCAATTATATCTGTTGAGCGAGACTTTATCGAAGGCTTTTTTGTAAGTTTTGCTTTGTTGAAAAAGACCAAATGTACGTAATTGTGGGTCGCAAGATCTGCACTTCCTAAATCCGTGCAGCTGGTGGCTCAGTATTTTCCTACTCTCCAGAAATCTCATGATGTTACTGACAATAATGTGTTCTAATATTTTACATGAGATCGATGTTAAAGATATGGATCGGTAATTGGTTGTATTCTCTTTATTTCCGCCCTAATAGATGGGAATTATATGGCACGTTGTCCATATGGCGTTCTACTACTCCACAAGTGTTTTTCACTAGTGTCATAGGGTCATTGGCATAACAGTTACATTTTTCATTGCAGTCATTATGCTTATTTAAGTATGTTACCACTAATAATAATGATTTTAAGTCATAATTCATACGACGGCGTTGTCATAATTCATACGACGGCGTTCTCTGAACTTTGGCCGTACCTAATAACCGAGAGTTGTACTTGTCGTAGGAGTGTTTCATTAAACTCTGTTACCCCGTGGTGCCTGTCTTTAAGAGTAGGCTAATGCCGACGCCGGGTTTTACTTCACCCTTCGTTTATTCCCATCCATCCCCAATGGCACAAATGACCTTAGCTGTCGGTCGCCTCCCATAAAAAAAATATAACTCGACGTGCGCACCGCCGTCGGCTCCTGCCCGTAGCACTCCCGCCATCATGGTGCCAGGCGTCATGTTGGACATTTACTTGAATTTTGAAATCCGACGATTGCGCCTCCGATAGATAGCGGGAAGGCGCGCGAGTCGAAGCGGGAGGGTGCGCTATCTCGGAGAGCACCTTTAATGCGCCGTGAGGGAATATCGTATTTGCCGGAAGCGGACTGGCGCGAACATTTCGTCCAAAGGCATCAATCGGTCGACACCCCGGGGACTCCAGGCGTGCGTTAGGCGGTAAACGAAGAAATTGCGCTCGCTTGGAATTCCTAGCGACAAATGGAAATTTCCCGAGTCGTCGCGTCGGCCGGAACCCCGAAGCCGGCGCACACGCCGCGCCGTGGCGGTGTTTTGGTACTCGCTCGGAACCTGCCTCACCCGAGTAATCGCTGCCGCGAGAGAGGCAGAGAAAGGCGGAGAGGCACGGGGCCGCGCCGGAAGTATTCGAGAGGCCGGCCGTGGTTCCCAGCCAATACGCTCGCTCGGGGTTATTGTTGGCTTAGCGCAATGAGTCGCCTTCGATGACCTCAGTGAACAACGAGAGCAATGAGCGTAGTTCCTTGCCTACTTTTCAATATCACGCGAACGAGTGTTTATTCCGACTTTACAACTACGTTGATTGTGTCATGAAATTTCCAAAATAGTTGGATTCCCGAGTACCCCTGCCCTTCCATGTTAAAATATTTCATTTGAGGAGTATCTTCGCAAAGGTGTGCCAGTGGTTATCGTATGTTTGAGGTGGCTGCTCCACTTTATTAATACTTAGCATTCACTCACCAGTTTGACGCAAAAGTGACTTTCAAATACCTTGCGTCATATTATATATTAGAATTACCATTTTTCCACTACTTTAAGTTTACTTTAAAGCCTTAAATGTGGAAATAAAAATACATTATCAAATACAATCAATAGTAAAAAATATAATATCAACGATACAAATAACTATGATGTGCGATTAATTTTAGAGCGAAATATTTTTTTACACGGTGTCCTGAAAGCCTTCGATAGGGGTGCGTGGCAGGGGATGATTGCAGACTAGACTACTTAATAATAATTAGGTAATCTACCGGTTAAGGTAGGATTTTTTTGGATGGACACAATTATCAAATAAACATTTTGTGACTCCCCACCTAGCAAACTAATCTATATCAGGTCCCTCTTCATCTCGGTGTACTTCTTTCCTCCCTTCATCCCGTCCAACATCCCTATCCTGTTCCTACCCTTACCTCGCTTGCCCAACATTCTCCCCTCTATTACCCTCTTCAACATTCCACTACCGCTCAATAGGCCTTTCATCCATTTTTCCTGCCTCCATAGGATTTCTCTCAACAAACCCCTCTCCTCCCCCACCATTTCTAGTACTTCCTCATTTGTTTTCCTTTCGGTCCATTTCACCTTCTCCATTCTTCTCCACACCCACATTTCAAAAGCCTCCAATCTACGTCTATCCTCCTGCTTCAGCGACCACGTTTCCGCGCCGTACATAGCTACGCTCCATATCAGAGTTTTTACGAGTCTTGTCTTAACATCCCTACTCAACGTCCCCGTCATCAACGCCCTCTTCCTTGAGAAAGCCTCCTTGCCTAGCGCAATTCTTCTCCTTACGTCCCTACCACTTTGACCGTATTAGTCCAAAACACTTCCGAGATATGTAAACTGTTTTACCTGCTCTATTTTTTCCCCGCCTATTTTAATATTTAGCTTAGCCTTTTTCTTTCTGGAAAATCGCATAACCTTTGTTTTATTAATATTGATTCTCATCCCATATTTATCGCACTGAACCTCCAATTCACTCAACAATGCTTGCAACCCCTTGGCTGACTGAGCAACTAATGCTTGGTCATCAGCAAACCTAACCGATTTTACGAATTCCCCTCCGACTTTCATTCCTACCTCCAGTTCTACCCATGCCTCTTTAATCATTTCCTCTACATATACGTTGAACAGTACCGGTGACAATGGGCAACCCTGCCTTACACCTCTTCCTAACACTGCCCATCCGGACTCTCCGTTCCCCACTCGCACCTGAGCAGTCCGAGACATGCACAGTTTGCGGATCAGTCTCCTGTCCCTCCAGTCATTCCTATTCTCTGCAATACACGCATTAATTTTTCCCAATTCACTCTATCAAACGCTTTTTCGAAATCTACAAAACAGGCAAAATCGTCCTGATTGTATTCTATATTCCTCTCGACTAGTGATCTCATTACTGCAATGGCATCACGCGTACCTCTTCCTTTCCTGAACCCGAACTGATCATCCCCTAAGTAATCATTTACCTTACTCTCTATCCTTTTGTTGATGATCCTGAGAATAAATTTAGCTGCGTGGGATATCAAACTTATTGTTCTGTAATCCTCACATGACGAAGCCTTTGCCTTTTTTGGAATAGGAACTAACACCTATCTCACAAAATCTTCCGGCCAGATTCCTTCCTCATATATGCTACGAATCAGTCCATATATGGCCTTCTTCCCACCTTTCCCTAACCATTTCAACATTTCTACAGGAATATTGTCAACCCCCACAGCCTTATTTGCTTTCATCTCCTTTAATGCCCTTTCTATTTCATCGTCGAGTATGCCTGGACCTAAGCTATATTCTTCTACGTCATGTTCCTTTTCTATGTCTAACCTTGTCGGCGTAAGTTCTTTACCATACAGTGTTTCTATATATTCCTTCCATCTCTCTTGGATTTTTCCTGGTTCAACTATTATCTTACCCCATTTATCTTTAAACTTGACTACTTATGAGACAAAATAATTTTTATTCCCAGTCCGGTCGAGAAATGTTTTTCTGTTCTCTTATCGTTCGCGCGGAAAAATCACATCTTAAATCTCTCTATCCTTTCCTTAATCTCTCTAATTTTATTTACGTGATTAGTGCGATGGTGCCAATAATACCAAGTTTTAATGTTGATAAACTATTTTTTTTTCAAATGTACTCACTTTGTCGAATGAAATATTTTTCTAAACTCAAATACTTCCAATAGAACGGACTTGGCGCTAATTTGAACGACGCACGGTGAACAAGACAATTCTCAAATGAAATGTTTTTAACCTGTGCCGGGACACGGGTCAGTTTCACTGCACGCAGATGAACGCCTCTTGCCCATTGTTTACGTGGTCTTTGAAGGTCGTTCGATCCAGCTGTCTCTCGGAAACATCTCAGCTTAACATTCCTTAACTCGACTAAAAATCTGGATTTTGATTTCACTGTGCGGCGTTTGCCCTTCTGCTGTCACCACGCTGTTTTGAGGGACAATTCGATCTTCATTCTGTCACTTGAGTGTTCTTCTTTTGAGTATCTTGATTTTTTGAGCATTCGTCGGTTGTGCTAATCTACCACGCTACGTAGCGATTTTTTACAGTTTTATGTTTATTTCTATATTGTAGGCCAATGAGATTAAAAAACAAAAATCGTTTGTATCGACTTCGGTAAAAGATTTATTGATAGCTCCAAGCGTAGTTTAAAATGTGTACTTCTTCACAATGGTAAGAGTTTTGGCGCAATACCAATCGCTTATTCAACTAAAATGAAAGAAGAATACGATACAATAGCATTGGTCTTACAGAAGATAAAATGCCAGGAACATCGCTGGGTAATATGATATGGGGATATTATATTATTATTATTAATGTAATATTCCCATATCATCATGTAGAAGATTTTTTTACGTAAGTAACAACATATCTATATCTTGAAAACTATAGCTGATAGGAAAAAACTAGTGTCATAATTGGATTCAGCACCCCAATTGTTCTTTAAATCAGCATTAAAAGCTCCTGCACCAAAACCACTGTTGGCCTGTGTAATCTGGTTCAGGAGGCGATCGCGGGTCACGATCATGAGGGAGGGGAGTGAAAATTTTCCAACTCTCCATTTTACTTAGTGGTCTCTAATTCCCCAGTTTCGCTAAATCGTGGGAGCGAAAGCGAGGGAGATCCTTCTCCCACCAGAACCTTAAGATTTTGAGGGAGAGCGCTTCTGGCCAACCAATGGAGGTCGGGGGTTGGTTGCTCTTCAGCAGTAGAAACTTGGATTCTTGGTTGTTTCATAAGGAGGTCAGTGTCGCCGGTGGCAGATTTTGTGACAGGGATTCTGTCTGAGCTCTTCCAACGCCCGGAGATGGTGTAATTTTTTTCTCTACGCCACTCAAAAGTTCGCCTTTTGATGTGGGTGGTAATGCGGGGTTTAAAAATGTCCCCCCATACAGCGAGGTCTGCACTGGGACCAAGTGCCGCGATCAGCTCGCACACCTGGGGGCGGAAGGAGTCGCGGCGAGTCGCGTCCTCGAGAACGCGGAGATCCATGAGCAGCGGTGGGCGCGCGCGGCCGAGGTCGTGTCCATTAACCTTACGCTCATAATCAACGCGCAATGATCCGAGAAGGACACCGGGAGGGTTTCCACTGTCTGGACATCATTCTTTAGCGATGCCGAGAGGAAGAAGTAGTCAATCCGCGTCGAAAGTTAAGCCCTGGTCGCATGAAGGGGGCGGAACCGGCGCAGAAAGAACGCACTGCGTGTGGAGTCGAGCGTCAGTGAGAGTGCCCGCCTGTCATCCAATTCCTGTTCGAGGCCAAGGCGTCCCCTTACACTCCGAAATTTTGGGGACTTTAAAGGTGAGCTTTCCTGCGGCATCTCCCGCAGTTTCTTGGAATTTGTTTAAGTCCTCCCATTACTCAAATGCTGCTTGAATGCATAATGATTTCAAAGTAAACTCTGCTCAGAAATATTAAATTTTTTGCAAAGAAATACTAACTGTCTGTGATCGAAACCAATGGATAATTTATATTAGTAATTAATGGTGCTACTCTGCCTGAAGCTTAAAGACGCTGGAACTTTTTTAAACTTTTTCCTTCTTTTTTAAATCTGTGCCGTATCTTGCACGACAAAGGGATTCACGCCTGCGTAAAAATGATAAAAGCTGCTTTTACAATCCTCCTCTTCTGCTCCATATATTATTTCGCCGCAAATTCGACTTCATTTTATCACGAGGAGTGAGTAGTAGAGTGGTCGACTTTAAGTTCCCGTTCTCCCGAGGGAGGGCGTCACTCTCGTGCAGGTGGCGAGCATCGCGTTCCATTTCACCCTCGCGCCCATGAGAACCTCAACGCACCAAGACCCTTCCAACCACCCTTCCGCAATGGCCGTCTCCTCCACTCTCCGATGGAGCGAATACGCCCCTTTAGCCCGATCTCGTTATCCGGCACGCAAAGTTTTATCCCACAGTGCCAATCTATGACGAGCATAATAATGGTAGCCGCGAAACATGTGTCACAGATACTCAACAATGATACAAATTTACACGTAATTTGATAATCCTAAAAGTGATGTACTGTACATCGGCCTGCGACAGAAAACATGGGCATGAGAAAGGTGTGTGCGAAGTTGGTGCCGCGAGTGCTCTCGGACGAACAAAAGGAATCTCGCACGCGGATCTGCCAAGAACTTCTCGAGCAATAATACTATATTTCTTTGATCGACTTAGGCCTACTACTTTCGGGACAGACCTTGTATATGAAAGAAACCGATTCGACTTCAAGGCCGTTCCGCATGTCTTTTGCTGCCGCATAGTTCTACATTTAGAAAATTGTTGTTTTCACTCCTCAAAATTAAAACCTTCTGTTCGATGATTACTGAGAGTTCAGCCAATAACAAAATATACTCGTGCATCTACAGTTGATTGGCGAAGTTGAAAACACATTTGAAAATTGATATTCATAGGTATTGATTGTAGGTTCTGCGAGAGTTCTGTAGAGAGCGAGAGAGAGCGGGTGAAACTTTGCATCTACTCGTTCATCCACGCCTCAACGGCGCATCCTCCAAGACGAAGGGTACTAAATGATGGAAATGGTGGGACGTGGTCCTCACGGTGTAACCCATGGTTGTGTAAAAGAATTTGCAATTTACGCTGGTAGTGAAGGCACGAGATGCGTGTGCTTCAAACTACGGATGACGGTACATTTAGGGGCTAACGACAACACGCACCACGAATACGAAATGTCACTTCGTTCTTTCGAGAACTTAATTTTGGCATTCCTTCCAGCGTGGCACCCTGCAAGTCACGGCTAAGGGGAAGCGTTAATAGTCGCGGATAAATTATAACTCAGTAGTTATCGTTATGAGTGTTACGAAAACGGTGTAGGACAATGAATTTGGTGTAAGATCAAAGATTGTCATGAGCTTATTAATACTTCTATATTCGTTCTGCGGAACCACTGACGTCAACATGCAGGCTGTGTCCCAAGGATAAGTAGAATTGATTCGGGGAAATATTATAATAAAATCAGAGTACCTATTGCTAGTATTCTTCAGAATGGCACCCTCGAGCATCAACACACCGATGCCAGTGCCTCCACCGGTTGTGGTACGCTTCCTAGAAGGCGTCGACGGGAAACTCGTTCTGATAGCTCGTCACGGCTTCTTTGACGTTATCTATCGTTCCAAAATAGATGCCTTCCAAGCTCCTTTGTCACCTAGGGTGCAAATTCCGGCGGTGCTTTATCGGGGCTGTACATCGGCTGGGGCTAGATCCAACGGATCACGCGAGATTGTCACACGAGCACCCTTCTGATATTACGACATTGATTTATTGACTTTTGACCTGTTTATGTTCCCATGTCAACTTTTCCTTGACTATTTGGAATGAATTAAGCCTCGGATTTGGTTGCAATGCTCATTGCTTAAACAACCCGGTACAGGGTTGTCGATACCAGCTTTCTTCCAGTATTCATATGCAACATATTGTTGAGAAAATTCTGCCATACATAATCCATACAGCATGCCCAATCAAAAATTTTTCACATTTTCTTATACTCAGCCGAGATAATGCGTATTTTAATAAGATATATGATAATGCCATAATTTGAACTCGTTGTAGATGTATCGTAGGTATTTCCAGTAAAAAGTCGTTAAAGTGTACTTTTTAAATCTCTTTTTAACTAATAACCTAGGAACACCACTTACAAATTTTAAAATAGTTAAATTACTTGAAGTGACAAATCGATCCTCTCCCTTATTCCATAATCTTCATTAAAGTAATTAAGTTACTTATACAAAAAATCTCAATTGCAGCAAAATAGTTTAAATTGCGAAAATCGGGTGAGAATCATGATAAGAGACAACTTCGAGAGTACTTTTTTCTCCTAACAATCATTTGCCACTCAGGGCTGGAGAACAAGTCCAGCGATGCAATTGACTTGAGTTCATCCAATTTAATAGAAGTAGCTTTAATGGCGATAGCTCTAGGGGAGCCACCGACAGCTAGATGGAAGGGGAAGGGTGGAGGGGGAAACCCGTCGCATACTCTAATAACGAAAGGCGTCAAGGGGGCACACAGTGGACCGTCCGATGGACGGCGTACTCACTCAAAGTGCACTCCATAAGCACCTCAAATAGGGACCACTTAAAAAATTCAACTACCACCGGGATTTGAACCCGGCCCCTTTGTGGTGGAAAGCCAGTATATAAGTCACCGCACATCCCGATGCTGATAAAGAACTTAATATCATGGTGTCGTTTAAAGTATATAATCTGATTCTTTTGTTATTCGATCTTGTATTGGATTTAGGGAAGGGTTTTTAGCCTTCTTTGTTTTCTTAAAATCTCTTAATTATTCAAATTGAGAAGGTGAGATTAACCTGATCGAGCGGCATCGTTCAATCGTGTTTATTATAATCCCAAAGTCGCCTTTTCGAGATTTGTTTTCATTCATCGGCCACTTCACTTTATCGCTCGCCAAGGGCTCTTATGTGAAGTGTATCATGTGAAGCACCGCTTACTGCATTTGCGAATGTGAATTCGATGCGTGCCGCAAACGAGCCGGAGCAAGGGAGGAAGACGAGAGGTTGCATTGCTAAGTGATGGCAAGAATTGGGAGGGACGTACGACCGAAGAGGGCGACCGACGGTTGTTCGCGTTCAGAGTAAATGCTCGGAGTGCCCTAGTGAACACCTCTCCTCTCGCACTCTTTCCGCGAGCGGCCTCCTTGTTTTTTTTTAATCGAGCTCGGGCCAGAACTCAAAGTTTAACGTTGGAGAGGAAGAAATGGATTTTCTCACGATCCCCCAATTGCTAACCTTGCGAACTCACTCTTTAAACTTTCTCCTTAAAGAAAAATATGCGTGTACTTTTGTATCCGAGGACAAAACATACATTTTGTGAATAGAAATACCAGTACTTTCGGAGGTCTCGTGACCCGCTGCGACTACCATCACGACGACGATAACTGTCCATTACGTGCGGGTGTTCATTGGCTGATGTTTTTGGAAAGACGTGCTTGGGAAACATCAATTTGAACAAAAAGAATTCCTTTTCCTGAAAGAACGTTTTTCACAAATCTTTCTGAGGTTATATATAATTTTGGGATTTCAATGAGTGAAAGTGTGGGCAAATTCTGATTATTGTTTGGTGCATGTACACGTGTTCTCTTGACCTTACCTCTAAATTCCCGGTGACTTAAAAATACAAATTCAAGTAATTATAATCCCAAAAAATTAGCGACCCAAACATAAACGTCTGCACTAAGATACATATTGATTAAAAAATGAGAAACATCGTGGTCGAAAGGGAGGATTGCCTATTTGATGGTTGCCTCGCAGCTGCTAACCTGCCTGCATCGTTTCATTCTTTCCATTCCTACTTCTCATTAAGATGACGTCGTCCATCGCCTGCTTCCAATTAGAGGCCATTCCTGTGCTTACCCTCAATTTTTCTTCACATTAATGTTTCTCCAGTCACTAAAAAACTATCCTGCCTCAGCACCTGGATGCGATTCTCCTTGTCAGAATCCTCCATTGAATTCTTCAACTTCCTTTCTTACCCAAGCACTACTTACAACACTGTGAACTGGTTTCCCTCATATTGGGTGATAACTGATGACAATATCAAACAAACTCCATTTAGAATACTAAAATAAACGGTAAGATTACCTTCTATTTTGTCCCACTTGTTTAATACCTCCCAAGTTTGCAAAAATAGGCACACGGCAGGGCAGATACTGAATTTTAATATCAACATCAAGAAAGATTCACGAAAATAATCAATGTATATATATATATATATATATATATATATATATATATATATATATATATATATATATATATATATCGATGATGTGGAAGTACTCACGAGAGCAATATAACTTTTGGACGGCACAATAGACGAATAGACGGCACAATATTTGACGAATGCTTTTCCCTAACAGTTATAGAATCCCTACCCGATTCAGCCACCAACATAGAGGTGAGAACTCGCGAATCCGCATACATCCTATATTTCCGATCCTTTAAAATTCCCACCCTTAACCGCCATCATTAATTTCTTCCCCCACAGTCCCTAAAAGGAAAAATGGATGAAAGGCGTATTGAGCGGTAGTGGAACGTTGAAGAAGGTAATAGAGGGGAGAATGTTGGGCAAGCGAGGTAAGGGTAGGAACAGGATAGGGATGTTGGACGGGATGAAGGGAGGAAAGAAGTACACAGAGATGAAGAGGGACCTGATATTGATTAGTTTGCTAGGTGGGGAGTCACAAAATGTTTATTTGATAGTTGTGTCCATCCAACAACCCTCCTTAAACGGTAGATTACCTAATAATAATAATATATACATTTACAGAATACCCAGCAAGCCGCCGGAAGGGCGTGTGGCGGGGGATGTTAAGACACTACCCATAAAAAAGAATAAAACTACAAACAAAACTAACATGAACAAGTGAATTTACACCCACAGAGTCGTACATATACAGGGTGCGTCCGGAAAACAAGTGTCTTGACAAATAAGTCTTTTTTGACAAAAGGGGAGTCGTCCACTACGAATTTGTACCTGAACGACAAACTGTAAATGCTGCATTTTACGTCCAAGTGCTCGACAGGCTTCGAAAACGAGTCGCCCGCGTCCGGCCAGCGATCAAAAACATCTGGCGGCTGCATCACGACAATGCACCGTCTCACACCGCGCTTGTCGTGTCGGACTCCTTGGCCAAGCACGGCGTGGCAACGCTGCCGCATCCGCCCTACAGCCCGGACTTGGCACCACCGGACTTCTTTCTGTTCCCGAAGATAAAGAGGAGTTTGAAAGGAACGCGATACGGGACTTTGGACGCCATCAAAGAGGCCGTGACGACGTGTCTTCGAGAGGTTCCCGATGATGCCTTCGAGGGAGCGTTCCAGGAATGGGAACGCCGCTGGAACAAGTGTATCGACTCACAAGGGTCCTATTTTGAGGAATATTAGCTTAAGATATGTAAAAGTGTAATAATTTTTTTTCCTGAGCTCAGTACACTTATTTTCCGGACGAACCCTGTATTCACGATAAGTCTTTTTTTACACGGCAAGATGCAAATAGCTCTGCACACTCTGGCAAATAACGTGCATATAGGAAACATATGGAGGAAAGAATGTTCCGTATGCCTACGCAGCGTTTAATTTTGTAAAAGCAACTGGAAAACGAAATTATATAAATGGCGTTTGATAGGTTGCGTGTAGGTGCTCCCTCGC
Source organism: Hetaerina titia (assembly GCA_037158775.1). Taxonomy (NCBI): domain Eukaryota; kingdom Metazoa; phylum Arthropoda; class Insecta; order Odonata; family Calopterygidae; genus Hetaerina; species Hetaerina titia. Next base: position 11,657,286 of record CM073774.1, read on the forward strand.
CGAGTTTGGCCCAATGTCCTTCTGCAGCAATGAACACGGTACCGAGTTTTCCTACTTCTTGATTTTTGCTATTAAACATTTGAAAAATTCATTTTCTCCGGCGAAACTTGTGGAATTTGCATTATTGTCCAAATGAAATGAAATCATTGACATATTCCACACACTTATTTTGAAAACATGACCCAGGTTTCGACGTTGAACGTCATCATCAGGTGGTCCTCACAGAAATCAAATTGGTATACCTTCTGATCGGGGGAGAAGTGGTTGGGTAAAGATGGGGGTTAAGAAAAAGGAGATTATGTTGTTTAATGGGTAAAGAAGGTATTTCTTTTTCGAGAAAGATTCCCAGCCTATGGCTATATAGAAGATGTAATCAATAAACTTTACTAAGAGAAACTTACGAAAATAGCCTTAAGCATCATTTTCACCCCCAAATATTTAAAAGGTCTCACTGCCAAATGGCGACGATTACTCGGGAAACTCCTACTCCTTAACTTATCCCGGGAATATTTCTCAAAAAGCATTTAAAATTTACCTAGAGAATAAATTAAATTTGCCTTTTATAATGGGTCATGCCATCCCAATAATGCAATTCTATTTTTCTTCCATTTTTCGTTTGCATTGTTGTAATCTGATACTTGTAGAGGGAATGGATAATTATTCTTACGTTGTATTCCATTCCAAGCGCTTCTAGTATCTTAAACATCTTGTTCCATTCGACGTCTTCTATAAGTCTACGAATGTAGTATACTATGGCTTATTAACGTGTCTAATTTTCCGAGCAAGGATTTTTGATGCTTGAGTCACAAGGCCCAATGTTCCGTGTTCTTCGCATTTATCTGTTTTCGGTTTCTTCGATATTTCAATCATTATACTTTTCTCGAAGTCTATCTTTGATTATTCCATAGAGGGCACCGTTCGCCTTGACCCCGAATGCCTTGATTATTTGCCCGTTTATTTTTTCAACTCCTGGTGCATTGTTGTGTCTCAGGTCTGCCACGGCTCTCTTGAATTCGCTTCTAAATATCTGCGGACCCCGATCGTCTTTGCCTGTCATGCTTTCATTTTTAATTAAGCCATCATTAAAGTGGTTTGGAAGCCTGATAGAGTATTTCAATATGTTTATTCTCTCTATTCCCAATGTCGTCATCATCTATTAGTATTTTTCCATTAACGTCTCGGAAAATTTTCGATTTTGTTTTTCCTTCCCGGAATTGCCTATTCGCTAGTTTATAAGCCATCTCGCTATTTTCCTTTTTCATGCTGTCATTAATTTCTTCGTAGCGGCTTTATATCTATTCCTCCTTCGCATTCTTGAACTCTCGTATTACCTGATTCCGCAAATGTTTATAGAGGGCTTTTTCACTCTCATCTTAGATTCTTGTATTTTCTTCTTTCGTCTATGAGACGTATTATTTCAGCATGTAATTCTCTTCTCTTCCCGGCTACATTTTAATCTTCTTACCCCTCCACCCTCCCTTACCCTCCGTCTCTGACTAACCCCCTCCCCCAAACGGAATGTGTGCGTAAATACCAAGGGCTCTCCATTCTCGGGATGTCACCGCGTAGGTTGTTTTTCGGACAACAGTTCCGCCCGTATTCCAACGAGCGTCTTCAGGTCGAAGTGCCGGGACGTCCACCCGAATCATTGGCAGCCCTTATAGGCACACATACACCGTTCCGGTGGGCGAAAACGAGCTCATTGTCGGCCCTTTCGGGCTCACATACACCGTACCGGTGGGTGAAACCCCACCTTTTACGACGGTCGACGAGTTATGTTGTTTTTTTTTATTAGCCATAAATTTTTACAATACAAATACAATATACAATACAAAATATTTTGGCTATGGCAAATACCCGTTATAGGCCGAAGCCTCTTCAGGTATGGGAGAAGACTATTTATTAAATGACTTTGAGAAGCGGTTGCATAAAAAGCGTAAAAAAAAGTTTTATCTCTAACTCTTTGGCTCACTTTCCTATTGCTCCGGGGTGGCATGTGGCTTGGAATTCGCCCGAGGGAGTGAGGAATCCCGGAAAAACCTCACTCAGGCCGCCTTATTTGAACCGCGTGTTTTTAAACATGAATACCGTGCGGCGGTTCCAAAAGAGCGCCAAAACCTGAAGCGTCGGAGTTATGTGTACAAATGTGGCATTTGGCCTTCCCTCATAAATCCGTGAAGCGACAAAGTCTAGCTCTTCAAAATACTAGATATTATACATTATTACTTTGTACTGCAAATACATTGTTACCATACAATAATACAAATGCAAGGCACAATAAATGTTAAATACAAAAGAATATAGAACAGTTTAAGAGAGGTTTCGTCCCGTGAAGCGGCAGAAGTAGTTAAGTGATAACCCCTTTTTATTTTTTTCGCGGGAACCACGAAAGGGACCAACCACAACCTCTCAACTAAGAATACCCTCTGCGGAGGTTTATGGGAAATTAATCCACGACAGAACCACACACACACTATCCTGTCTGGAATCCTTCACGAGGCTGTGAGACCCCGTTAAAGATTCTAGTTGGGCCGATCCGCGTTTGGCCGATGTAAGATGAGGCGCAAGAGGAACAATTTCTTTTGTAAATACCGGACTTATTTGAGGTGTCAATTGTGTGCTTAGTATTAACTAATAAATGTTATAGTTTGTTGTTGCTGCTAAATGATCATCATCAATCATTTAGCAGCAACAACCAATATATTACTGCGAAATTCTTCTCGTTACGTGTCTACTACTTTGACCGTGTTGTCCAAAACACTTCCGAGATATGTAAACTCTTCTACCTGCTTTATTTTTTCCCCGCCTATTTTAATATTTAGCTTAGCCTTTGTCTTTCTGGAAAATCGCATAACCTTTGTTTTATTAATATTGATTCTCATCCCATATTTATCGCACTGAACCTCCAATTCACTCAACAATGCTTGCAACCCCTTGGCTGACTGAGCAACTAATGCTTGGTTATCAGCAAACCTAACCGATTTTACGAATTCCCCTCCGACTTTCATTCCTACCTCCAGTTCTTCCCATTCCTCTTTAGTCATTTCCTCCACCTATACGTTGAACAGTACCGGTGACAATGGGCAACCCTGCCTTACACCTCTTCCTAACACTGCCCATTCGGCAGTGTTAGTTCCCCACTCGCACCTGAGCAGTCTGAGACATGTACAGGCTGCGGATCAGTCTCCTGTCCCTCCAATCCATTCCTATTTTCTGCAATACACGCATTAATTTTTCCCAATTCACTCTATCAAACGCTTTTTCGAAATCTACAAAACAGGCAAAAACGTCCTGATTGTATTCTATATTCCTCTCGACTAGTGATCTCATTACTACAATGGCATCACGCGTACCTCTTCCTTTCCTAAACCCTAACTGATCATCCCCTAAGTATTCATTTGCCTTACTCTCTATCCTTTTGTTGATGATCCTGAGAATAACTTTAGCTGCGTGGGATATCAAACTTATTGTTCTGCAATCCTCACATGATGTAGCCTTTACCTTTTTCGGAATAGGAACTAACACTGATCTCACAATATCTTCCGGCCAGATTCCATCCTCATAGATACTACAAATCAGTCGATATAGAGTCTCCTTCCCACATTTTCCTAAACATTTCAACAGTTCCACAGGATTTTTGTCTACCCCCACGGCTTAATTTGCTCTCATCTACTTTAATGCCCTTTCTATTTCATCTTCGAGTATGCCTGAACCTAAGCTATCCTCTTCTACGTCATGTTCCTTTTCTATGTCTAATCTTGTCGGCCTATGATCTCTATCATGCAGTGTTTCTATATATTCCTTCCATCTCTCTTGGATTTTTCCTGGTTCAACTATTATCTTACCCCATTTATCTTTAACTGTTAGCACAGATCTTGCCTTCTTACTTCCCGATAATAACTTAACCTTGCTGTATAGAGCACCAATTTCACCCTTCTTCTGTAACCTTCCATATCCTCGCATTGCGTTTTCCACCATTCTTCCTTTGCTTTATTTGCGGCCCTTCTCAATTTATTGTTTAACTCTTTGTACTTCATTATCCCTTAATCTGTGTTTACATTTTTCCATCTTCTTTTCTCACCCATCTTTGCAATAATCTCATCCGTGACCCATGTTTTTCTTATCCTTTTCCCGCTAACGGTTCCTATAGTGTCATTTGCGACTTCCGAAATCACTGTCTTGATACATTCGCATTTTTTTCGATACTACTCGGCTCTTTTCCATCATCCATCTTTTTCCCTACAGCCTGCTGATACTACTTCCTTGATAGTCCATTTAATACTTTTACATTCCATTTCCTAACCCGCCACCCTTGCCATAACTTTTTGAAACGGACGTTACACGTCATAGCAACTAAATTGTGGTCTGAGTCCGCATACGCTCCTGGGAAACTGTGCGAATTTATCACACTCTTCCTAAACCTGTGCCTAACCATAATATAATCTAACTGGTACCTTTCTGAGTCACCTGGCATTTTGCATGTATACCTACGCCTTTTGTGGTGTCTAAACCATATGTTGGTGATGACTAACCCCTGTCTCCTGCAGAATTCAATTGCTTTCTGCCCGCGTTCATTCCTCGTCCCTAACCCCTAGTCCCCCACCTCACCCCCATCTCTTCCTTCACCTACCGTCGCATTCCAATCCCCCATCACTATCAAATGTTTCCCTGCAGGAACACTCGCGTGTGATATCCTCTAACTCATCGTACATCCCATCGACTTCTTTCTCCTTTTAGTTGCTCGGTGGCATGTATACCTGAACAATTGTCAGGGTCGTCGGCTCTGCTTTGATCTCTGTTAGGAATATTCTATCGTTTGTTTTTAGCTTAGTCTTTTTCTTTCTGGAAAATCGCTTAACCTTTGTTTTATTAATATTGATTCTCATCCCATATCTATCGCACTGAACCTCCAATTCACGTTCTCCAACCAAGTTCGTCGGCTCTGCTTTAATCTCTACCAGTAAGATTCTATCTGTCGCTTGCTCTATGTTGACTACGCTTCTTCCTACTCCTTTATTTAATATCACGGCAACCCCTCGTTGGCTCTTGAACCCGCCGCTGTATCTCACTCTATAATTGTCACTCTAGTAATCCCCGCTATCCTTCAATCTCACCTCGCACAGACCTAAAATATCTGTATTACCTCTTTCCATCTCTCGCTTAATATTTTGTAATTTGCCTCTCCTCAACATTGTCCTGACGTTTCATGTTCCTATTCTAACTACTTTCGTCTTCTTCTGCGTCTTCTGTCCTTGCTGATATTTCTCCCCCGCAAGGGTTCCGTGGGATGACGACCGCGGAAGCCTTGCCTCCCCCGCGGCCGGGCACGACACACGCCCCCTTTGGCCGAGTCCCGCAGTTACCAGGACTCAATTTTTCCATGTTGTCCATCATTATGTTCTAGGAAAAAATAATTGAGGTTTCCAGTGCCTTCCTCAATAGTGTTTTTAACGTGACACCATCACTTAATGGCCGCCCCACTGGGGTCAGACGCCATTGCAGCCGCCTCACTGAGGAACAGACGCTGCGTGGACTACCTTTCGTCTGGCTCCTAACCTTCGACCTCTCTGGCATGGGTGACCCTACCAGGAGCAATTATTATTACTTCCGCCAGCACAGCTCTAGGGGTCATCGGAACGCACAAGCCCTTCCACCATGACAAGGTTGTAGTCCATGGGAGGGGCATTATAATATAATAATTTTTAAAGAAGTTTTCAGCTAATGCGGAATACGTTTTAGAGTTGAAGGAAAGTGTAACGAGCAAAACGCCAGTGCTCTTTAATGCGCAACTCTCGTAATGAATGACACTGTGGTGTATGGGGTCCTAGCTATTATGAATGGGATCCTCATGAAGTTGGATTGAATGCCGAATATAATCGCGCGCTGCGTGTGAGAGTTAGATTTGTAAAGCGTTGTCATGATAAACTTTAGAAGTGTTTCCAAAATATTAGGGCAGATAGGCTGAGAATCATTTAATGGAGCGAAGGTTGAATTACTGATTGAAGCTCTTGCATAAATTGGAAGGACATATCCGTAGCAGTGATGTTGAAAATGTATTACCAGTATTACCCCCTATTGGGCTATGCTAGGATAGATGATGTCAGTTAAAGTAGCGAGACCAAGTGCAGAACAGATAGCTCTAAGATGTCATTTTTCCCACGAAAAATAAGGGATCAGCATAACATTGCCCGACCGTGGGAGGAGGGAAAGGTATCTTGGGTCATGAGTAGTCTGATGTCTAATCGCCTCCTGCCACACACCCTAGTGGTGGCTTGCTGGGAACTATATAAATCGAAAAGAAGTCAATATATCGATATGCGCGATGATTTTCCATCGCGCGATGTCTCCGCCGTCCATATGGCTCCACGGTGAAGCTGTGCCTTGACCTCTAATCTCCGCACCGCCCGGACACCTCGCTCTTGCTTCCGATGGAGAAGACTCCTTCGGATTCTGGGTGGATCGGGAGGGGGAATTCCCTCCCCTCCATCGCCTCTTCCTCCCACCCCGCGTCCTCCTGGCTCTCTCCCTTTTAAATCTTCGATACTCCTACTTCCTACTACAAGAGAAAAAATAACTGACATTATTGGACCTAAGTTAAACTTAGACATATCTAATGTGTACCATCATCTTTCACATATCTTCTCGAAATAAATGGCACCCGTGTCTGTGATTTGTAAGTTACTTAACAACTTGCGAAAGTGTTCCTTCCATCCAAGAGCGGACTGTTTGCATCCGTCGATTGGGAGCGTAAATCCTGAGTCCAGCGGGATCTGGCTATTTCTGGGCGAGCGGCGGTTGTTTCTCCCTAGTTCTGTGCATGAGGGACGATTGGACAAACTCGCGCATATCTCTGCGCGGCCAAAGACCACGGCCCGAGCGGTGACCCCTCGCCTCCGCCGAGTATGTTGTTTGTGAACGCATATCATAAATTCCCTTTTTCGCACTCTTTGAGTAACTTTGTGGTTTGGCGGGAGCGCTCGAAAATACTGTCTGCAGCTCACCACGAGTGCCCCCGGTCCTCCGACTCCATAGCACCACTCCCCTCCCACCCTCGAATCCTTTGAAAGCCCCCCTAGGCAGCCGTGGGTGCCTTTTCATCACCCCACTTCTCCTCCCCGCTCCCTCCCTCGTCTTCGTTCAAAGCGCCCGAACACACCGTCCCGCGATGCGCTCGCTCTTTAGATTCCGGTGCGGCGTAAGGGGGCGTGGGCGAAGGGGGGGAGGTGCCCCTCACGCGGTCGCCGCTTCGCTATTTCCAGTGTTCGGGATTCCGGGGAGGGTGGGGTGGGTAAGAGTGCGGTGATTGCGAGGGTACGAGGGTTATGTTGTGTTTTCCGGGGGGCTGAGGGGCAGGGTTGACCCCTGTTGAATATTTGAAGCGGCTCGGGTGTTTTGCGATGCAGGCCCGTTCGCGGGGCATTTTATCGAGTAACTCCAGCCACGTCCACTGCGGGCACGGACGTCAAAAATTGCGTTCAAACGCAGAACTATGCTTTTTGGTATGTAGTTCTTACTGCTTGCGTTCCTTGGTGAGATTAGGAGTCGACCATCCATCCGATCTAATTGAAAATCCGGAAAAATGAAAATTGTATTAAGGACGTGATATTTTTATTGTGCATTAATTTGCTGGCGTGGTTGTCAATTTTTATTATATTCCATCCGTCAATAGCCCCGTTTGAGAGTTCAATGTTACCTCTCTTTTCCAATCCAGTGTAATTCCAAGGTACCAGAATCTGGTTACTCGGTAATTCGGAATTAAGGGTCCGTTATAATATGATTGCGTCGCATAACTTGGTGATTCGATTTTTTGGTTTCTCTTCGGTTTAAAATCCCTCGTAAATTGGTGTTCCTAATAGGGTGGTTTGGTCCGAGAGAAAGCAAGTGACGAGTCAGTGGTGTCTGTCTGGGATCTCAGGGATTGGCGCGACAGAGAAGCGCCCAGGAAAATAAAGTTTTGTCAACATTTTCCCTCAACGTGGATTCTGGTCCTTCGACAGAGTTGAATATCAATCAATAGAGTTTGCGAAATGTCTTAGGCGTCATTATTTAAATTTTGCCTTTTTTTCAAACTTGAAAGTCCTGAGTTTGATTTGAGTGTCTAGAGAGTTCGTTGAGAGAGCCGATTTTAAAATTGAGGTGCATTTCTAGTCAAAAGATTGGATCGCTTACAGTAAATTGAAATTATGCATTAAGGAATTCCTGAAATGGAATCCGTCGGTCTGCAAAACTGACGGAACGAGGATTTAAACAGAATATATTAAGCAAAAATGACGGGTACAAACTAAATGGATTTGCTCAAGGAAAAAAGAAAATAATTGCACAATATATATGGACTTTTTTCCCTGCCACCCACTTATGAAGGCATTGTCGTCGCTGTCCCTTCCTCTTGTTTTCACCTGTTCATATCAGCCTGCGGAGCGCCTGAATGACCACCACTCTTCACCTGAATGACACCACTCTCTTCATCTTCTGCATTTTGTCGCCCGCTAGATCTTATCTTCTACGCGCTGCACTCGTATTCGGAAATGCTCTGGTGATAGCATTTTACTTTGTTATTTTATGTTTAAAATTCTACTTTATTCAATATGTCTCATAATTTTGGAGTTGAATCCCTAGTCAATTTAATTTTTTGCGTGCCAACTTTTGCCAAGGGCACAGGTGTGGGAAATTCTGAAGAGAAATTAGAAGGAGTGTGAAACGTAAGACCCAGTCCTAGTCACATCGAGGGAAGAGAAATGGCATCTGGGAACAATTCTAATAAGGAGAGGTGGAGGGAGGAAAAGAACACTCATTTTGATTGGATTTCCGAGAGTTGCAGAGAAAAACGTTCACCCAAACAATATCGGTATCGGAGAGCAGGGTGACGCTATGACATCCTGAGTTGCCTTAGAAAACCTATTGTGCTCGGATACCCTATCGAATTTTTCCTCCCTGTGGTTGTTCTTTTAGTATGCATGCCTGAATAATGACCAATTTCGTTGAATCGGCTTTTACTTTAACTGATAATATCTCGTCAATCGATTACCCTCCGTTTACTGCGGTCCCCGTTATCCCTCCAGCTCTGCTCGCCCGTCCTTAAAACATCTTTTCTTTTCATCTGTCTTTATGCTCCCTAATTCTCTTGCTCTCAATATCTTCCTAATATTGCTAGTCCCTATTGTACATTTTCCGGTCATTTTCTACGCCTTAATTGCTGTTGCTGTCATCGATGTTGCTTTGGCCGAGTCTCGTAATTGCCAGAAGATATTTCCATTATGGTGTCCATCTTGAAAGTCCTGGGCTATATAATTGAAATTTTTTCCCGATTCCTTCTTTAATGGTTTTGTAAGTTTACACCAATGTAACATCACTTAAATTGAAGTCCCATCGGGGTCACACGCTTTTTCAGCCGCATCACTGAAGATTAATCGCCGCGCGGATTATATTTGACCCGTCTCCTACCCTTCGACCTATCTGGCATGGGTGACTACCAGGAGAAATTATCGTTGCTCCCGCCAGCACAACTCAAAGGAACCATCGGAACTTACAAACCCTTCCACCACATTAAGGTTGTGGTGCATAGGGAGAGGAGACCCCATGTGCAAACTGTCAGCATATTCTAACTGTGGCCTAACCAGCGAAAGAAAATACTTCTCGTTCATCTTTTCGTCAATTTCAATTTCCCAATACTCATTTAATATCAACCCTACTTCATGAGGATCCCATATGCTAGCATTGTATTCTAAATTAGGTCTAACGAGTGACAGGTAATATTTTCATAATATTTCCCCAACACTCTTCTAATAAACTAATTTTTTTGTTAGCTTGTCCTCATATTCCCCGAATATGTTTCACCGATGAGATATCGGGAGTGAGGGTAACGCCTAGATGTTTAATGGAGTCTTATCTTTCTATTTCGGTGTTCCTGATACAGCAGGCGTTCGGACGGGACCTGTTCTGTTTCCAAAAATTCATCACTACGCACTATTTTAAGTTTAATTCTAATTTACATGTGCTCCAACAGCGTTGTATAAAATATAGGTAATCTGCCGAAGATACTTTATTCTCAGGAATACACACATCTCTGTAAAACCCTGCGTCGTCGATAAATAACCTATCCTAATTTTAACCACGAAGATAATGCTGTTTACGTGAAGAAGGAATAAACAAGGTCCGACTATATATCCCTGGGGAACACCCGAAGTGACTCCTAATGCGCAATTTAATCTAACTATGACTATGCTTCATACGCGTCCATTAAAAAAGTGTTTTATCCAACTCGGAACATTTTAATCTATGCCATAGCCTTTAGCTTGGTGATTAGTTTACTATGAGGTACATTTTCGAAAGTTTTTTGAAATCCAGAAAATAATAACTTCTTGAATTATTCATAAATGGTCATTCCTAGTTAATCCAAAATATTACCGCTTCTAGGTGAACTAGTGTCTAATTGGTTTATGGAGCGCAATTTAAAAGAGTTAAATTCCCTTTCTATTTTCTCCTTCTTTCAAAATCCCACTCTTGCAGATTAATCGCGCTTTTAATCCTTTTCTCCTGCCTCCATAGGATTTCTCCCAATAAAACCCTCTCCTCGCCCACCATCTCCAGTACTTCCTCATTTGTTTTCTTTTGGTCCATTTCACCTACTCCACAGATCTTCCCTCCACTTCTGTGGAGGAAACATCTGAGGAGCAGTGTTGAATGGGACGGGAAGGGATTGGTTGGAGGGGAAGGAGTTGAATGGGGAAGAAGAGATTGGGAGGGAGGCAATGGGAGGGGAATAGGTGGACATAGGGGTTGGTTTTGAGTAGAAGAGTATATGGTTGGGTACGAGAGGAAGGTATTGTGTAGGAAAGGGTAAGATTGGGTAAGTGGGGATGTGGGTTGGTGTTAGGGGAGAGGGTTGGGTGGCTGTGGAGAAGTTAGGATTGAATGGAAGGGAGTTTGTTATGAGGACAGGGTCGGTTGGGCGGGGGTTCCTGGATCTCATTAATGGTTTCGCTACCCTGGGCAGCTTGAGAGGGGAGCGTGCGCCGGAGGAGTAGCGACACACCTCAGGAGGCGTCGCGGAGAATTTTCGGGAAAGTGTTTGATGTAATGTAAGTCAGAAGATGATTATTTGTAAATTGCCTATGCTATTTTACGAAAGGTGGCTTAATTCTTCCTTGTTCTAATAAGCCAAGTGCACTTTCATTCTAGTAAATACGTTCATGCATAACTCAATGAAATGTGCTATTTTACGTTCCAGATGATGAAATCCAAGATGAATATTTTTCTATTTTACATTAACTTTATAAGTGAATGCATAATTTGCTAAATTAATGCTTTATAAAATGTACTCAAATGATCAGCTAAATGACTGCTCTTATCCGCCACTTTTATTACTGTGACATAAGTCTATGGACGTTGTAGTAATAATCGTTCGATTTTTCAGTAATGGATGACTATTTAAGGCATTCATTTCCTCAAGTTTTTAAATCTTTGAAATAATCCTGTAAACCAATGTATAAATCATTCACTTTGTGTGTTCTATCAGTATTTAAAAACCATAAACACAGTATTCCACCCGAAGGTCGGTTTGGTAGATGATGATAGGTTCACCCAGTACTAAGCCCGACGGCGTGTGAAATTCACACATCAGGGTGACAAGGGAGGCCAGTTCCTTTCCCACTATCAGTACATTAGTAAAATAAAATTTTCTAGTGCAACATCTACGGAATGTTTGGGAATGAAGTGACGATATTCGAGAACGTTTCTTTCAGTAATATCTATTAGATCGATAACAAATCTGTTTTTAAATATTGATGCTATTGATTTTCGCAATGGCATGGGTTTTTAACGAATCGTATCAAAATCTATTATCGACAGTGGTTACCGGAGTTGGACTTTTTCATACATGATAATTTAATGTATAATATATATGAAGAAGCAACATGGTCACTGAAGCAGGAGGATAGACGTAGATTGGAGGCTTTTGAAATGTGGATATGGAGAAGAGTGGAGAAGGTGAAATGGACCGAAAGGAAAACAAAAGAGAAAATATTAGGGATGGTGGGTGAGGAGAGGGGCTTGTTGAGAGAAATCCTATGGAGGCAGGAAAAATGGATGAAAGGCGTATTGAGCGGTAGTGGAATGTTGAAGAGGGTAATAGAGGGGAGAATGTTGGGCAAGCGAGGTAAGGGCAGGAACAGGATAGGGATGTTGGACGGGATGAAGGGAGGAAAGAAGTACACAGAGATGAAGAGGGACCTGATATAGATTAGTTTGCTAGGTGGGAAGTCACAAAATGTTTATTTAATAGTTGTGTCCATCCAAAAGCCTACCTTCCCCGGTAGATTACCTTATAATAATTGGAAGTAGTTCACGTGGTTCTTAATTTTTACACGTGTTGTACCATGGCATTGGACTATTGTCTTAAAGGAAGAAAGTTCTGTGAATGAGATCGAGGGAGGAAAAGAGTTGCTCTCGCTGGACGAAGTGGAGGGAAGTGGAGGAATCGCGTTGAATTAAAGCGTGGCTTTTCCGAAGCGGGGTCTTAGGGCAACTAACATCTGCAGACATCTACACTATACAGTACCGGTAAGTAACCGGCGTGTGGCGGGAAGTTTATGTCACCACCCGTAAAGGAGAATAAAGCAACATGCAAAACCGAACAAATTCATATCAATCTGCATCTTCATGCTAAATATGTGGCAATGATGATTCTATTTAATACCAAGTTTATATGAGGAGTAGCTGTTGTTGTCTCTAATTGTTATCGAGAAAAACGATATCTTAAAAATGTCCGTTCTATTCTAACCCTCTATGAATGAATGATCTGAGGGAGAGTCAAGCGTGCGAGTATTCCACATCCACTCAATTCTCCGCAACTCGCCGAAATGGCGTGTGTTGGCGGATGTTTAGGTGAACACATGTCAAACAGAATAAACTTATGATGATTCCTGATTGACCGGGGAAAGAACTAATATTGATATCTATCAGTACTGGAGTCTATCTCCCTTATCTTTTCTTTATGATCTGAACTACCCAAATAATGTTCGGCCATATTAATTTCCATTATCATGGTTAACTCGTTTGCTCTGGATCTTGGTAAAATTGTAATTATGGGTGGTTCTTTCTCATGTACACTACTTTATGCCCTCAAAGCAACCGGGAAGGTGTTTCGTATGGGTTGTATCCACACCAGACATGCACAACACATGACCTTTGTTTTAAACAAATGTTTATTTCATCCCCTACAGAATTTCCCAGGAAATTTCATATTAAGCTGCTACAGTTGCGGATTGCCTTGGAGGTGTGGCGGTGATTAGTCCCCCGTTTCATCAAAAAACCAACCTTAACCTGTCTACTATGTTAATTCAGAATAGCATGTACTCAATTTTATTGGCTATAGGATTTTCTTCCTTGTGACATGTACTCAGTGGCGGGGTTTGAAGTGCATGGATCGACTCATTTGACCGCGCGAGGTCGCGATGCAAGGTCGGCTCTGTACAGTGGTCACCTAGAAAGGGGAGTGCGTCTCTTTGGTGGAATGAGCGTGCTTTCCGCCGCCATGTCGCTGGCTCCCTCCCGGGGCGCTCTCGGAGGCTCGTCGGAAAGGCTTCCCGAATTTCCGACCCAGCAATCCAATTAGAAGGTGGTTGGGCAGTCAATCTCCTTGGGCGTCCCCGCGAACGACCGAGAGAGGCCCCTGGCGTCGAGGGCGCGAATTAGCAGGGGGCGAGGGAGGCGGGGGAGGGGGAGAAGAGGGCGCGTCCCGATTGGCCGAGGCAGCCGGAGCAATCTGGGAGCGTGATTTGCCGGAGAGATATGGAAGCGACATGGTGGCCCCCACTCTCCAAATCCCCCGTCTTCGTTCGTTTGTTTTCCCCCCGGGCCTCGCGAATCATCGTGGGGTGTTTGCCATTCATTCCGTCCAAATTGATATTTGAACCTTTCCGAATTTGAGCAGAAACACCAAAAGTGCGTTTTGCTTTCAAGTTTATAGTCAGTGGAACGAATCGCAAACCGGAGAGATGGGATTTTAAAAATTCGAACTATCCGATTTCACCAAAATTACTCGACCAAGGATGCATACTTATCCCCAATGCGAGACAAAGACGGTTGTTATGTATTATTTGATATGGAATTTTTTTCAATTGGGCACACTGAGACGAGTGCTTTCATATCGGAAAGTACTGGGGAGCATGCGAGATCAATAGGCTGGCGAAATGACATGATTCCAACGACAAGCAGAGAGGGGCAAGAGGAAACATCACGATGCCTACATGGGTACAGAGGAGGTTCTGATTTGGGTCGCATTAAACAGCACATCAGCAATTGAAACATCACCAACTAATCATTTTAAATCTCCCGACTTATGTGAAAATTCATGCGCCTGCATTGAGAAAATGCTCTGAACTAAGCTACATATTTTCTAGTTATCCAAAGTTATCTGTATTTATCGTGTATGTCATATTTTTGCATTTTTTCTCTAAATTTGTGTCGAAAGTATTTTCGAGTCTGTCACTTGTGAACCTCAAAGAGGTGTCCTTATTTGGGAGCGTCGTAATGAATGCTATTCATTTTTTGTAATTGTTAGACCCCTGAGAATGGCAGGAGAATCCAGAGGAGTAAATATTTGTCATTTATATGTACATGCATTTTTTTTCATTTCATTTTTCAGTTTCATTAGTTTAATTCTCATTTCCTCTGTTTTCATTGTGTTGGATATGCCTCGATTTCATTTGATTCTTGCCTCTCTTCGTTGTGGAACAGAAGCATTAAGTGCTAAGTAATGTTTAATCCACCCCGACGCTAATGAAAATTAGGCAGGAAGTAAATGGAAATGAGATAATTATACGTGCGTAATGTTTTCTAAATGATTCTCACCTTTATCAATTAATTCAAATAAATTCTTCGTCCCACGTTTTCCTTAAACTTTAATTTGAATTCAAATCCCCTTCAAAGCAGCAAGTTATTCCTCCAAACCCTGCACTAGTCCAGCACTAGTTCACCGTCTGACGATGGTGTATCCTGAAGTTATTTATAGAATAGCCTCCAAGTGCAAATCCGTGGGTACCCGTTTTCATTGCCTCATTTGACTCCCCGTCCCAGTAATGAAGCCGTGTTATTAATCCACTCACTCGTCTTGACGTCAACTAACTACTTCTCGCCTCTTTCCGCCCAAACCCCGCAGCTCCAGAGCAGAGCCTAGAGATGAGCCAGGACAAACTCCAAGAGGACGCGGTCAACGTCACATGCTCAGCCAGGGGCGTGTACCCGGAGCCCAAGCTGGCACTCTACTGGAGCGGCGATGGAAAGGGCGACATCTCTGAGTAAGTTCGCACGCTGTCTCATCTTCCGCCTCCTGAGTATCGGCGAGGTCATCAACGCGAGAACGCGAGGGAATCCCACGGAAGCAATTTCCAGTGTAAATAAGTAGCAGCTGAATACGCAATGACAAATGCACGTTGCGGGCGTAAAAGTAAGATTCTTGTGGAACAACAGTGGAATTTCGAAAACATCTCGGTTGCGTTTTAGTTTTTATTCAAGAAAATTGAATCAGCTTCTTTTAAATTTCCCGAGAATAATTCCCTCTAGAAGGCCGTGCTGCATCCACAGATCAAATCTTAAATCATTCTTGTGAGTAATACTCTCGTTCTAGTTGGTATCTTTAAGGCATTTTTAAAGTTACATCTACACATACTCAATACCCCGCAAGCCACCGCAAGGGCGTGTGGCGGGGGATGTTAGGTCACCACCCGTAAATTAGGGAAAAAACCTCATGCAGAAGCCACAAATTTCTAGCCCACAAACCAAGCATGGCAAACATTCATGCACAAACCCTTTCGCCCCAGACCTTTCACACACATGCAAACCCACAAACTACCAACAAACATACCTTACGCATGCACAACCTTTGAATTTTTAATTTTGTTCCGACTTGCAACTTAAATGTTTTTAATATTTCTAAATGGACTTCGAATTCTTACTATTATGATTTCTGATTGTTCTGGGGAAGAAAGAGTATTTGAATCTATCTGTATTGGAATCTATCTCCCTTATTTTATCCTTGTGGTCTCATTTACCTAAGTAGTGTGGGGCCATTATTATTCCTTTTGTGTCATCGTTAAACTCGCTCGTTCTAAATCTCTCTAAAAGTTTAAGTCCCGCTTGTTCTCTTCGTATTTGAAGGGGCTCCCAGCCTAAATCCTCTAAGAGACCTGTTACACTTGTATTCTTGTCATATATATTTTTCGCGAAAGCTTGGTTAGCACCTGAACATTTACTGTCGACTCTATGCGCTGGATGTTGGGAAAATAACGCTAAGAATTCGTTCAGGAGGGGAATATAAAATCGAAAGTAATGCATCCGTACCTGTTAATTTGATCACTCTCCTCTTTCCTGGGAGAAAACACCTGTTGACGGTTCTGCATTCGGTCAAATGAGCTCGCATGAGTTCTAGTGGAAGGGGACGAATCACAGGTTGGCTGTCGCGATGGGATTTGCTCGTTCGTCTGCACGCTCTCCCCCCGCCCCTGCCTCAGGTCTCCCGGCGAACGGTAGGAGTTAATCGGGCGTTGGTTAATAGCTCTCTCGCGGCTCAATACGTACGTCTGCAGAAGAAACTTGGACTAGGGAATCCACTCGATTGGGGTGATTGGCAATCGCCCAATACGCCAATCCAACCGCCTGTCGTCCATGAGGTGGGAAGGCATGAGGCGGTGGCCTACCCACATTGGAGCCCCGGTTAGTCTCACCTGTTGCGCCTTGGGGGCGACTGCGTATCGGAAGGTTTCCGTTCCCATGACCTCCCCGATAAACCAGCTCCTTGATCGGAACCCTCTAGTCTCATGCGCGGAAATACCAATTGCAACGTTTGTATAAAAAGTATCGTTAACAATTTTGCCCTGACGGGACTGTGCGTCGCAGTGAGCTCGCACCGCGGAGGCTAGATGGTGCGAGGGGGTCTGACCTATGGCACGCGCTAAGTGCTAATCGCCTGTGAGCGTTCGTTCAGGCTAGATCGAGTTTTAGGGGTCCCTCTCGATTGACTCGGTGCACGCGCAAAACGCAGCAAACGATTGAACGGAGGTATGTCATCAGAGTTCGTGTTGGAATGGGAATCTGGCACGAAGACGTTTGGGCATAATTCTTCAAGTTAAAGGATGAAAGCATACCAAAACTGCAGTTTTTAAGTGGCACAAGCTCTTCAGGTTGGACTGCCGTCGAAGTCAACGACGTCTGAGTAAAGTGATGAGTGCAGACCGTCCGCCTAGTGTGCGCATGATCGCAGATCGTATTGGCATTGATAAAATGGCAGTTCACACACCATTATCACTGAACATTTGGCGATGTGAGCTAATTTTGAGAATATTAAACAATTACTTGTATGATAGCCTAGAGAGAGAATCACCCGTCTGCTAAATCTAAAGGCTGCAGTTTTGAGTTCCACTTCGTGTGTGTGTGCGTGTGTGTGTCGATTCTAGTGCTTGGGACCCCACGTGATAAGAGTGGCCGGTTAAGGGATCCCAGGGCCACATGCCAGGGGCTTTCGCAGAGGGAAACATATTTAATACCATAGCAATTAAAATGGTCGTGGTATTAGAGTGGGTGCTGGGGTTACTTAAATGTAGAAAGAGGAAGGCATTTTTTGGAAGATTTAATTGGTTGGAATCCGCAAATGTTTAGCACCGGGAACCTAAACACGGACTTGACTTTCTTAGATACTGGGTCACACTTACTCAGATCGTATTAATATTTATGAATGTAATTAGTTAAGATTTCGGTGTTTAAGAGACACCTCGGTAGCTCAAAGCACTTGGCCGGACAACCGGAGGGATCCGGGTTCGAATCCCGGTCAAGGCGAATGGTTTTCACGTTCTGAAACTAGGATTGTAACTCAACAGAGGAAAGGTAGAGCTTATTCTTCCTTCACGCACTGGGCGTGGGATTAGAATTAGGCGAGAAACTGTACTCATCGACATATTATCATTTTAATTCTCATCTATGTGTGTCACAGAGTTTCCCTGTTTATTGTATCCAATTGATTTTATGAATTCTTGATGGTTTATGCGTGCATATTACTCCAAATGTTTATTCACACATGTGCACACACAGTTTTCCTGTTTGTCTTTGTATCCCCGAGTGATGAGTCTGAGAAAAAGAGTAGAAATCTCGTGAAGTCGGCTTCAAATAAACCCGTTTCAA
Organism: Hetaerina titia; assembly: GCA_037158775.1. NCBI lineage: Eukaryota > Metazoa > Arthropoda > Insecta > Odonata > Calopterygidae > Hetaerina > Hetaerina titia. The sequence continues at coordinate 11,675,457 of CM073774.1, forward strand.
ATAATAAAATATTTCCCTAATCTCAGAAGCCGAGATCTAAGATACTAAAGGCCCAAAGGCCTCCCAATCAGGTCAGATCTGGTAGACAAGTTATTACTATTCTAATGACTTAATTCTATTTTATTTGCATTCGCAGTGGCAAATATTATATGATAATTAATTCCCGTGTGAATGGGGTCTCAAGATACTTTCACACGATGTAAGATGCTTACTACTTGTTAATGACTTAAAAAATCCAGGAGAGATCGGTAACTAAGGGATTAAAACTTGGTGCCGGATTCAGTTCTCGCATGTATGTATACCCACCTAACCAGGTGTCTGTACTAGGATTAGAATCCCCAACACTTCTCGGTACCAATGCTTCTCCTCCGTTACTTGATGGAATTATAAAAAATGATAGGGATTCGGGGACCTCTGTCAAACAGGCAAGCGTCAGTTCCTCGGCAATTGTGCTCGGAGGACGAAACCTGGCTTCTACTCTGTGCATAGGTTTTGGTGCTTGATCCCGCGAATGTATTTTGGAGTGCAAACGAAGGATGGTGGGGTCCTTATATGATCTGGTTCTCAGAGGCTGTCATATTCTTCGTTCCCAATCAGCAGCGGACGAGCGGCCGTGTATCCGTTGGAGGGCGTCTCGACGCGGGCGACGCTCAGGGGCGACGCGTACGACGTCGTGGCCTCCAAGTTGCTCCAGGACGGCGACCTCCCCTCGCCGACGATATTTGACTGCCAGCTGATGATCGCCGAAGCGGACTACGTCGTGCGGAAGAGCATCGTCTACTACCCGAACGGTGAGCGTCCCATTTCCTCTTTCCTCCCGCCCCGCCCCTGCTTGGCCGTGGGCTGCCCTTCTCCTCAATTCCATTTCGACGACGACTCGCCTCCCGTGTCAATACCTATGGCATCTCCCTCCATTTGTGTGCATCGTGCCCTTTGAATGGCGGATAATTTCAGTTGGCCTGGCGATATTTCCGCAATAAACAGATTTCTCATCGTATGCGTGTTGGTTAAAATATTGGGTGTAAGTTTACAAGTGATATATAGAATACTTTTGTTTCAATTAAGAAAAAGTATTTATTTTTTTCATTAACCGTGTGAAGAAAAATATTACAAAACTAAGACAGGTGATTTTGATGAAAATATAGGTTCGCATGCCTTTTCCACACTAACAGGTAAACACGATATATTTGGACTGCGAGTGAGGTTCGAACGATAACACAGGCCAACAGTGGTTTTGTTGCCGGAGCTTTAAATGCTGATTTAAAGAACAATTGGGGTGCTGAATCCAATTATGACACTAGTTTTTTCCTATCAGCTATAGTTTTCAAGATATAGATATGTTGTTACTTGCGTAAAAAAATCTTCTACATGATGATATGGGAATATTATATTAATAATTATCCCATTGGCCTACAATATAGAAATATACATAAAACTTATTGACAGTTTATTGAAAATAAAAGGAACACCGCAGAGTGGTTATAAATTAGTATACTTATAGATTTATTTAACTTTGAAAATTATTTTCCGGAATATATCAAACATTAAAACAACTATTCGTAAGATGTGCCATATCTAAAAAAGTAAAGCTGTTAAATAAAAACGGATTTCATATTTGGATTCAGCTCTACAAATATAGTTATAGCCATCACAAAGATTCCCGGCACCAAAAAAAAAATTTTTTTTGTAGGCCTGTGTAATCGTACCGACACCTCGTTAGTAAAAATCGAAACGAAAATAATTCAGTTTTTCGCACATTCAAGGTCGATTTTTGCGTGAAAGAAATGCTAAGCTGATTCTTCCTTGGTGCCTAAATGTTCCATATTTCCTAAAATGAGACTGTTCGAAAATAATATGATTAATTTTTGATGAATTTTCAATATTTTCAGCTTTTCAAGTTTGATCCGTCCTTCAACCTACGAAAGGTTGTATTCCATAAAAATTTTCTATTTATCTACAGCCATTGGGATAGTTGGTGATTAATGTAGGGAACTTCAAATTGACCAACAGTGTGCTTCCTACCATTGTAGTCAAGGTTTTCTAATTTCCATTTCCTATAACGACCGGTGAGGCAATTCGAACGTTTTCTCTATGCTCTCGTCTTCCTGTGGAATGCGGCAGTGAAATTATTCCTTCTTTGGATCCTTCGAACTCGAATGATTTGTAATTCTCTTTAAGGTTAAGCTCCTAATAGGGTTATTTACTCCTGGTAGGGTCACCCATGCCCATAGGTCAAAGGTTAGAAGCCAATCGAAAAGAAGTCCGCGCAGCGTCTGTTCTTCAGTGGGGTGGATGCAAAGGCGTTTGACCTCGGTGGGGTGGCCATGGAGTGATGGTGCCACGTTAAAAACCCTATTGAGGAAGGCAACGGGAAAACAATTCAATCATTTATTCCAAGACTTTTGTGATGGACACCACTATATGAGTCCTGGCAACTGCAGGACTCGGCCCGCTCGGCGGTGTGTCGTGCACGGCAGCGGTCGCCATCTCACCTAAGCCTTGCCAAGCAAAACATCTTGGAAATGAATCGATTTCACAAAGTTACGCCGAATACCATCAATTAAAGCAAAAGCGACGTCAGCAGCAAAAAAGACTTGGAAAATGAGGAATTAGTTAGAATAGGGACTTGGAATGTTAGTACAATAATGAGGTCAGGTAAAATTGAGAATATTACGTGAAGGACGGAGAGAGGAAATAGGTATAAGTGTTTTAAGACTTTGTAAGGTGAGATGAAAGGTTAGCGTAGATTACCAGAGGTATTGCTACAGAGTAATATACGAGGATAAAAATACCGTGCATTAGAGGATAGTTAGCATGAGTTTGCCATAGTACTGAACAAAAATACAGCTAGAAGTGTATTAAGCATCGAACAAGGAACATAGAGTATTTTTTAAGGTAATCTACCGCTTATTGTAGGTTTTTGGATGGACACACCTATGAAATAATTATTTCGTAACTCCAAACTGAACCCAATCAAGCAACCAACTCCACATCAGTTTCCTCTTTATCTCTGTGTACTTCTTTCCTCCCTTCATGCCGTCCAACATCCCTATCCTGTTCCTGCCCTTACCTCATTTGCTTAACATTCTCCCCTCTATTACCTTCTTCAATATTCCACTACCGCTCAATACGCCTTTCATCCATTTTTCCTGCCTTCATATGATTTCTCCCAACAAACCCCTCTCGTCACCCATCATCTTCAGTACTTCCTCATTTCTTTTCCTTTCGGTCCATTTCACCTTCTCCATACTTCTCCACACCCACATTTCAAAAGCCTCCAGTCTACGTCCTCGTAGACAACGTTTCCGCGCCGTACATAGCTGCGCTCCATATCAGAGTCTTTACAAGTCTTTTCTTAAACCTCTCTATTCAACGTCCCCGTACACAAACTCCCTCCTCCTTGAGAAAGCCTCCTTGCCTAGCGCAATTCTTCTCCTTACGTCCCTACCACTTTGACCGTATTGGTCCAAAACATTTCCGAGATACGCAAACTGTTCTACCTGCTCTATTTTTCCCCTCCTATTTTAATACTTAGCTTAGCCTTTTTCTTCCTGAAAAAACCCATAACCTTTTTTTTATTAATATTGATTCTAATCCCATGTTTATGGCTCTGAACCTCCAATTCACTCAGCAATGCTTGCAACCCCTTGGCTGACTGAGCAACTAATGCTTGGTCTTCAGCAAGCCTAACCGATTTTACGATTTCCCTTCCGACTTTCATTCCTACCTCAGTTCTTTCCATGCCTCTTTAATCATTTCCTCCACATTTATGTTGAAGAGCACCGGTGACAATGGGCAACCCTGCCTTACCCCTCTTCCTAACACTGCCCATCCGGACTCTCCGTTCCCCGCTCGCACCTGAGCAGTCTGAGACATGTACAGGTTGGGGATGTCTCCTGTCCCTCCAATCCATTCCTGATTTCTGCAACACACGCATTAATTTTTCCCAATTCACTCTATCAAACGCTTTTTCGAAATCTACAAAACAGGCAAAAACATCCTTATTGTATTCTATATTCCTCTCGATTAGTGATCTCATTACTGCAATGGCATCACGCATATCTCTTCCTTTCCTTAACCGAAACAGATCATCCCCTAAGTAATCATTTGCCTTACTCTCTATCCTTTTGTTGATGATCCTGAGAATAACTTTAGCTGCGTGGGTTATCAAACTTATTGTTCTATGATCCTCACATGATGTAACCGTTGCCTTTTTTTGAATAGGAACTAACACTTATCTCACAAAATCCTCCGGCTATATTCCTTCCTCATAGATACTACGAATCAGTCCATATAGGGCTTTCTTTCCACATTTCCCAAAACATTTCAACAGTTCTACAGGTATGTTGTCCACCCCCACGGCCTAATTTGCTTTCATCTCCTTTAATGCCCTTTCTATTTCATCGTCGAGTATGCCTGGACCTAAGCTATCTTCTTCTACGTCATGTTCCTTTTCTATGTCTAACCTTGTCGGCCTAAGTTCTTTACCATACAGTGTTTCTATATATTCCTTCCATCTCTCTTGGATTTTTCCTGGTTTAACTATTATCTTACCGCCTTTATCTTTAACTGTTAACACAGATTTTGCCTTCTTACTTTCCAATAATAACTTAACCTTGCTGTATAGAGCACCAATTTCACCCTTCTTCTGTGACCTTCCATATCCTCGCATTGCGTTTTCCACCATTCTTCCTTTGCTCTATTTGTGGCCCTTCTCAATTTATTGTTTAACTCTTTGTACTTCATTTTGTCTTAATCTGTGTTTACATTTTTCCATCTTCTTCTCTCATCCATCTTTGCAATAATCTCATCCGTGACCCATGGTTTCCTTATCATTTTCCCGCTAACGGTTCCTATAGTGTCTTTTGCGGCTTTCGAAATCACGGTCTTGATACATTCCCATTTTTTTATAGTACTCAGCTCTTTTCCGTCATCCATCACTTTCCCTACAGCCTGCTGATACTCCTTCCTTGTTAATCCATTTAAGGCTGCTACATTCCATTTCCTCACCCGCCGCCTTTGCCTTATCTTCTTGAAACGGATGTTACATTTCATAACAACTAAATTGTGGTCAGAGTCCGCATCCGCTCCTGGAAAATTGTGCGAATTTATCACACCGTTCGTAAACCTGGGTCTAACCATAATATAATCTAATTGATACCTTAACGTTAGTATATAAACAGTAAAATAAAAGCGGATCCACTGAACTTGGTCATTTTTCGGTTGTTCGAACAAGCCACCTGGTAACCAGGAGATATCTATATGGTTTATGTTCAGTTATAGTAAGTAATCGCGGTTGTTCCTGGAGGGAAAAATTTGAGAACTTTTAAGAGATTAGAACGCAACTTTAGGCAAAGCGAGATATGGCAGTAAGTTAGAGGATTTTGGTTTAGGAAGATGGAGCGACCGCGGGGAGAAAGTAATTGAATTATGAAGGAGGCGGCTGTCGACATCCTATTACTTAAATTGGAAAAGTTAAGCCATACATTCACTGCTATCGCCAACGAAAATGTCTTTGGTTTGGTCTCCTTCCCTCGGCATCGTAGTCTTGGTTTCCTATCCAGAGGGCCCGGTTTCGAATCCTGGAGATGGGAGATATTTTTCAGTGTAATACCATTCCCTACTTAAGGTGTCTTGTAAAGAGCACTTTGATTGAGTACACCGTCCGTCGGATGGGACGTTAAACTGTGTGACTCCTAGAAGCCATTCGTTATTACTGTAGGCTGATGCCGACATCAGACTTCTCTCCACCCTTTCTCCTTTCTCATTCTAAAGGGTCTAATGACCTCAGCTGTCGGTCGCCTCCCCTACAAAACTACTAAAAACTGCTACTTACGAATCACTCATGTTCAGGTCTCTTTAAGGCTACCCAGCCGTATGCAATCGTCGTTGTGGGTTTGAGACATTTTTTATAGTAGATGTCCTGTCTCATGACATTTGTATTTTACCAGACGAATTGTTTGAAGTGAAACAGTCCGCATTGGATGTCCCAAAGGACTTATTCTTTCCTCCCCTCTCTCCTCCTCCCACATGATTTCTCTAATTTCCGGCCTCTTTTCATCCGGTTATATTTGCGGCCTCATGTAGAATAACCTACATCCAAACAATACACTGCAAGGGCGTGTGGCAGGGAGTGGTAGATCACCAGCCATTTTAAATGTATTTCCTCTCTTTCCTCATGCACACGGCACCCCGCTAACCGTCCAAACATCGCTTCCAAAGGGGGCGACCAAACACCATTCATTAAACATACACACAAACAATACGAGTACTACAGTATAGTTTACAGCTGTTCCGTTGCCTACAAAAAGAGGACAAGAAAAAACATTAAAAGAGGGCGGGCACACATGGGGTTTTTGGGGAAGTTAATCACGTATACCTCTATTTTCAAAAGCACGAACATACGTGTATTACTGTCTTAGGTATTCCCCATTTGATTGTTGTCGCAAATAGTGCGCGGAAAAAACGAATAGTTGAATCCACCCGTTCGGCAGCCTAACCCTCTTATTTAATGCCAACCTTGCCAATGTAATTAGGGGGCCTAATTATATCTCTGATGTCAGATGCAAAACCACATACGTTATATCTTAATACCAAGTTTAATCTAGCCCTGCGTCTTCGCACATTTAAAGGTTCCCACCCCAGGTTCTTTATTGAATGTATCACGCTTTGTGTCCTATCGTACGAGTTTTTCAAGAACATAGCGACCTTTCTCAGTATCATGTTCAATTCTGGAAGAAAAATTAAAATAACAAACAGCAATATCCACCGCAAACATATTATCTTAAACTAAACGTTTTAATACACCAATGATAATTTTTTGTCAGCTTAACAAAAACTGTAATCTGACTTTGTGGAATGCGTACTCTCTTTATGGATCTTGAGTTAGGTATTCATCATCCAGAACAGTGTATTCCTGATATTTACCATTTGAATATTATTGCGGGAGATACCGGATGAGTACTATTCACAAGAAAACCATATAAGGGTTAACTCAAGAAATATAAAAAAATTGAACCCGTTCATCCCGTCCAACATCCCTATCCTGTTCCCGCCCTACTCACATTTTCCCAACATTCTCCTCTCTTTAAAATATATGCAGCAACCAATGAGACAAAGTAAAGAAGAGATGCTTTGGACACCATTTAAAATATTATAGCAAAATAATACAATAAATTATTCCAAAAGTAGCATAGTACCGGTAACGCGTTACTAATTGTCACCTGTACTTTTCAGCAGATATTCTCATAAAATGGTAAAGGTAGCACCATGGGATGAAGGGCATATACGCAAGACAGAGGCGGGATGATTTATTCCGACTTGCAGTTGAGCGATCCAGAGGGATTGAGTGGAGGGATTGTGGAGAATGCCGAGTGCTTTACAAAAACAATGCGGGAGATACCGGATGAGTACTACTCACAAGAAAACCATTTAGGGGTTAACTCAAGAAATATAAAAAAAAGTTAAACGATAAGAGAAGGGAATAAACTAGAACTGTAGCAGATTTCCATGCGTTTACGGAGTATTTCTGAGGTAAAAGGGCCAAATAGTTCGGACATAAGGACAAGGATGCGGTGGGGAAGGAAGCATTTACAAGACGAGAGGTGACGATGGCTCCACCATGCATAGATCTGAGGAAACGAAGAGTAAAAGCTTGAAATGGAGAAAAGCTTTATGAAGGTTAAACTTTGTACCTTAAACACAGTAATAGGATGAGCGTAGATTGAGGTTTTGTATGCATACATGTATTTGGGTGTGGCGGAAAATGGAAATACCGTCGACAGAGACGAAGACAAACGCTGAGGTATTACATAGGGTGTACCAAGGGAGGAGTTCCTGGAGGATTTGATACAGTTTCAAATCGCGAGCTCAAGCTCGCCACCTCTGTCCCTGCTTTTCCTCTCATTCTTTCAGATTTAATTCATCATTGCCACCTCTCTTCTCATTTCCCTTCCCCTTGGAAATCAGGGAAACTTCTCCCGAAGACAGGGAAAGACGCCACTACTCTGGAAATACTATAGTCGTCCGATCACTCCACTTTCGAACGTCTCGAAAATTTTCGAGCGGTTCCTTCTGACCCTCCTCGAGAATCACGCCCGCCCGCGACCGCAGTATTCTCCGTCCCGAACAGCTTGGCTTTCGTTCGCGTGTGTCCGCGTGTCACCAGGGCCTCCGCCTCAGCGAACATATTTCGCCCGGCTTCCATCTTCGCCGCTCGACGGACGCCGTCTTCCTCGACGTCGCCCGTGCTTTCGACCGCGTGTGGCACAAGGGCCTCGTATACTAAATGCACTTCCTCGACTTTCCCCCTCCCCTTCTCCTTCTAGCCCGAAATTACCTCTCCGATCGTACGTTCCGCGTGTCGTTGGGCGATGCCCCCTCCTCCGTAAAGAGAGCCGAGGCGGGCGGGCGACCTCACACTTCCCGTTACATGTACGCCGATGACACTGCCATCGCCGCCACATCTGTAACAAGTTCCGCGAAATTCAGGCGACTTACAGCACACCTTGACAAACTGCACCGGTGGGCACGGACGGACCTGGAAAACACCAATCAATCCTGACAAAGGAGTACACATTCACTTTTCCCGTAGACGAAAACTCACACCCCACGTTCCTCTTTTCTTCCAGCCACACATTATACCTAGAGCTTCTTCGAAGCGATTTCTTGGTGTCATTCTAGACAACCAGCTCACTTTTCAGTCGCACCTCGACTTTTGCCGTCAGAAGTCACTGGCCCCAAGGAGCCGCCTCGGCCGCCTTTCCTCCGTGAGTTCTACTCTGGGTCCCGCCCAGGAGGATGCGAACTTACAGGTCGATCATTCGCCCGCAGTCTCTGTACGCTTGTCCCGTGTTTGCCATACGGAAAACGCTCTGGTGTCACCTTGAGACCGACCAAAACAAGGCTGTTCGGTCGTTACTCCAAGTGAGTCGATTCACCAGAATGGCTGACGTACGAGCGGCGCACAAGCTCCCGTCCGCCGAGGAGTTAAATCGCTCGCAAGTCGCGTATTTCAAATCCCGCCTCGCACCGTCTGGAAATTCGCTTCTACAAACCAGTTCGGACTATGACCCCGGAGAGAAACCCGTATACAATGCCTAAAGCTGTAACTCGCCTATGAGTCTCTCCTATGTCTTTTAATTTTAAATCTTCTTCATAGAAAGAAGCCGCTTCACGGCCCGACGGATCTCTTCCTCCGTCCTATATGTTATGTTAGTACTATTATTATCCGCTTCACGGGTTTGCTGCCACCCTCTTTCCCTTGCTTAAGTGTAATTTCCCGCTGTGGGCGCTCCTTGCCTCCGTTTCCTTTTTGTACCGCTCTATACTCGGAGTGCACCGCTGGGCTTTCCCTTCTTGTTAGGTTAAGATTTCATATTTTATTCCTAGTTTCTTCTTCTCGCAAACCGCACTTTCACTTCAGCAATGTTTGTTAATTTAGCCTTCGTCCGAAAACAGCACTTGTTGGCCTTTACATCGGACTATTAACGGTGAATACAATTGAGACGACGACAAACACCCAAGCCCTAGGTGGAGGAAAACCCATTCAGACGGGAATCGAACCCGCGACCCTTCGATTGAGAGACGAACATGTTGCCCCGCCGCCACCGAGGCCGGCAATGATTCTTCTTCAATGCCATGCATTTCTTATGTACAATACCGGCAAAGATGAGACTCCACTCACCGGAAGTCTATGCGAGGCGTATTCATAAAGTAAGAGCCATTTGCTTATATTTAAATATTGGCGCTTCAGAACACAGTTTTACTCCTGAAGCGCCATATATTGATTCATTGAGAAGATATAGCAACATTTGTTTTGTTTCAGAAGTAGTTTTCTTGTCCGTGAGTGCAAACAACAATGTCTGCGACAATCGTTGATCCCGCCAGCTATGAAGTGCGTTCTGTTGTTTGTTTTATCTTGTATGAAAAAGGATTGTCGGCTGCTGAAATGCATCGGAAGTTATGCCTACTTTATGGACCGATAGTTATGAGTGAACGAAAGGTTAGACAATGGTGCCGTGATTTTAAAGATGGGCGAACAATTGTCCATGACGAAGAGCGAAGTGGCAGGCCCAGTATTCCGACCGATGAAATTGTTTCGCAAGTGGAACAAAAACTGCGATGTGATCGTCGATTAACGATTAATGGCCTGGCTGAACAATTTCGTCAACTTGGACGCACTACTGTCCACAATACTGTCACGAAAAACCACAAATTGTGTGAAAGGTGGGTACCGAAACACTACTGCCTAAAACCAATAAGAAAATTCAAGATTTACGTTTGGAACACTTTGACCACCCACCGTAATACAGTTATGATCTTGCACCGGGTAAACAGGGGCTCGGTGGGCAAAGATTCGAAACCGAAGAGGAACTCATGAACGGCGTTGGCAATTGGTTCGACTCTCAGGCGACGAGCTTCTATGCAGAGGGGTTAAAGAAGCTGGTGCTGTGGCACGGAAAATGCTTAGCAGTGAAGTAGGTTTGTAGCTAACTAAAAGTGCCAATAAAATGGTTTAAAAATTTTAGGTGTAGACAGTCTAAAAAGACTTATTAAGACTATTGACCGTTTTTTGCCGTCACTGAATCATTTCCATTACTTTCTGCTTTTAAAGAAGGTATGGTTGGACACATCCATTTTATTTCACTGTGGTGCGAGCTAAATGATTTCGGATTATTCTCAATATATTTGCGGAACATTTTTCTTTATGAATGTGAGTGAAATTTTCTTTGCCACATTCGCGCCATCCTGACCTTTTGTGTTGAATCTTTGTGTCACTTACGTGTATTTTCGCGTTCAAATTTGTGTAGAATTAATCTTTCCGTCCCATAACACATTCTAGTTAAAACGTGTTCATGTAATTTTTTCTTAATTATCCTCAGTGTCAGTGCTCAGGTTTCCACTTGAATGCTTTCATTTTGAGTTAAAACCTGGCCTGAAATCTGTTTATGTTCTTTTTATTGATTAAATGTACATTTTGCGTTCCCATAATCATTCTGTCCAATGGATTCACAATTTTATATGCCAGGAATATCTCAGTTTTATATAAAATCAATGCTTCATAATCTTATTTTTTAGAGCGTGTGTGATTCTCGTAGGTTTCCGATTATCACACAAGAGCGTGTATACCTGTTGCTGGCCATGGGTTTACTTGGTCGTCTCGAGTATTCCAGGCGAACTCTTGGCTTCTTCGTGAACCAGTGCTACGTGATGATTTCGCTTTTCCGTGTTGCTTTTATTCATCAATATTTCAACCGAGACATGGCTGACAGCAGCATTACATTTACCATTATTTCCAATTTTGACTTTCGTATGCCACGATGTCATCTCTTTCATTGGTGTCGCATGGCCTCTCGCAGTTCATTCAGCAAGTTCTTCCTCTTGGGCCATTCCGTTCTACTAGGTGTGATCAAAAAAAGACCGGACTAATTTAATTCTGCGCAAACTGTTCAACGGATCGAAACGAGACACAGTACGCCATCTAGCGACACATCTGACGACTAAAATGAAAAGTGTTGAGTTTGTTTACGTCGAGTCGTTACGCAGCAGCAGCGATACGTGTCTTAACCTTTTCGTGGCCGCGCGAAACGGCAGCAATGAAGGAGCTAGAGGTACAGCTTGTGTGCGTGAAATTTTGTTTCAGTCTCCGCAAAAGTGCTACGGAGACATTTGGAATGATTCAGCAAGCCTTTGTCAATGAAGCTATGAGTCGAATCCAGTGTTTTGAGTGGTACAATCGTTTTAAATGAAGCAGAACCTCGACCCCAACCATGTCAAATTGGTTAACGATTTGGTACGGACAAATCGCTCATTAACTGTTTGGGAGATAGCCGAGGAAGTGAACATAGGTTTTAGATCTGGTTAGACAATTTTGACAGACATTTTGGGAATGACGCGTGTCGCATCAAAATTCGTCCCGCGGGTGCTGACTGATGAACAGAGAAAAAAACGAGTGGACATTTGACAAGAACTCCTGGATCGAGCCAATTGTTACCCAGAGTTTCTTAAAACCATCGTAACCGGTGACGAAACCTGGACTTACGGATATGATGTTGAGACAAAGGACGTCTTCTCAGTGGAAAGGTCTTCATTCTCCGCGACCAAAGGAGGGTCGCATGTCCCGGTCCAATGTGAATATCAAACTGGTGTGTTTCTTCCATTGGCCAGAGCTAATTCATTACAAATACGTCCCTGAAGGTCAAACCGTCAACAAAGATTTTTACTTGAAGGTTATGAAGAGGCTGATGGTTGCAGTGAGCCGAAAGAGGCCGGACATGCGGAGAAACAATGCATGGCTCTTCCACCACGGTGAAGCGCCGGTTAATACGGTGCTGATCGTAACAGTGTGTTTCGCCATAGCCGGAACTTCCGTGACCCCGCAGCCACCCAACTCTCTAGACGCGGCTTCAACAGACTTTTTTTGTTTCCAAAGTTAAAATCAACCTTGAAAGGGCGCCGATTCGACTCTGTTGCGGACATTAAAACTACGGCGGACCTGAAGAGGATCCCCGAGGTAGCTTACCAGGCAGGGTTCGAGAGCTGGAAGAAACGTTGGCAAAGGTTTGTCGTCAGCCAAGACATGTACTTTGAGGGCGACAAGTTCGATTAAGCTGTATCCGACGAAATAAACAAGCTATAAAATAAGTCCTGCCTTTGTTCGATCACGCCTTGTATTTCTCATTTCGCAGATTTTTGCCCGTACGAAAGTGAATGTGTATCCGTATGTTTTCAATAAGTATGATTCTTCTTCTCTCTGGACTCCTCCACCAAATGCCCTCTCCGCTTTTTATGTCCTCTAAGCTCTCAAACCGTATGTTTGAAGCACTATCCGCCAATTAATATAGGTGAATCGCACAATTTTAAAATACAATGTTTCAAAAGGAAGAAGCCCAAAAGCATGTTCGATTCCAGCCAACCATTGCACTCCTTTCTTCTCTCTTCTTCTTTTCGAATGGTACTTACAGCCCAATGGCCCAAAAGATCTCTGATCATAAAAACCCAAGGTGGAGGCTAACTTGTGGAAGTCACGGATTTGAGGCCAAATTTGACGAGAGAAATATTTTCCCGCTGCATTATACTGAATAAATAGTATAAAGTGTAACATATTGATTAACATTTTCAAAATTTAGGGAAATACCTTCCATCGAAATCTCCTCATCAAAAAAATTCGTGCTAGTTTATTTTAGCCTTTGTGCTCTAATGTTGCCCTGGGAATTTTTCCATTTTTCTTAAATTCCTGGGGAAAATCATTTTGTTAACATTAATAATTAGTTGATTATGGATCAAACTAAGTTGGCCAACCAAAATCACATGGCCAAAATATAAGAGGCAAATTTTATTGACCAGAATTGACTTTGGATGTGTCGGCAAAAGGTCAGACTCCTTTCCTTTCGAAACAGATTTGCATCAGACCCCTGATTTTTCGCGTTGGGTGGATCCAAACCTTGAGTAAACGTCGACTGTTTGAGATTTATCAGGACTATTTTGGAATGAAACAGGGTACGAATAAAAAACCTTTCCGTTTCCTGGATAATCGTTTGGAACTTAAAAAAGGATCACCAATTTAATTTTGAATAACATGTGTTCGTACCTCTGGAAGCGCAGAGGGAAATAGCACGACTTATATAGCTTGAACCTTATCTGTAATTCGATTGAACCCAGAGGGAATAGCCGTAGGTCCCGTGTTTCGGCGTTTGCAGGACTTTCGTGAAAGACGTTCGTTGAACAAGGAAAGACTCCACGGAAGTGATCCCGATTCCATAAATTGAGGGCTGCCTAGCAGTTCGATTGAGTGAACTCAGTTTTCCTGGCACAGTTCCGGGCCACAAACAGAAACAGCTTCGCTACCGCCGTTACTATTCACCAATTACTCTGCCTGAGGTGCGCAGTCGCCCCTCGCCGCACCACAGGCCCTCCCTTCCGGACCGCAGCCAAGGCCCTCGAGTGAAAGATGATCCGGATTCACCGCGAAAGGGAGCGATAATGATTAGTATCGATTGTGTGTCTCCCCCGCGCGATTGCGTGGCCGAGGAGGCTGACTTTTTCCAGGGGATTGATTGGAGTGCCAGGGAATTCAGTTGATCTTTTCCCGGAGAGCGTCGGAGAATTTCCTTCCTTCCTCCTTACCCCTTCTTTTCTAATCCCCTCAATTCTCCTTTTAGTATTCTATCCTCCCTTTTTTCCTCAAACTCCCCTCCCTCTCCCTCCCTCCCTCTCCCTGTCTCTTCTCTATTCCTTGTATTTGGAGATAATTTTCTAATTCTACGAAAGGTCGAGTGTGAGTAACTCAATTTTTTTAGGACATCGGAGTTTTACCTGTAGGTATACAAAGTTTGAATAAAACGTATCGGGAAAAGTTTCCAAAAATAGATTATTTTCCCTAGATATTGATTGCTACAATGCCTCAAAATTCTTCAATGAGTACATCCCTTAAGAGCGTCGACACACTTTTGCCAGAGCGGCTTTTCCACGACTCCAAGGCTCCCTGGCAGGCGGAAGGTCAATAAGGGTAAAAGGGTGCAAGCTTCTTGACGGAACTTAAGATCCTACAAGGTGGTGACCTTTGAGGGAGGTTTTCGGTTTTATAGGGAATGCATAGGAATAATAGTCTCCTGTTTACAGGAAGGGATTTTCATGGAGTTGGGGAATCGTCGCGATGTCGTTGCAGAAAGTCTTTGCAAGCAGACACTCGACCCTTCTTTTAGTCGTCCGTAAAAAGACCTTCGGGAGGACGAGTTTAGCGCAGGTCTTTCGCATCGCCAGATTTTCAACGATAATTGTGTGCGCACTGCCACTGTCTTATCAATGCCAATACGATTTGCGATCATGGACACACTTAACCGACGTTCTGTATTCAGCACTTCATGCACACGCCAGGAAAAACTTATAACCGATACCTTTAGCACAAACATTGCATATATGTACTGTCCGTTTGCGCGTGCAATGCGGTTTTTTCTCTGAGAGAGAAATATTTTCTCCCATTCGAGAAGTTATTTTTGAGGAAAGAGGAGGAGGGAGGGGTGTACTCAGCGGGATATGCAGGGAAGGGAGGGGGCGGATGGGAACGGGAGTTTCGGGTGCGGTCGGATCCCTCCGGAAGCGCGACTCGACGTTTGCTGACCAACCCGACCGAATCCCAGCGCCATTTTAGAGGGGCGGATCATGAATAGATAGATATATTTAGGCCTTTATTAGGGCGAAATTGAGACCAAATTGTCCTTTCATAGGGAATGAGGCCAATATTTTTAGTGAGAATCGATAAGAACACCACATTATCCTGCCCCGAGCCCCCTGGCGGACACGCATTTAGTGCTGCAGTTGAAGCCTTCATCGTCGCGGCCTACATACATCTTCAATTACCAATCTATTAATTGATTGTGATTCCACTTTGCTTTGAATCGGTCTCTGCGTCTCTTCATCTCTGCATTTGAGCATTACGCATAGCCTTGATAATACTCACTGCGAGTTTATTCATTCAGAATTAGCGTTTTGTTATATCACTGATTAAGAGCCAAGTATGTCTTTAGAAGTAGCGGTTTCAATGTACGAGTATATTTCAAGGTGGGTCGATTTTCTTCCCTCCGAATTTTACGGTTGGTTTTAGTCTCAAGCTGGCCTTGATAAATGCAAGCAATGCCCTTAGCGAGCGCCATTCAAAACATTCCCTGATCAGTCGTAGGTCAACTGCGCCGGAAATAATATTGACGAACGAAGGCATACTTTACGGTGGATGAGATATCATCGATGGAGAGAAATTTGATATTCCTTATTTCGCCAAATTGAGCAGACGCTTTGTGTTACATCGCCCTTCGGTGGCGTGCGACGAAATGCTCAGCTTCCGTAACAAAAATGGTTATGGTGGATTTTAAATTTCCTGTTTTTTCATGAATTCATGTCCGTGATTTTTATATTTTGAAAGGGCCCCAGGACAGATAGCTGTAAAAATAAAACATTCGGAGAAATGTCGACCCTCGTCACGGCGACTTCCAAAGAATATGAAGCGCAAGCTAAAAAAAACTATGGGAGAGGGAAAAAGTCTCCATCAGATCAAAAAAATGTTTTTATCAAGGCTATAATTTTTATTAGGTATAAAACGCTCTTCTCAAAGCATTCGTTTTCATGAAGAGCGAATTTTACGTAAACCATGTGACATTTCTGATAGATCTCGTTAGTTTGATTCAGACGATTTTCTTTTTATTTGATCATATGGAAGTCATGAGATTATTTGAGTGTTTTAGTATATTAGGCGGAGCAACTTACTGTCTTTTTTAATGTGACCAGGTGACTACACTTCCATCCAAGTCCTTTTTATACACATGCTTACACATAGATTATGCATCTTAATGCCTACGACACAAAAAAGGGAATTATTATGGCTCCACACTATTTGGGTGAGCTAGAACACAATGATTGGCTCCAGTATGGATCGAAATAAATATTCGTTCTATCCTCCAACAGTCAGGAATCATAGTAATAAACAATCCAATTCTTGGTTAAAATAGTAAAGAAATTGATTTACAAGCAAAGAGAAAATTAAATGCTGCTTAGATCTCTAGTGCAATTGTAGGACCATGTGCTTGAGTATATTGGATGTCTTTTATGGACATGGCCATTTTACACATGATCAATGCACATAAGAATAAGTACATTGTAGGTCAGTCTAATATTCTTACCATTACACACCACAATCTGCAGTTCATTTTGTGGCTGTAGTCTTCCTATTGTATGCGGGGCTATTTACAAACTATTTAATTGTTCGTACTGAAAAAGTTACCACACGTTACGGCAACCCTCTGCGAACGTCACCCGAACTTAGGTGATGTCTCGGCATGAAACTTGAAGTTTTAGTTAATATAGGCATTGAACTCGGTCATATATGTGTGTAAAGTATGGTTTCATTATAACTTGCTTAAATGTACCCCATATGTGTTTCCATAGCTGAGGCCACGTAGAAAATGTTTACTATGTTTATATGAGTGGGAGTGATGAATTTTCCCTGTATATCACTCTATTGATTTCATCAGTTCAACTCAGTTGCCATAGTATTGTAGCGAAATTCCAAATATCCGTTCATGTTGTCCACTTTTATGACACTGTACAACAACAACCCAGCCATGTTTATTATTGACCGGATTATGTAAAAGCATAACATATGTATGTTACACGCGTATGTCAGCTATTCGGGTTCAAAAACCTCTCGTATAAAATTATGAGAAATGTTAATCTGTGGCCGTGAATCGTTTCATTTTGGTTCAGTAATGAAATATAAAGTTGTTCTGAGGAAAAATTGAATAGTACTCTCGAAATTATCAGTAAAATATTATATTTACTCCGCTGTCTGCCATAACTGTACTTAGCCATCCATTATGATTCACTCTTTAACGTCATGTTATTCAAAAAACTTTTGAACTATAGTGAAACAAACGTATGAACAGAGATACATTTAATGTTAATGTATGTTTCAGTTTTGTAATAATGAGGCCTTTATTTAATAAAACAAACTAGTTAAAGCCTTGATTCATTTTTATTCCCTGCGCTATTGATGAACCTGAGAATTATGTAATAATGCCGTAATGGTATAACCTTACTTCTTCTGGTAGTTAGAGGGAGTTTGGAGGATTATGTGAAAAGAGTTAAGGTAATAATTTGAATTGGAAAAATGTGGCATCTATTATTCTGGGAAATGTATCAATGAGAAATGTGGAGAGAGCATGGGGCAGAGAAGATACAGGCCGATATGAATGGGTAGGTGGAAAGAGGAACAGCTATGGAATGTATGAACCTGGTAAAAGACTGGAAATATCTCTTGTCCATATTCAGTGACTTAATAAGAAATCATATGAAGTATGAACTTTAATTCATCGAGTTAGTAATTGAAAAAGTACGATCTTAATGAATCCTTGTGAATGATTTCTCCGCACTTGGAAGGGACAACCCTGCCAATAGGAACAGGGGCAGCGTTGATTCCTAATGCGCTTCAATTTTAGAAAGATTCAGAACCAACGAGTTTAACGATGACACTAAAAGAATTATAATGGCCCACCACTACTTAGGTGCATTCACGCTAGAACACAGGAAGCTCCAGACCGCATTAAAAAACCCTTTTAAATTGTTTAAACATTCAAAGTAAACACATTAGATGTTTTCATTGACATAAAAGATGCATTTGACTCTGTTTGGTGGCCTTCTGTCCTTCAGGAACTTAAAACACTTGAAATTCCGTCGAACCTAATTAGACTCTTTTCAAACTACTTCACAAATAGGCAGGTCGTATACAAAATGCAAACCATTTCAACTAAGAAAATCCTCACCAGGGGCTGCCCACAAGGTTCTGTTTTGGGCCCGTTAATGTGGAACCTTATTACTAACGTGGTCTTAAGGAAAGAATTCCCCATAGGATGTAGCTTAATAGCTTTTGCCGATGATATGGCCTTGTCTATTGAAGCTAACTCAAGAGCTAAAATGGAGCAGCTGACAAAAAATTGTATTGGACAAACAGAACAATGGGCAATAGTTAATAAACTGGTAATTTCAACAACCAAGACAGAATACAAGGTCTTCGGAAATAAAATGTCTAGGAATTCGGCTGTTAAAACTACAACAGCAATATCCGAATCACTTCATCTTTAAAGTATTTGGGAGTCGTGTTAGCCGAAAAATTAACTTATCAAGCCCACATTAATTTCATAGTCAGCAAAACCACATAAATTTTTCAAGCTGCCCGCAGATATTGCAATACTAATTTTGGAACGGACTCCATTCAATTGATATACAAAGCTGTAGCAATACCCATTGTTACCTACGGCTGCTCCATTTGGGGTCATAAGGTTAACTACAGCAGAATCGAAAGAAAACTTAGAGAAGCACAAAGACCCTGCCTCTTAGCAATTAGCAAAGGTTACTCGACAATCAGCACGGACGCACTATGTTTAATTACCCGACAACCACCTCTAAAATACGAGGTCATGGAGAGAATTAGCATAATCGAAGTGAAATCGGGCCAAGGCTCAAAATACTTCAACTCCGAGATCGAACACAATCACGCCCTAAACCAAAAACAATTGAAAGAAATACTCAGGGAACAAACAATTCATCAGTGGAATTAAGACTGGCAGAATTCCGATAAAGGTATTCACACTAGAGAAATTTTCCCAGACATCATTGAAAGGCTAAAGATAAAAATTAAGCTAAATAAAAAAGCGACACAACTCCTATCAGGCCACGGACATTTTTAACATTACATCAATAAAATAGGAATGTCAAGGACTAATTTATGTAGTACTTGGCTAACAGAAGGCACCGCTAAGCATAGAATAGAGGAGTGCCTACAGTATGAAATACCCAGACACGAACTTTGGCATAGCATGACTTATAAGAAAAGCGAGATGCGTGAGATTGTGCTATTTTGCCTTAATCATAACTGCAACCAATTATTTAAAATGGTACAATAAAATTTGATAATGGTACAATAACGTTTGATAGAATTAGTAATTGTATTGTTTGTTTTATTGCATAAGCAAATTATATGTAATTGCTATTTTAAGTTAACGTGTAATATTTTGCCTATTGTGCGATCAAAAACTTGTGTATGACTTGGCAAACTAAAGTGTTATCATAAAATAATATATTTATTCCTTACACAACTTATTATCTCTAATTGTACTAAATTCGAGTCCAGCATCACTTTTGTAATTTAATTCTATTCTGTCATCTTATTTGATATTTCTTTCTCATGTTGTGTAATTGATGTTAATCATATCAGAATACTAAAGGGGGATTAAGCAGGAACCCCCTCAACATATCATGCTATATATCTTTTTATATGCTATTTCTTTTGTATTTGCTTCTCCAATAAAAAAAGGAAAGGTGTGATTGGGGAAACCACCTTTCCTTATTATTATTATTTACTACTTAGGTAGATCAGACTACAAAGATAAAATATGGGAGATAGATTCAGGTACTCATTCTTTCCCCGAACAGTCAGAAATCACAATAGTAAGAAACTGAAGTCCATTTAGAAATATTAAAAACATTTCATTTACAAGTCGGAATAAAATTAAACGTTGCAAAGATGTTAGGTGTATCTGCAGATGCATGTGTATGTTAGTTGGTTGTGTGTTGTTTCCATGTGTGTGGGTTGTAAGGGCTTTTGCATGAATGTATACAATGTTATGTTCGTGAATTGTAAAATTTTTTGGCTTTTGAATGCGGTTTTTTCTTAATTACGGGTGGTGTCCATACACCCCTCGTTACACGCTCTTGCAGTGGCTTGCGGGGTATTGAGAAGATGTAGGTGTTAGTAAGCTCAGGGCAGCAAAGAATATTTGATCATTTCACCCTAGTGCAATCGGTTCGTTAAACGAGATCCTGTTTCATTTCCAAGTACGTACATCACATTAGCCATTAACTATTGGTAATCGTAAACAAAATATCGGAACGTTTCATTATTTCAAATATTCCGGCGAGGGAATTTTATCCTTGTTTGTTCATTTTTTCATGCGACATCATCGACGTAGTACTCAAAACAAATGAGGATCTACGAACTTTTCATTTAAATAGCTCAAGGCTCTCCATATGAGTCGATAAACTTTCGGAAATTTGTGCGAAATAGCGCTGCAGCATGGATCTTGTTTGGCGGGGGCTCGGCAGGGGGAGGGGGACGGTGCGGGTGTTTACTTCGGGGAGGATGCGAGCGGGGAGGGATGCAGGGCAGGGGTATTTATGTCAGTGTATATCCATTCCGCTCCAGTATTTCAAATTTTTGGCTGATTGCACTTCGTAACCTTTTGTGGCATATATTTTCTTGGCTATTAGATAGTTCCATTATTTTTTCAAAGATTCTCATTGACTTATTCACAGGAATCCTACGGCTGATAATTTTCTTTGCGACTTATCCCCGTGTGATATCATATTTCTTCGATTAATCCCGTATGTTCGCAATGCTCAATTTTCCTTTCAAGTTGCCGTTGGTAGTTCAACCTTTAATCGGGTTCCTTGGCCTGGTTCGTTCCGATTTAGTCTTCATTCTCCCCTTCAGTTTCTCGATTTTCAGCCCTATAACTGCACGAAATGGTGACCGCTCTTGATATAAGTTCGGGATTAGCTTTGGCAGTCCTTCGTATGATTCCTTAATTATTCGCATCACGGGAAAGGTAGCCCCTGTGTTTGTTTATTACGGCACCTGCCATCTTGTGCGGGTGGTTCGAAAGGAGTTTGCCGCCATCAATTGCCATTCTCCGCCGAATTCTAAAGGTCTTTCCTGTCATTCGTATCACTGCCCTAGACAATTTTTTCCCTTTCAGACCTACTCCAACCAGTATTACCGTCTTCGAGGGTAATTAGATTCTCTTTGTAGTGCGATGTTGGTACGTAAACCATGCTTTCCGCATCGTATTGCTGTAGCCTTTGAAGTGATTTCCACCATGCTGCAGTGAGATGTGTCGCTCTATCATCTACGGTGGCCTTCAGTCATATAAAGGAATCTCCCTTGGAGAATTGGCGGCCCATCGCCCTCCAGACGCCAGTTGCTCAGTCACGGTGCCTTCATAGCATTTCGTATAATATTTATCTTACCCTAGGGAATGGTCTTCTTTGCCCTGCGAATGGCAAATGACTTCTCATTCATCGAGAGCACCTTCTTATTTCGTATGTAACGTCTATGACGACTCGTCCACTATCATCATCCCAGTGAAGCTCATCCACGAATACTTAAGGATATTTTCTTTTCTTTTCCAAATCATTGCTGGTGCGTTTGACAGAAATCTCTTTGGATTGATTTTGCCACGACTGATTATCTTTATTAATTGAGCTTCTCCATTGCATTGATTTTTGTGTATTTTATTTCTATCATTATTTATAGTTCTCCACCTTATCGAATACGATTGTTTTTTGCCCATTCTGTTCCCGAGCGATTATTTAACATTATCCGAGAAATGTGTATCCATGCTCAGGTCCATCGGTTAGTGCACACTCCTTTGCATTTCATTGCCAATTCATTTCACAGAAATATTTAGGTCATTTAGGCCACAGTATGATGCGTCTGAACCCAATCATATATATGCCTTCAATAGGCCAAATATTGAAACCCACGTAATTGTGACAAAAAGAAACATCATTATAAGTATTGCTGATAGCTACTAAGTATTTGAGTATTAGTAAATAAGCGAACTTGTTAAGAAAGCTATTTCCTTTTGTTTGTGGAACTCACTGTATTTAGAATCATAAACGTTAATTGAAAACATGAAATTATAAATTATAGACGTTCGCTGAGATGATTCATTCCCCATTGTCTGCCCCCTTGTTTTTCCTTAAAGCTAAGTAAAACGTTTCTCTGGTTCACGTGAACTATTTGCATAACTCCAGAACCGCAGTCAAGTGATCTGCATGTCAGCGTATTTTCAGGGGTTATCACGTCACATTCTCTCGGAATCATTTTAGATGCAATTTCGGTGGACTTGATTAGGTAATAATGAAAGTTATGCTAATTAATGAAATCTTTAAGTATTTATTACTCTAAGTCATGCGTCTTTCCATTTGTCTCAACATTTTAGGAATATATTTGTCTCTCTCGACAGCCAGTATTGATTACATAGGCCAACAGTGGTTTCGGTACCGGAGCTTTTAATGGTGATTTAAAGAACAAATGGGGTGCTGAATCCAATTATGACACTAGTTTTTTCCTATCAGCTATAGTTTTCAAGATATAGATATGTTGTTACTTACGTAAAAAAATCTTCTACATCATGATATGGGAATATTATATTAATAACACAGACCAACAGTGGTTTTGGTGCCGGAGCTTTTAATGCTGATTTAAAGAAAAATTGGGGTGCTGAATCCAATTATGACACTAGTTTTTTCCTAACAACTATAGTTTTCAAGATATAGATATGTTTTTACTTACGTACAAAAATCTTCTACATGATGATATGGGAATATTATATTAATAACACAGGCCAACAGTGGTTTTGGTGCCGGAGCTTTTAATGCTTATTTAAAGATCAATTGGGGTGCTGAATCCAATTATGAAACTAGTTTTTTCCTATCAGCTATAGTTTTCAAGATATAGATATGTTTTTACTTACGTACAAAAATCTTCTACATGATGATATGGGAATATTATATTAATAACACAGGCCAACAGTGGTTTTGGTACCGGAGCTTTTAATGCTTATTTAAAGATCAATTGGGGTGCTGAATCCAATTATGAAACTAGTTTTTTCCTATCAGCTATAGTTTTCAAGATATAGATATGTTGTTACTTACGTAAAAAATCTTCTACATCATGATATGGGAATATTATATTAATAACACAGACCAACAGTGGTTTTGGTGCCGGAGCTTTTAATGCTTATTTAAAGATCAGTTGGGGTGCTGAATCCAATTATGACACTAGTTTTTTCCTAACAACTATAGTTTTCAAGATATAGATATGTTTTTACTTACGTACAAAAATCTTCTACATGATGATATGGGAATATTATATTAATAACACAGGCCAACAGTGGTTTTGGTACCGGAGCTTTTAATGCTTATTTAAAGATCAGTTGGGGTGCTGAATCCAATTATGACACTAGTTTTTTCCTATCAGCTATAGTTTTCAAGATATAGATATGTTGTTACTTACGTAAAAAAATCTTCTACATGATGATATGGGAATATTATATTAATAATAATACCCACTAAATATAAAGACTTGATTTATTTCTAGGGCTGTTAAATCACCCACAAACACAACAGAATTTTACAATACAATTGAACACAAATACTAAAATTTTTTACTGTAATAAAACAAATTGAAAAGAAAAAATACATAAAAACATCACTCAACACATCGGAAGCTTCTTTTGCGCGATTTTCTTGAGTGCACTTTGTTCAAACAGTCTCGTTTTAAGCACCAGCATTAATCTGCCATCATATGGTTATCCCATCTTCCCCGGTAGCGATCTTCCATTGTTTTTATATCCTTGTGAAATCTTTCACCTTTTTCTTCACTTGTGTCTCCTAAATTTCCAAGAAAATTGTCTAAGTGGCTGTGTAGGTAGTGAACTTTTGTGCTCATATTACATCCAAGTGATTTGAAGTTACTGAGCATAATGTTTACCAGCTTAATATAATTTTCACTTTTGTGATTTCCTAGAAATTTTTTTATGACCTCAACAAATGACATCCAACTAATTTTTTCAATCTCATTCATTGACTTTTGATTGAAAGAAGGATCCTTTGTAAGTTGTCTGATTTGTGGCCCCTCAAAAATACCAGTTTTAAGTTTTTCAATACTTATATGGGGCATCTTTAGTCTTAAGTAGCCGAAGCATGGTCCATCCTTGTCAAGAGCCTTTACAAATTGCTTCATTAGGCCTAGTTTAATATGCAGAGGCGGTAAGATGATTTTCTCTCTTTCAACTAAATATTCAGCAATGATGTTTTCTTTCCCGACGACCAAGTTTTCTCTCTTAGGCCACTCCTTCTTAATCCAGTGGTTTTGCCTGTCCCTGCTATCCCAGAGGCACAAGAAACAAGGATATTTTGTGTAGCCACTTTGCTGCCCAAGAAGAAAGTTCACCATTTTTAAATCTACACATATCACCCAGCGATGTTCCTGGAATTTTATCTTCTGTAAGACCAATGCTATATTCTTCTTTCATTTTAGTTGAATGAGCGATTGGTATTGCGCCAAACCTGTTACCATTGTGAAGAAGTACACATTTTAAACTACGCTTGGAGCTATCAATAAACAAACGCCAATCACTAGCATCATATTGTGATAGTTGTCCCATTTTTTCCAAAAGACCCTTAACGTATAAACAAAATGTAAGATTGTCTTCTTGAGTAAAGAAGGGTAGCATATCCTTTTCCCTTGTGCGATAATAACTTATTTTTGTACCGGGTTGCAGTAAATTCTTTTCATGCAGTCTTGATGCTAGTAGTTCGGATGCTTCCTTCGATAAGTTCAGTTCTCTAGCAAGATCTCTTAGTTCATCTTGATTAAATAGTTGAGGAATTATTGATACCCCCTCGTAGTCACTACCACTATCGTCAATAGAATGAGAAATGTTTTCAAATAACTCAAATTCTTCCTTAGATATATCTGGTAACGTCTGAAATATTGGGATCGGTATTTCTTCTGAATGTGGTAGCGGGCGTCTAGCTGAAGGCAAATCTGGATATGTCCACTTGTGGCGATTTTTTCGATTAATTCCCGAAATATTTACTATGCGAAAATAGCAGTCGTCAATATGGTTCACAGGTTCTATTGGCTCACCAAATTTTAGACTTTTCCTTTGTCCTGTTGTCCATTGCCGCAGATGTTCAGTACATGTTTTACACACGAAATGTGGTGCCCATGTTTTATCTTGGTCACCAAGTTTAACGCCAAAATATCCCAAGTATGCACGTTTCACAAAGTCTGTAATATTTTTCCTTTTTTATTTTGCCATATATTCCCCACAAACGTAACAAAGCACATCAGGATCATTAACACAGCATCTTTGACTTGAGCTCATTTTTAGATGATGTTTTACAAAAAGTAACACTTTGTAGTAAAGTCCGTCCACCTGCTCCGAATAGCCAAGGGCAACTAATGAAATAAAAATGGCTGTAAAGAGAACAGAAAACGTGGATGCCATCTAACGGATACCTTATGAACTAATTTCGCCATCTTTTACCGAAGTCGATACAAACGATTTTTGTTTTTTAATCTCATTGGCCTACAATATAGAAATATACATAAAACTTATTGACAGTTTATTGAAAATAAAAGGAATACCGCAGAGTGGTTATAAATTAGTATACTTATAGATTTATTTAAGTTTGAAAATTATTTTCCGGAATATATCAAATATTAAAACAACTAATCGTAAGATGTGCCATATCAAAAAAAGTAGACCTGTTAAATAAAAACTGATTTCATAATTGGATTCAGCTCTACAAATATAGTTAAAATCAGCACAAAGATTCCCGGCAACAAAAAAAAATTTTTTTTGCAGGCCTGTGTAATAAAGACTCCCTTTCCAGATTTTCAAAACTTGTCGTTGTCTTCCTTTTTAGAACGAACGAAAGATTGGAGTGGTATTGAGGGTACCCTGATCCTCTGGAGAGGTTTAGCGGAGATAATATTTTACTGTCCTTAACCGCTGATGAATACTGATCGTGTTGAATGCTGGTTGGTGCCTCATAATTAAGTCGCTGGATTTGCTCTCATATTAGACCCACTAAATGGAATAAAATGGGAATTCTGATGGAGTGAAGATGTGATGAGCGATTGCGTTCCAATGGAGCCGCGGCGAAAAAGTAATCTGGACAACTTGTAGCCATGGAACAATCTGTTATGAACATGCCTTTATTATGCTATAAATTATTGCTCCTATCGATTGTTTGGGAAATTCGGTACTCCTCCGCATTAATCTCCGACGAGTGAGCGGTGGAATCCTCTCCAACTTTCACGTGGGACAGCGCTGGGAGGAGCGGTCGGGAGAATACTTGAAAAGGGAGGGATCGTTTGTCATTCGGCCTCCTCCTCTCGCGGGCCCCCGCACTCGGAGGGTCCTGGTCGTTGCGGCGGGCGATGACGAGTGTAGATCGAGAGGAGCAATGGGCCCCCCCCCCCGAATCCTGCGGGGAAAGGAACTCGGGACCTGCCCGGGAAGGAGGCGAGACGGGACGCACCCCCCCCCCCAGGGATTATTATTATTATTAAAGTATACATGTGCAAATAGACACATTTCAGGTGGCACACAAGTCCCAATTATTACAATAAACTTGCCTTAGAAAAATAACATTATTTCTGAAATCCAATGAATATCACAAAAAATAAATGAAATCAGTCTGAAAAAATACACTTTAAGGAAATTTCCAAACACCAATCTTTAGTACATACAAAAAAAAGAAAATCCCCATCTCATTCCCATATGTTTCCCAATCAACAAGAAAAAAATTAAGCTGTTACATTAAATTTTATACAACACATCAATCAAATGATTACAGAAGTTGTTTGCATCTTTTCTTAAAAGTTTGCACTCTGTTAAGAAAGGGCTTACAAATTTTTGCAGGTAAATTGTTCCAATCAACAATTGTTTTATTTAGAAATTTTTTTTATATCCGTTCTTTGTGCCCGGCATTTTACCTTAAGTTTGTGGTCATTTCTCCCTATAAAATTTGAGTTCCCCGCCTCTTTCCTTAGATCTGCCCAAGCTTTTTCCCCATTTAGAATGCAGAACATTCCACAGAGTCTGCTTACTTTCCTTCTAGCTTGTAAAGGTTTCCAGCCCAGCGTTTTTAGCATGTCAGACACACTATCCATCCTCCTATGCTTTCCCAGTACATATCGGGCAGCCTTTCTTTGCACCTTTTCTAGTTTTTTGATTTGTCCTTCTTCATGAGGGTCCCATATTAGAGAAGCGTACTCCAAAATTGGTCTTACGAGGGTCTGATACGCCTTCTCCTTAGTTGCTGTAACGCTCCCTTTGAGGTTTCTCATAACCAAATGATGAGTTTTCAAAGCTTTCTAAAAAATGTAATCCACGTTTAGCCCCGGATGGAAGCGGAGACAGTGTTAGAGATTCGCTCGGACCCCTGCGGGGGTGGACATGATTAAGTCGCCCTGGCCGCTCATAAAAATACAAATTTGAGGAAACATTTCCTGCCGTGTCGCTCAAAACGCCAAACCTTTCGCGTGATCCAAAAAGAAGTTGTTTCGTGACGTGGTGAATTTTTGGGAAAATTTATTTGTCCTCCGAGAAATTTTCCCACGAACAGGGGTCCCATCCTTTTATAGGAAAAGGGCATTAATTTTGATGAGTATGTGCCTTATAAAAGCAGTATCTCTTAATTTCATTTTTCCGTCCCGACCCGGGGGGTAATGCGGAAGTAAGTGCGATTTATTCGTCGACGAATTTTAATGCCCTAATTAAAATTCAGAGGTATTTTTATCGAATATAAATGTTCTCCGTCGATGTTTTTGAAGCAAACGTTCGTAAAATTTGATTAAAATCTAATCGTGTTTTGCGCTGTTAGCCATTGATGTTCGTCAGGCGTTCGTCGTCAATCGCGATGAGGAGCTACCGTTCAAGGAAGAAGATAAATTTGAGCTAGGCCAAGTAGGGGGGCTCTTTTAAGTTTTCTTTGCCAAATTATTTAGCTTTATATGAAGTGAGCGTCAGTGATAGCTCATTTTACCACTTATCCGATTGTTCATATAACACGAATCAGATAACATCGGACGCAAACTTTTGGTAGAATTAGATTAGATATTAAAAAGTAAAACGACCCTCGTCAGAAATTCAAAAAACCTCTCAAGTCAAGGAAATATTATCTGCATTGTTAGTTAATTGCCGAGGTTTTAAGAACGAATTCGCAGAATATCATCATCTTATTCAAAGAACATGTGCAGATATAATCATTGACACAGAAAGCTGGTAATCCAATGATATTGCTGACGCTGAAATTTTCCCAAAATTCTTTCCAATTTACAGAAATGACAGAATTAATTTGAAATGGGGGCAGTGTCTTTACTTCAGTTTAAAATTCATGCGCCAGGTTTGGTTCTCAATTTAAAGTCCTCAATCCAAAAGAATTTATGCATGCGCACTTTGAAGACCGCCGAACGACAAACATGATTCAACACTAGAATTAGATCACCAAATGAAAGGTTTCTTCTCCGATCGCAGTGATCGCGACGTTACAATCGGTAGAGATTTCAATGTCCCACCTATTGAATGGAGCACTTGTACGATAGTTTTGAAACGGGTGCTAAAGACAATGATACCTGTGAGTCGCTACTGAATTCTTTTTCGTTGAACTCAACTTGTCACCTCACCAACTGGTGGCCATTATATGCTTGAATTGTTAACAATAAGCATACCAGAAACAGTCTTAAACATAGAAACTATTAATGAAATTAGTGACCACCGAGCAGAAAATGCTAAGCTCTCGCTTCATGGGGTCCGAGATAAGAAGCCTAAAAGGAGAATTTACTTGTTTAAAGAAGGGGACTACAATGGCCTAAAGTGCGTGCTACAGAATCAATAAATCAATCAAGTTTTAAGAAACATAGTAATAACCGAAATACTGGAATCATTTCCTTGAGATCCAGCGCTCAGCAGCAACAAATTATTTCCCAATAAATTTATAAAAGATAACATGGAACCTAGATGGCACGACGCTAATGTTAGAAAAGCATTGGGATGTCAAAGGCTATGTCACACAAAGATGAAAAATATTAGGAATGACACACCCAGCGACCAAAGAATTGAGATCACTTATGATTGAATATAAGAAATGTAGGACGAATGCCAAGAATGAATTTCAAAAAACGCTAAGCGACTTCAAAAGGAAAAGATTAACGGAAAATCTTAAAGATAATCTGAAAGCATTTCGATGTAACGCCAGAAAGGTTTAGGTAAATAAG
Organism: Hetaerina titia; assembly: GCA_037158775.1. Classification (NCBI taxonomy): domain Eukaryota; kingdom Metazoa; phylum Arthropoda; class Insecta; order Odonata; family Calopterygidae; genus Hetaerina; species Hetaerina titia. Next base: position 11,704,864 of record CM073774.1, read on the forward strand.
TCAACAGTTTATTCACTGAAAAATGATAAAAGCGAAAGAGAATTTGGAAAATGCTAACTTATTAAATCCCATCTTTCAAAGCGTCTTTACTAATTTCACCGAATGCGCCATATAGCTTACCAAATCGTGCCGGTCAACCGTTGCCCAAAATTGAAATCTCATAAAATGGAATCGAGTGTTTGCGGAAAAATGTTTAGCCTAATAAATCCTCCTGACCCGATCGAATACCCGCTCGTATACATAAGTATATAACTTCGAAAATTGCGTCGTATCTAGAAATTAATATTTAAGAAACCCCTTGTAGATCACAAGGTTTCCAGAGATTGGAAAACGGCTAACGTAACACCAATATTTACACACGGAGAGAAGGAAGAACCGAGCATTTACAATCCTATTTCCCTCACATCCATTTCGTGCAAGGTTGTGGAACATACACGTAGTCGCTAGTTCGATCGCGAGGCACCTCGATAATCAGGAGTTACTAATGAAAAATCAGCATGATTACCGAAAGGGCAGATCCTGCTGACACAATTTGCGCTTTTTGTTCATGATATTCTTATTCTAGTGGACGCGATTTTTTTTTATTTTATGAAATTTGCAATTTGGGGGAAATCTGCAATTTGAAAACCATTAAGGGAATTATAATTCCCCCAGTTATAAAAATCCCTCCAATTATAAGCGCTGCAATTATAATAAAATGCAATCATACTTAAAAGAGGCTACAGGACTTTCACATCGTAACGCACGCATACGTGTGTGTGGAAAGTAGTTCTGAAGGCATCCTTTTCCAATTTCATAATTTTACTAGTAAGTTCCAAAAGACAGAGAATCTTTGCATGCATATATGCTTGCTCGTTTTATTGACTTAGTTTGCCTTCTCTTAATTTTTTAATGCGATGGCACAGTCAATGTTGTATCGCGGCCTTCGGATCATTTCCTTTCCTCTAAGAGTGGCATTCGTAGCATCAACATAAGTGCAGAAATGGGGTCTCTTGAGGAACTGACTCCATGATTCTGTGTCTTTATTTTAATTAAACGTTTAATTACTGCTTCAAGAGAATGAGAGAATGAAAAAGAGAATGAATGGCATGGATATCGGTGGTTCAATGGCGCAAAGTGTTTGGAACGGGGGATCAGTGGTACGTAACACTCTAAGCGGCTTAGGTGGTCAGTTTTAAACCATCTATAAGCCCCCCCTCAGACTTCCTCCCATTGTAGAGCAAAGTCGGTAGACTTATACCTTTCCCTTTGCGAAATAGATTACACCCTATTGAGGTCCTCCGTCGAAAACCTATGATTGAGAGCACGAAGCTGTAGGATAAATTCTAAGCAGGAAACTAATATACAAATGTGTAAGCCATAGTCGGTGAGCTTAAAGTTTAAAGCATCACCTACATCTACACAACAACTCGCAAGTCACCGCAAGGGCATGTGTTAGGTCACCAGGCTCGCATGCACAATCCCAGACATGTCACCTCTACACAAATATTAGTTTGATCTTGTACTCGAAAAATGTTAATTACACAAAAAAAATACCACAGTATTCAATAATAGAATACGTATATTCAAAGATGGTTCAATCAAATTAAAAAAATAACATGCAGAATATCGACAAAATACAAGCTATGTGCTAATTCTAATCGTCCCTTCGACATATTAAATCCATCCATTCCACTATCTCCCTGATTTTACGTGCGTCATCTGATCTACTGCAGTTAGACGCGGCCTGTAATATGCTTTTAACATACTCAGTTAAAAAACCTGTCTTAAATTTACATAGGTCGTGACACTGCAATACCTTGTTCGTAAGAACTTCTCACAAACCTAGCTGATCTACTTTGCACTCGATCTAGACCCAAAATTAAGGCTACCTCGTGAGGATCCCATACATTTGCACTAAATTCAAGGCAGGACCTAATTAACGTGAAATAACAAAGCTCCTTGTTTCTTTCATTAAATTTCCCAATTATCCTTTTTATGAATCCTAACTTCTTATTTGCTATTCCAAAAATGTGACGAATGTTTTTTCCCCAGGATATGTCCGTGAAAAATCATTATTTGAGCAAAAGGAAAAGCTTCTTTGGTGCAGTATCACCGATCCGCCAACCTGTTTAATGTGATTCAAATATATGTATAATCAAAGTGCTCCACTTTACCGTAGGATGCGCTGGCTTTGTCGCGTCGCTGCCTGGCTAATGATCAACTATCCCGACACCCAGACTGCCGTTCCTCATCTCGTTTAAGACGAAGGAGAGTTTTAAAAGCTGACAAATCATTGGCCACGTTCTTTTTCCTCATTTATTTTTTCGAAATTGCCAATCAAAAGACTGCCTTTGCCAGTTCTGGTTTGAATGAAAGGCTATTTTGTTTGTATTTCTATGTAAACAAAAAATACCGGGACCGTAAACTTGAATGGCACCAAGTAATAATAAAAAATAATAATAATAAAAATAAATAAATGGAATAATAATAGTAAATAATAATAAAACATTACGCACACCTGAGTGATTGAGTGACTGTGTATTCACGTATGTTGATTTGTTACTTTACATCCTTTAATAATTTTCATTTATTTGTGTGATTGACGGGTCACTGACATAGGAGGGATCCTTGCAAACCCTGAGTGTGTGTGTGAATGTGATTCACGAGAGTGAAAGTTATTTCGTAACTCACCCGAGTGATCGAGTGGTTGCAAGTTTGTTTTATTATTTTTTATTGATTTTATTATTATTATTTTATTTCTTTAATTATTTGTTTCGAATTTGTGTTTGTGTGTGTGTGTGTGTGTGTGGTGTTTTTTCATTTATTTTTTTTTATTTTTTAAATAACAAATTTCATTACTATTATTTATTTATTTAAATTTATTATTATTAATTATTATTATTCCATTTATTTATTTTTATTATTATTATTTGGTGCCATTCAAGTTTACTGTCCCGGTATTTTTTGTTTACATTTACATTCACGACCGTAGCTACGTTCCTTGTGTATTTAAATTGTATTTCTATGTTTAGAATTATTTGAACTTTGTGTTCACTCGATTCTAGGAGAACGGTGTTACCCAAAGTCATATTCATTTCCTACAAATATGCCTATTGAATTATTCAACATTTGTGACGCCTTTCCTCGAAAGAATTGCATTTCAGTGTTTAATTTCTGTGGCTCGTGCGGACACGTATTCGAGAATTTTAGAGTTCAAAATGTTTTTCGTCCAAATCTCATCTTCTCTTAAAAAACGTACTTGATTACCATTTTCGGAATTTTTCTTACAAGTACCTGGCACTGAAGCAGAGAGACACCCGTTAACGAGAATATATTTCACCTTCGCCGTCATAATTCTGTTACTCTACTGAGTTTCGAGGCATTACGTGCTTCCCTCCCTAAACTTCATGCGGTGAGTCCCAGATGGCACCACGCCTGCTGGCGACGCTGCAGCTAAGTGGGGAGCCTTAGGAATGAATGTCTCGGGTTCAAATCTTTAATTGATGAATTCACTCTCCGGCCCTACTTTGGACTTTCACGAGTGATTGTAATGGTTGACGAAATTTCAGATGGCGTGGAAAAAAATCCCTCCCTACCCTACGTAATAAATACGCGCACCGCATTACATGACCTAAGCACCAATCAATCACATTATCACTTAGTGAACAATCTTATCCCGCTGTTAGTTTTTATTCTTAATTCAATTTTTCTGTTTCAGTGATGAAGCCGGTTAAATGAAGAAATACTTGTTCGTGCATTTCCTCTTTCAGATACTGTACGGGTTTCTTTATCATTTAAATGTTAGATCTATTCACAATTGATACATTTATTGAAAATTATTATTAAATTTGATTAACCCTCGTGTTCATAAAGAGGCACTCAAAATGCTAGATATTTAATAGTAACTGACTGAAATATCTAAATTCCGCTCCGAACCTCCGAATAGTCGTCATTTAACTGTTCCTGAAGCAGAAAAGCCCCAGAATATATTAAAAAAAATTTTTTCTCAACATTACACTCGAAACAGTGTAACGATCCTGCCACAACCGGGGGTCAACCACTCAAAGAACGCAATTGGAATGTCATAATTGCTGTTATTGATGAAGTTTGATTGATATAAATAAGTAGGAGGTGGTAGTCAACAATGACGTACTCAATATTTTGAACCCTGAATTGAGACTCCAGAGCATCACGCGGTTTATTATGACTCTGTGACGGCGATACACGTGAGCAAGATGGAAAAAAGAAGATAGAAGGCGCTCCGATACGTGATCTCTGGACGATGAAATTTTAGCAGCGAGGTTCAAACTGTCAGAGAATGATCGATTAATGCATCGATTGATGAACAGTTTTATTATCATCCAGGTCATAAACGATTTACGCAGTACATACCTTGAAAACAGCTAAATATTGTGTAAAAATTCGGTGAATTTGTGATGCGAATATGCAAGACGTTATTTACAAAGACAAAAAAGATAACGACAATATCATCACCACGGGACCCCAAGTGCCGTCAAAGAAGCTTGCACGCGAACCCTTAAGGGCCTTCCGGAATCCTTCGCCTAGCAGGGACAGCTCTTCGAGTCGTGCACTTCCACATAAATCCGTGCAAAAGCCACCCTTAACTTTTGCTTGGCTTAAATCTTAATGTGGAAGAGCAAAGTTTCTTTTTCTACCCTCATCACGAAGGAATTCCACAAAGTCAAGCCTGAAACTGTTATGACTAATTTTTCTCTGCTGAAAATAATATTAAATGGTACGTAGTCATGTGAAAAAATGTTTTGTACATAAAATGACGTTCCATGAAATTTTATTTGCACTAAATAGATATCGCTGCTGTTGGTTTTAGAAAGGATCTTGATAAAAAATTTCCGGCAGTAAGTTAAATACAAAGTTTCGGCTTTCATATAGTTTTTCATTAGTTATCTGACCCACGGTAACTAGTGCCGTAGGTATGGGGAGAGCAATAACATGGGTCGTCATTGGAAATGTATTTGGATGTAATTACGTGGAGTACCACTGTACCTCCGTCCACTGCCATCGCCTATGGAATACATTGTCCCTACTAACCGAAGCGGGGGCGTGTGGAACGCAGTGTTGTTTACGCCGCCATCCGATTAATTTGTGATTGGTGTAAGGTAGGACTTTTGTCGTGAGTTTTGTTTTCTGCTGTCCTGGTCTCGAATTCTGCAAGAGAGAGAAATGATTCCTCATCCCATTCAGTCTGCTCGGTAATATATGCAGCACTCTATGAACTCCCAAAGTGCTCTCGCTCATCATTCTGATTTATCATTATTTGAATTCTTTGGATTATTTCCTGTTTGGGCGTTAAAATGCATTAAATTTGTCTTTTCTGAAGGGTTAAAGCCATGTATGCCACTTTCGTGAACTCTGCTGTCTCAAACCTTAGTTATCATTTATTAATGTAAAACACTGTATCAGGCCGTTACTTGGTAGAATTCTTTCATTGTAGTTGAATAAAGACATGCTTTGCAATTCCCAATGGACTTTTTGGACGGGAAAAATTAAATTCAAGTGGAAATTCAAAAGTTAGTCTTATATCAAGTACCATTATTGATTAGTTGCTCGCTATTCATGCATGATAATTCTTAATGGAACGAGGAGATTTTCTTTCCATGTTGTATTTAATTACGAAATTAGATTCAGTTGTGCAGCATCCCAAACATTTTAGGTGTATCCATGATGAGGTCTAACCTACGCAAAGGAACACCTCCACGTCATTATTCCTCCGATGAACTCTTGCTTAGCTAATATTTAGGCCTCAATATACTTCAAGCATATGGGATCCCCGCGAAGTTTGATTAATTGCCGAATTGGATCGCTTGTAGCGTAGAGGAGCTAGATTTGTGAAACGTTGTCATAAACTGAGTAGCGTATCCAAAATATTAGAGCGGCTTAGCTGGGAATCACTCACGGAGCGATGATCAAATTACAGATTACATCTCTTGCATAAATTGGAAGGACGTCTCTTTAGCAATGATGTTTAAAATGTATTGTTACCCCCATCGTACTACGGTAGGAGAGATCATGTGAATATAGTTGGAGAGATTAAGTGTAGAACAGATATAAGATGTCATTTTTCCACGCACAGTAAGAAATCAGAATAACATTGTCCGACCGCAATAGGGTTTAAAATATTTGGCTCAAAATTGTCTGTTGTGTATTCACCCTTGCCACATACACTAGTGGTGCCTTGAAGCGTGCTTAAGTATCTAAATGTCTAAAAAACTGCAGCTTCATAGGTATTCCTGACTTACTCCCTCTTAATGCAACTCTCGTAATTATTTCCAATGATGCCAGAAATCTGCCCAATGCACTAACGTCTTACTGCATTCGAATGTCACTATCGCGTTATTCCGCCTTGTCTCTAACGGTCATTTCCACCCCCCCTCCGTGCTATGAAGCGCCTCCTATCCGAGACCCATGCTGATGCCTCCCCCGCTCCGTCAACACCACCTATTCCTTCCCCGCCCCGAAGACAAGAAAGTTCGCCGTCTCATAATCGACTGGCTCGGTAAACAAATGGAGAGGCGAGGGCAGGGAGAGGGTGGAACTAAAATCCCTGGGCGCCGGGGGCGTTTACGTAAAAAGGTAACTGAATATTTCATGAGTTTCGCAGCATTCTTTTTTCACAAGACTTCAGGATCGTGCGAGCAGTGTGTATGTGTGTACGTTTGGGTGGCTGTTACGCGTCTCGTAGGGGGGGGGACGCCAAGGGGGAACGAGCTGTGTGTGTGCGTCCTTATTGAATCAGTAATTCGAAGAGCTTGGAAGAAATGCCTCTTCCCCTGTTTCACATGCATTTCTACGCTTTTTTTAACGCCGAGGCAAATCGCTCCAAAATCTAAGCATTTTTGGGTGAATGGATTTTTTTTCGTATTTTGACTCGAAATTATATTCACTCATTATTCTCTTAAACATAATTAGTGGGACAGATTTTTTCCACTTGCATGGATATTAATAATGTCAATAATCTCGTAGGCATATCGAATGTATGGATTAACACGAAGTCTCAGTTCGTGATCCTAGGAGAACATTTTGCAGAATATTGGAGATATTATCTCTTAATTCCCTGTATTATGCAGCGATGTGCCACGTAAAGAAGAGTGAGCCAAGGAAATGTAGCCGGCAATTATCTCGCATACATTGTACGTATATGTTTATAGTTCCTAAAATATAGGATTAACCAGGTATTTAATATATATTTTACATTCGTAAATCTGAGCTTTATATAATATTAAATTGGAGAATGAAAAAATATATATTGGATGGTGTTGACGGAGCGGGGGAGGCATCAGCATGGGTCTCGGAGAGGAGGCGCTTCATAGCACGGAAGGGGGATGGAAATGATCGTTAGAGAGAAAGTACTTTAGTACCCTTCAAGCCACCACTAAGGTGTCTGGAAGGGAGTGAATTTGAAATAAAAACAGACTCATTTGGACCCGAATATTGTTGACCCTATTTCTGTCGGACGTTTTTCTGATTTCTTATTGCTCGTGGAAACAATGGCATTTATATCTGTCTGTTCTTCACTTAATCTCTCCAATTGTATTGACATAATTTCCCCTACAGTAGTACGATGGGGATAATAAGACATTTCAACATCACTACTAAAGAGACGCCCTTCCAATTTATGCAAGAGAATTGAATCTGTGATATAGCTTTCGCTCCATTGAGTGATTCCCATCTTAGCTGCGCTAAAATTTTGGATACGCTACTCAGTTTATCATAACGTGTCACAATTGTCGTGACGCAGCCGCCAGATGTTTTTGATCGCTGGCCGGGCGCGGGCGACTCGTTTTCGAAGCCTGTCGAGCACTTGGACGTAAAATGCAGCATTTACAGTTTGTCGTTCAGGTACAAATTCGTAGTGGACGACTCCCCTTTTGTCAAAAAAGACAATGAGCATCGCCTTGATCCGAGTTTTGCTCATACGAGCTTTCTTTTGACGGGGTGATGATGGGGTGTGCCACTCCGCACTTTGTCTCTTCGACTCCGGGTCGTACTCAAGGACCCAAGTCTCGTCACCCGAAACAACGTTCTCTAAAAAATGTGGATCATTTTTGCAGTGATCCGCAAGTTGTGTCGCGATTTCCAAACGATTGAGTCTTTGATCATCACTGAGCACTTTCGGCACCAACTTTGCACAAAGTTTTCGCATCTGTAATTGGTCCCTAATAATCTCATGCACTATTGTTTTTGGCACATTACACTGCTCTGCTATCAACCGAACACTAAGACGACGATCAGAGTTTAGTACATCGCGAACTTTTCGCACATTTTCGTCGGTGAGTGTCGTTGATGGGCGTCCAGGCCGTGGTTCGTCGTCGACCTCTTCTCTGCCCTCCACGAACATCTTGTGCCACCGAAAGATCATATTTCTGGACATTGCTGACTCCCCGTAAGCCTGGTTAATCATACCGACAGTTTTGGTAGACGATTTCTCAAGCTTTATCGCAAATTTGATGGAATAACGCTGCTCCAAAAACTTCGGCATCGCGTTCCGTGACGTGGGTCGAGCGTGGAGGTTCGCGTTAACAGAGCTCCTCACTACACCACAGCTCAGAGCCGACTGCCTTTTTCAGCGTCGCTTGCCAACATACCCCCCTCCAATCGCAGCCCGTCAGAGCGGTACTGGGCGCGCCTGGAGCGGCGGGAAAAAATCAGTACACTTATTTTCCGGACGAACCCTGTATGCTTCGGTGACATTTGTAATTATTCAGCAAACCTTCGTTCATGAGGCTTTGAGTCGAAACCAGTGTATTGAGTGGTACACTCGTTTTAAATTGGGCAGAAGCACGACAGATGAAGATTCGCGAACAGGGTGGCCTTCCACTTCGAGAGACCCCAACCATGTCTGATTGGTGAACGATTTGCTTCAGAAAAATCGCCGATAAACTGTTAGGGAGATAGCGGAGGAGGTGAACATTAGTTTTGGATCCTGTCTGAGAATTTTGACAGATATTTGGGCATGACGCGCGTCGCATCAAAATTCGTCCCGTGGGTGCTGACTGATAAACATGAGTTTTTCGCCAGAACCAGAATTTCTATGCTCCCGCAGCCACCCTACTCACCAGACTTTTCCATGTTGAGGCTCCATCAGGCTTTTTTTATTTCCAATGTTAAAATCAACTAAGTTAAATTCAACTTTGAAAGCGCGCCGATTCGCCTCCATTGCTGACATTAAGTCTAATTGTACGACGATCCCAAAGACGGCTTAACAGAGAGGGTTCGATAGCTGGAAGAAATGTTGTTAAAGGTGCGTCGTCAGCCAAGACATGCACTTAGAGGGCGATAAGTTCGACTAAGCTGTATCCGTCGAAATTTACAGGTTATAAAATCAGTCCTGTCTTTGTTTGATCACACCTTGTAACCCCCTGCATGGTCGGCAAATGAGCGAACCATATTGGTGGCTGCGGAGTCAATATCGTGAAGTTAAATTATGAATATAAAGGTCTGAAAACACTTTCCGGGGAAAAACCTGAAGTGACTTCCACTGTATTTCAGCTAATTCCATCTATCAATATTCTTCGTATCTGACTATTCAAAAAGTCTTTAATTCAACATCGGATATTTTTTTCTATGCCACATACGAGGCGTGTTCATAAAGTAAGGCCCGTTTGGTCACAGGAAAAAATATACTCATATGAAACACATTTTATTGGCACTTTTAGTTAGCTACAAACCTACTTCACTTATCTACATAATCGCCGTTCACTTCTAAGAATGTTTCGTACCGCTGCACCAGCTTCTTTAACCCCTCTGCATAGAAACTCGCCGCCTGAGGGTTGAACCAATCGACAACGCCATTCTTGAGTTCCTCTTCGGTTTCGAAACGTTGTCCACCGAACCACTGTTTCAAGTGCAAGAAGAGGAAGTAGTCGCTGGGTGTAAGGTCAGGACTGTACGGTGGGTGGTTTAAAGAGTTCCCAACGACCCAAAAACTCTCGTCCACAGGACATTCTTTGCTCTTTGTGGTGGTCGGTGAGCATTTTCGGTACCCACCTTGCACGCAATGTGTGGTATCCGAGGTTTTCCGTAACAATATTGTAGACAGTAGTGCGTCCAAGTTGAGGAAATTGTTCAGCCAGGCCATTAATCGACGATCGCATCGCAGTTTTTTTTCCACTTGCGAAACAATTTCATCGGTCAGAATACTGGGCCTACCACTTCGCTCTTCGTTATGGACATTTGTTCGTCCATTTTTAAAATCACAGCACCATTGTCCAACCTTTCCTTCACTCATAACTGTAGGTTTATAAACTAGGCATAATTCCCGATGAATTTCAGCAGCCGACAATCCTTTTGCATACAAGAATCGTATGACAGAACGCACTTCACAGCTGGCGGGATCTACGATTGTCGCGGACATTGTTGTTTGCATGCACGGACAAGCAAACGACTTCTGAAACAAAACAAATGCTGCTATAGCTTCTAAATGAATCAGTAGATGGCGCTGCAGGAGCAAAACTGTGCTCTGAAGCGCCAATATTTAAATATAAGCAAACGGTACTTACTTTAAGAGTACGCCTCGTACTTCTGGCTTTGTGAGTAATTTACTATGACGTATTTTATCAAAGGTTTTCTCAAAATCTTCAAACATCGCATCCACAGGAACAAGAATAATGAGAATATCATTTACAAAAAGCGCAAATTGTTTCTCCCAGGATCTACCCTTTCGGTTATGATGGCGATTTTTCATTAGTAACTCCTGATTATCGAGGTGTCTCACAATCGAACTAGCAGCCATGCCTTTTTTTCCATAACCTTGTACGAAATGGATCTGAGAAAAATAGGTCTAATTGCTCGGTTCCCCCTTGTCTCCGTTTTAAATATTGGTGCTACATTGGCCGTTTTCTAATCTCTGGGAACCTTGTGATCTGCTAGCGACTTCTTAAATATTATTTCTAAATACGGCGCAATTTCCGACGCTAGATCCTTAAATATACGAGCGGGTATTGGAACCGACCCGAAGGATTTATTAGGCTTAATATTTTTCAGCAAACGTGCAATTCCATTATATTACATTTCAATTTTGGAATCGGTTAGCCGGCATGATTTGAAAAATTATCGGGGATGTTCGGTGAAATATTAGTGAAGACGCTTTGAAAGAAGGGATTAAGTTAGTTAACCTTTACCAAACTGACTCTTTTGCCTTTATCATTTTTGTGTGAATTCACTGTTGACCTTTTTCACTGAACCTCACTATCGTACTACCAAAATCCTCTCCGATCATCTTTAAAATTTTCCGCTAATCTTTTCATTTTGAATTCGCTCAACGCTCTCCGAAATTCCTGCATGGCATTTTTCGAACATATCTTGTAATTATAACTTACCTAATTCTTTTTGTCGCTAGATATGTCATCCCTAATATTTTTCATATTGGCATGACATCTCCTGTGACATGGTCAGGCCGGGCCGGTAACGGTGATATTAAGTTCATCGTCGTATTCATACTGTTGTCCAGCAAGCCACTGCTCTAAGTGTAAGAAGGGGAAATAATCATTAAATGAAATGTTGGAACTTTAAAGTGGGTGATCAAAAATTTCCCAAATAAAATCTTGAATCTTATCCGTGGTTTGTGGCGGCAGCGGTGTGAGGTCTCTCGTTGTTCTTGTGAAGGACTATTCCAGACCACCCTTCCCTCAGTGATAGTTTTGTAGTAGAGGTCAGACGAACATTTTGTCCCTCGTTTCATGAATTTAACCAAAAGAACGATCTTTTCGTCCCAGAAAACTATAGTTATTAATTTCCGATCATTGAAAAATGTTGTTTGATATTTTGCGGTTGGCTGAATTTGAATGGTTCCACTGCATTGGCCATTGTTTTACTTTGGCGTTGGTGAGAGAAATCTCCGTTTCATAGCCCGAACAATTTGTGGGAACAAGTCATCTCCTTCTTTTCAATGGCGCCCAAAAAACCCCTCCTCCAGTCAGAATTCCTTTTCATTTGTGTTTGTCACGAAGCATTTATGATGTCCACCTTGTACTCGGAGATATCCGAGCTTTTCCATGAAAATTACGGGAATATTGATGCATCCAACAGCGGAATTTGATCATCCAGAGCATCAATTGTCAGTCAGGTCGAAGCTTTTGGTCCACCTGTTGAAGGAATCCATTGGTGTCTGGATAACCTGATGATGATGGTTTGATAGAGTGAACTGGAAAAAATTAATCCGAGTATTGCAGAAAATAGGAATGGATTGGAGGGACAGGAGACTGATCCGCAACCTGTACGTGTCTCAGACTGCTCAGGTGCGAGTGGGGAACGGAGAGTCCGGATGGGCAGTGCTAGGAAGATGTATAAGACAGCGTTGCCCATTGTCACCGGTGCTGTTCAACGGAAATGTGGAGGAAATGATTAAAGAGGCATGGGAAGAACTGGAGGTAGGATTGAAAGTTGGCGGGGAATTGGTAAAATCGGTTAGGTTTGCTGATGACCAAGCATTAGTTGCTCAGTCAGCCAAGGGGTTGCAAGCATTGCTGAGTGAATTGGAGGTTCAGTGCGATAAATATGGGATGAGAATCAATATTAATAAAACAAAGGTTTTGCGATTTTCCAGAATGAAAAAGGCTAAGCTAAATATTAAAATAGGCGGGGAAAAAATAGAGCAGGTAGAACGGTTTACATTGCTCGGAAGTGTTTTGGACCAACACGGTCAAAGTAGTAGGGACGTAAGGAGAAGAATTGCGCTGGGAAAAGAGGCTTTCTCAAGGAGGAGGGAGTTGATGACGGGGACGTTGAGCAGGGAGATTAAGAAAAGACTCGTAAAAACTCTGATATGGAGCGTAGCTATGTACGGCGCGGAAACGTGGTCGCTGAAGCAGGAGGATAGACGTAGATTGGAGGCTTTTGAAATGTGGGTGTGGAGAAGAATGGAGAAGGTGAAATGGACCGAAAGGAAAACAAATGAGGAAGTACTGGAGATGGTGGGTTAGGAGAGGGGTTTGTTGACAGAAATCCTATGGAGGCAGGAAAAATGGATGAAGGGCGTATTGAGCGGTAGTGGGGTGTTGAAGACTGTAATATAGGGGAGAATGTCATGAAAACGAGGAAAGGGCAGGAACAGGATAGGGATGTTGGACGGGATGAAGGGAGGAAGGAAGTACACAGAGATGAAGAGGGACCTGATATATATTAGTTTGCTAGGTGGGGAGTCACAAAATGTTTATTTGACAGTTGTGTCCATCCAAAAACCTACCTTAAACGGTAGATTACCTAATAATAAAATACCGCAGTCGCCTCTGTGAGTGTAGATTTGCATGAATTTGTTGGTTTTAGATGTTGTTTTATTCTGTTTTATGAGTGACCTAACTCCTCCCGCCGCTCGCCCTTGCGGTGGCTGGCGATGTAGATGTAGAGGGTATTGAGAATTTACCAAGGAATGGTGAACATTGGTGCATGGTACAGGAAGGTGAAAGTAGCGTCAGGAAGTAGGAAGGAAAAATGTGACAGCAATCAAAGGTAATTGACAGGAGGATCTATATTGTAAAAATATTTACTCAGCAAGCTTTGATGGATAATATGACGTAGATTATGATAACGTAGGTCCACAGTTGATTGCCAGATAGAATGGGCATTGAGGGAATTGACAGTGAGAAAGCTGGAAGGGAGAATAATATTACCATGGAACATTTTAGGGTTTAAGAAAACGTGGAAGAAGTTTAAATATTTCGATTCTTATCATTATTAGGGCATATTTAGCTATAATTACGTCAGAACAGCATCTTAATTATAAAAGGATGAAAGCAGTCATATTAGAAGAGAGTAGAGCCATAAGTTTGATTACTCGTAACTTTATCTGTTACCCGTAACTGAAATCATTAATTCGATCATTAAGTTTGATTACTCGTAACGATATCATTCAGTTTGATGATTAATAGGAGGGAAAATGGTTACTTAGCGAATTTTGTGCTCCTGCTGAGAAAAAGGACAAGAACGCGTGAATGTAGTTATAAGGTAGAATATTGAAATAAATAGAGAAAGTAAAGAAAATTAGATTACAATGAAAATGTAGTCGTTTTTTTCGTAGATTTTGGAAAGGTGTTTGAAAGAGTAAACATGGAAGAAATGATGAATTTATTGCATCAAATTGTGATAGAGTGGTGAGATAGGCGTTTTTTTTAATCTGTACTTGGCTTTGAAAGTGTTTTTACGTATTCATGTTTAAATATGTGTAACCTACCTACGGAAGATCCAGGGTGTTTTGCGCACTCTTCGTTCTTGCATCAAATTCAACGGGAACTATACGCAGGATCCTTTTGCCTTTTGGCATGTAGTCATCCTTGGAGGTGTTGCAAACATCGTAAATGATATCTTACGATAATGAGTCGTCTCTTTGAACACATGTAGAATTTTTTCTCTTAATGTTGTATGTACATGGTGGAGAATTTGTCTTAATGTGGAGTCATTTTCGGTGTTTCGAGTTGCCGAGTAAGCAACATATCCCCTCTTTTTGTCCACGGCCATGAGAAACCGAATGATCAGTTTGCAGAAAAGTTATTGTTTTGGTTAGTATTGCTAATATTTGAGCCCGTCGATGTCAGTTGTACCTCCAACGTCAATTTGGCCCAACATTTTAGAATGACCTTCTTATCTAAAAAACTATCCTTCATTAGAAGTTTAATGAGCAGCATAAAGAAAGACGTTATTTCACTTTAGCATGGTCATATTTAGAAAACGAGAGAAACCTTGAAATCCGTTGAAGAGTGCTTCAATATAGAAATTTGCTTCGATGAAGTTGAGAAAGCATCCTTGATATTTGTAGAAGACCATTAAGAACGGGACTCGCGTGTGGATAGATTACTGGGAAACTTGGCGATTTTGGGCGATCACTAGCGACAATCGTCTTACGTCTGTCGCAAGAAATTCCTAATGTTTGCTCTACAATGTTTCTTTCTCTATTTCGTCGAAACTTATTTGCGAGTCCGTGCTGTTTAGAACGTCTTTTCTTTTCTTTTCTCATCCCCTCTATCCTATTATTCCGTCTTCTGCCACACCCCAAAATATTCCAGCGCCTTTCAATGCCTTCATCCCCTATCTTTACCATTTCAGGATTTCCTCAACGAATTCTTTCTTCCTCTCCAAAATTATTTAGCTATTTAAAACCTCGACTTTTATTTTTCTCTCTGTACAACTTTTTTCTCCGTTCTCCGCGACATCTCAAAACCGTCCAGTTTTTGCTCATCTAAGCTCTTGTTTCCAAGACTAGGTTCGCACTCGTTGACCACCCCGCTCCACATTTTGGTCATCTCTAGTATTTGCTTCAAATAATGGTGTACCTGTCATAAACTGCCCTATCAATGCTCCTTTCGCCAACGAAATACTTTTCATTGTACTGTTGGATAAATAATAGGCCAGCCATTTCCTCTTCAATATTTTAATTTTCATTCATCTTACGATATGCAATTGAATTCGATCTTTCTTCAAGGCCCTCCCTTCCACCGCAGAGATCGAGGGCCTTGAGGAGGAATCTTTCGCAACATTTATGTTTACATTATTTAGGCCATCGTGTGTGATGATAGAAATTTATTCATACTCGATCACCAAAAAAGACATGTAAGTGCTTACAAATTAAACTGCCCCTTCAGGAGTATCTATGCATTTATCAAAGAATTAAAGAGTTTCGGAATGTTTCTCATTTCACCGTACACAATCGTAATACCGCTAAAATGAAAGAAGTCATTTTTTCATAGTATTGCACTGTTTCTAGTGTAAAAACAATTGAAATTATCAGTAATCGTAGTGAAAATCACCATCTGGAAACAAAGTGTAATGGTACACAATTGAAATAAATGACTGCGTCGATAATTTAGCAAGGGACGGGAGGAAATGTTGCTGTTCCTTAAAAATGGTCACTCTATAAAATGCCAATAAATTGGCTCACGAAATTTGAAGACGGACTTTTTGGGTAACTATAAACGACGACGAAAGATGCATGATGGAAGAAATTTGTCAAATATTATCGTGAAAAAAGCCACTAAAATTGCAGGGGAAAATGTATTCTTAAAAGTAGAAGAGCAAGTCTTAGTTAAAGGAAAAGGCCCTCTTAGTTAAAGAGGGCTTCCCTTTGGTAATAAGGAACAGACAGAAGCAGAGATGAGTGGAAGCATTGGAAATGTTGTTTTTATAGAATCTTAAGTATTTAATTGAAGGATGGACTAAAAAACAAAGAGCTTATCAAAAGATTTGGGAAGTAAACGATTCCAGAGGAAATGAGAGTGGATGGTAAATAAAAAGGATAAATTGAGCTTCTTACGGCGTCTTCTTAGCCCGACTATATTAAATAATATTTCCTAAAGCCATAAAGTGTTTTTTACACCACAGTAAAAGGAAGAAAAAGAAAGGGAATATTGAGATGGGTGTGGCGATTTACAGGGGGAAATTCAATCACTCGCGAGCGATCAGACACACATTCAAAATATTAGAACGATCACATTTACATGGGGGGGGTGTTTCCCGAAAAGTTCCACTACAAGGAACTCAACGCTATTGACTGGGCTGTATTCGGGAATCACCGATACACAGTAATCCTGGTTAGCCGAGGGTGGTTTATGGAGAAGTTTTCCCTCGCCAGGGGCCGGCTCTGTTAGAGCTCTGCTCTCTCCGCCCTTACGTTAACCGAATAGGTTTGCAAATGAATTGGTCCATACGCGAGGGATCTACTTCGGAGGAATAATACACTCACTCACAGGTGTTACAGCTAAGGAATGCAAACAAACACTCGGGAAGACGAAGTGACACTCGGGCACTGGATAGCCTGATGGCGTAGCCAAAACCAAAAATGGAAGGAAGAAAGCTCTTCAGTCAAGAGAGAGGAACTAATGAGAAATAAAGGAGGAAGAATAATCACGTGTAAACTTGGAACACGCAATTATGTGATTAGAGGTTACGCGTATTTCGACCACAAGGTGATCCTCTTCAGCGGTTCGAATGAGAAAAACACTGCAGCACTGCGCTACACTGAAAAAAGTACTGCAGCATAAGCGAATCGGATTGAGGATGCCCGGGGAATATACAAGATGAATAGCTTGAAAAGGTGAAGAGAGAGAGACACTGCGCGGACTACTCTTTCCTCTGACCCGTGCCCTTCGACCTACCTGACGTGGGTGACCCTTGCTGGATCATATATCGTTGCCCCCGCCAGCACAGCTCAAGGGGATATCATTACACGCCAGCTCATCTCAAGTCTCTAGAGAGTATCTCGCGATCTAGTTGGCTCCTGATTTCCCTGTATACCACCGTGTCATCAGCAAATAACCTGAGATTATTACTAACGTGTGCGCTTAAGTCATTAATGTATATTAAGAATAGAAGAGGCCCTATTACACTTTCCTGGGGGACGTCCGATGTTACATCTCTTTCCGTTGAGCACAACCCATCGATGACTACTATTTGTTTGCGATATGACAAGAAGTCTCTAATCCAATTAAAATGTTTCTCATTGATTCCATAGCATCTAAGTTTGTGTAACAATTTATTGTATGGGACTTTATCGAAGGCTTTTTTGAAATCTAGAAATACTGCGTCAACTTGGATGCTGTTTTCTCCCAATCTAAATATATCGTGAATGAAAAGACCTAACTGTGTTTCGCAAGATCTGCTCTTCCTTAATCCGTGCTGGTTGTGGCTTAGTATTTTCCTACTATCAAGAAACCTCATTATGTTACTGACAATAATGTGTTCTAATATTTTACAAGAGATCGATGTCAAAGAAATGGGTCGGTAATTGGATTGGTTTATCCCTATCCCCGCCTTTATAAATGGGAGTTATATGGGCTAGCTTCCTGTCGCGAGGAACTGAGTCATCTTCTATCGATTTTAGGAAAACAATTTCTAAAAACGGGGCAATGTCTTCGGCTAATTCCTTTAATATTCTAGCAGGTATTTCTTCCGGACCAGGTGATTTCCTTGGTTTGATGCTACGTAGCAGATGTTCCATTCCCTTCTTGGTCAGTGTTATATCGCTCATGTGTTCCCCGGGTGGATGTGGAAGATCGTTTGGTGGGCTTGTGTCTTTATTGTAGACGCTCTGGAAAAATTTGTTTAAAATATTCGCTTTTTTCACGCTGTCTGTAATAATTTCTCCGTTTTCCGTCTTTAAAAGAGTGTACAGTTGGACGTTTACCCTGTATTTCCCTAACATAGGATCAGAATGACTTTGGATTTTCCTCCAGATATTCGCTTAGCATTTTAGATTTAAAAGAGCGTAGGCCTGTTCGCATGATACCTTTTGTTTTACAACGACATTCTTTAAGTTTCTGTTTTGATGTATCCAAATAAACAATATCGTCACTTTTTAAACTCTTTTTAAAATTTGACTGTGGCCTTCTTTGCCTTCTTAATGCCGATCTTACTTCCCCGTTGTGCCATCTAGGTTCCCTATTGTCGCATTTAAGTTTGGATGGGACGTACGTCTTCATTTCTTCGCGCAAAATATTTAAGAAATAACTCAAGATGTTCTCTGTATCGGTTGTCAGAGTTTTTGTCTTGTATTCTGGCAATTCTTTTTTCAAATATTCTCGTAGTCCGTTAAAATTCGCGTTGTTGAATAGGTATATTTTGCGCTTTTCTTTGTTAATTTTCACAAACTTAGTTTTTAACTCTACAAAAATTGCCTTATGGTCACTAATTTCGTCCATTATTTCAATGTTTTTTACCATTTCGGGCGTAGAAGTCGCGAAGATATCAAGTATGCTGTGGCCCCGTGTGGGCGATTTAACAATTTGTTCTAAGGAGTGTTTTGTGTGAATGAATGAAGGAGTTCATGGCATGAATCTCTGTTTTTGGCGGATTTTCTTACGCAGTACTTGTCCCAGTCAATTGACGGTAGATTTGTGTCACCAGCGATTATGATAATACTGTTGCTATGCTTGTTACCAAGGGAGGATATTTGGTCGTCGAGCTTGTGTAGAATATCTGTACTAGTATCTGGGGGTCTATAAAATGAGTACACGAATAGGCTTTCGTCGCTGTAGTCCTTTATGTTACACCAAACGCTTTCTATACTATTTTCGTCGCATTCGTATCTTTGGCTACTAAGATGTGACTTTAAAGCTATGAATAATCCCCCGCCCAATCTATTAGGTCTGTCACTTCTGTAAATTGTGAAACCACTTGGAAAAACTTCGTTGTTGGCTACATCTCCTGTGAGTCAACTCTCCGTTCCAACTACTATGTCTGCGTTTGTACTTACAAAGATGTGATCAATAACCGATATTTTGTTTCTAATGCCTATTTCTATTATTTCGCCAATCAATTTTTCTTTTACAGTTTTATGTACGCTCAGAAAACTGTTTCGCGACGATTCGTGGTTAACAGGATTGAAACAAGATTGTGTTTGTTCTGTTATTTTTGGGATCTGTGAGGCGTAACCTGATCTCAAGTGACAACAAGCGCTGGATTCTACTTTATTTATCTCAATATATGACCTGCTTTTGATTCTTGCCTTTTTGGTCGAGCAAGTCAGCAACAGAACAAACACAATCTTGTTTTAATACAACATACAACCGACAAGTAAAAGTAACCGACAACCCTGGCATTGACGTAGAAAGACATTTGACATGAACTTCTCCACAAACGTGTCGTAAATTACGGACAGACACAAACAAGGGCGTTATTCAAGAGAAAAATCTAAATTATTATTATTAGGTAATTAGGTAATCTACCGGTTAAGGTAGGTTTTTGGATGGACACAACTATCAAATAAACATTTTGTAACTCCAAACGAAACCCAATCCAGCAACCTAATCTACATCAGGTCCCTCTTCATCTCCGTGTACCTCCTTCTTCCCTTCATCCCGTCCAACATCCCTATCCTATTCCTGCCCTTTCCTCGCTTGCCCAACATCCTCCCCTCTATTACCCTCTTCAACATTCCACTACCGCTCATAACGCCCTTCATCCATTTTTCCTGCCTCTATAGGATTTCTCTCAAAAAACCTCTCTCCTCACCCACCATCTCCAACACTTCCTCATTTGTTTTCCTTTCGGTCCATTTCACCTTCTTCATTCTTCTCCACACCCACATTTCAAAGGCCTCCAATCTACGTCTATCCCCCTGCTTCAGTGACTACGTTTCCGCGCCGTACATAGCTACGCTCCTTATCAGAGTTTTTACGAGTCTTGTCCTAACATCCCTACTCAACGTCCCCGTCATCAACTCCCTCCTCCTTGAGAAAGCTTCCTTGCTTAGCACAATTTTTCTCCTTACGTCCCTACCACTTCGAACGCATTGGTTCAAAACACTTCCGAGATATATAAGTTGTTCTACCTGCTCTATTTTTCCCCGCCTATTTTAATATTTAGCTTAGCCTTTTGCTATCTGGAAAATCGCATAACCTTTGTTTTATTAATATTGATTCTCATCCCATATTTATCGCACTGAACCTCCAATTCACACAGCAATGCTTGCAACCCCTTGGCTGACTGAGCAACTAATGCTTGGTCATCAGCAAACCTTACCGATTTTACGAATTCCCCTCCGACTTTCATTCCTACCTCCAGTTCTTCCCATGCCTCTTTAATCATTTCATCTACATATACGTTGAACAGTACCGGAGACAATGGGCAACCCTGCCTTACCCTTATTGCTAACACTGCCCATTCACACTCTCCGTTCCCCACTCGCACCTGAGCAGTCTGAGAAATGTACAGGTTGCGGATCAGACTCCTGTCCCTCCAATGCATTCCTATTTTCTGCAATATACGCATTAATTTTTCCCAGTTCACTCTATCATACGCTTTTTCGAAATCTACAAAACAGGCAAAAACATCCTGATTGTATTCTATATTCCTATCGATTAGTGATCTCATTACTGCAATGGCATCACGCGTACCTCTTCCTTTCCTAATCCCAAACTGATCATCCCCTAAGTAACCATTTGCTCTACTGTATATCCTTTCGTTGATGATCCTGAGAATAACTTATTATTCTGTAATCCTCACATGATTTCGCCTTTACCGTTTTCGGAAAATGGAACTAATATCGATCTCACAAAATCTTCCGGCCAGATTTCTTCCTCATAGATACAACGAATCTGTCCATAGAGTCTTTTCAATTCAATAGTTCCGCAGGATTGTTGTCTACTCCCACGCGCTTATTTGCTTTCATCTCCTTTAATGCCGTTTTTATTTCATCATCGAGTATACCTGAGCCTAAGCTATCTTCTTCTACTTCACGTTCCTTTTCTATGTCTAACCTTGTTGTTGTAATTTCTCTACCATAGTGTTTCTGTATATTCTTTCCATCTCTCTTGGATTATATGTGGGTCATCTATTATCTTACCCCACTTATCTTTAGCTGTATCTCTGATCTTGCCTTCTTACTTCCCGGTAATAAATTAACCTTAATGTGTAGCGCACGAATTTCACCCTTCCTCTGCAAACCTTCCGTATCCTCGCACTGTGTTTTCCATCATGCTTCTTTTGTTTTATTTGTGGCTCGTCTCAGTTTATTATTTTTCACTTTCTATTTTATTTTGCCTAACTCTGTGTTTACATTCTTCCATCTTCTTCTCTCATCCATCTTTGCAATCATCTCATCCGTTACCCATTGTTTCCATACCCTTTTCCCGTTCACGGTTCCTATAGTGTATTTTGCAGCTTCCGGTATCCCTTGCTTGACACATTCCCATTTTTCTTCGATAGTACTCAGTTCTTCACCGTCATCCATCATTTTCTCTACAGCCTGCTGATACTCCTTCCTCGTTAATCCATTTAATGATTCTACGTTCCGTTTCCTAACCCGCCGCCCTTGCCTTATCTTCTTGAAACGGACGTTACATTTCATAACAACTAAATTGTGGTCAGAGTCCGCATCCGCTCCTGGGAAACTGCGAATTTATCACACTGTTCCTAAACCTGTGCCTAACCATAGTGTAATATATCTGATGTTTCTGAGTCACCTGACATTTTCCATGTATACGTACGCATTTTTTGGTGCCTAAACCATGTGTTTGTTATGACTAACCACTGTTTCCTGCAGAATTCAATTTCTTTCTACCCATGACACACGGCCCCTTGGACCGAGTCCCGCAATTGCCAGGACTCAATTTCTCTATATCGTCCATCGTAATAATCTTGGAAATTATAATTGAGGTGGTTTCCCGTTGCCTTCCTCAATAGTGTTTTTAACGTGACACCATCACTTAATGGCCGCCCCACAGAGGTCAGACGCCATTGCAGCCGCCTCACTGAGGAACAGACGCTGCGTAGACTACCTTTCGTCTGGCTCCTAACCTTCGTCCTATCTGGCATGGGTGATCCTACCAGGAGCAATTTTTATTACTCCCGCCAGAACATCTTTAGGGGTCCTCGGAACGCGTAACTCTTCCACCAAGTCAAGGTTGTAGTCCATGGGAGGGACAGTAATAACACTGATTGAAAATAATTTTGCCTTTTGGCTAATCATTATAGATTCATATTGTGAGGCCTTAATTTTCTTTTTTCATTTTTATCATATTTGTTCATATGTACTTACATGTTTTGGAACAATAATACCTTGTGCATGATGATGGGTCAAATGGTAGAAGTGAACATTTGGTCTAATTTTGGCCAAAATAAAGACGTCTGTCTATCAAATAGGCCATGCGTAAAACATAGATCCCCACTGAAGTTGCACTAGTGACTGTTTGTGGGAGGCAACAATTTCAATAATACGTACGAATATGATGGTGAAATTTAATTGCTATCTTAAAGAGAGGAATGGCTGCATATCTCATTTACTTCAATTGGGCAAATGGGATCTAAGTTGTATTACGTAATTTATTCAGGAATATGCCGAAGCAAGAATACGACTTCAAAACTGAGAGTGCAGTGATGACGATTATGTATAACCCTACCCACCAAAGTGAGTTTAGAACATTTTCTTGCTTTGTTAAGTGAATGAGTCTTGCTTTTTTGAGGCTAAAGTATTCATAATCGTCATGTGTTAAAATTATCCTATCCCTGCCTAATCTATATGAAGGTCATCAAGAGTTATTTGGCTTTGTGAAAAGAAGATTTCGACTATTGGTTGTTTTTTGGTTGCATCGAATATGCATATGGCTTTTACATTATATAAAATTTAAACTTTACAGAGTTCTGAACTCGAATGTTAACCGGAAACAAAAGAATTTGAAGTTCGTCCACATGATTTTTTGAGAAAGCTAATGTTGTCTTCGATCATGGTAGTGTCCTCCAAGATCCTGCATGCTAATATTTGAATCAAATGCAAAAATCCGATCCTTAACCTTCAATCATATATCTGTTGCAAGCATTTAACTTTATTTGTGAGTTTCTTTAACAAAAATAATCGTAATGTTTTCCGTTTATTCCAGGTAAGCAGTAACTCCGCAGTCAACAAGGTTTCCCACAATTTGATCGTGAGTAGCAGTCAGAGATTCATTAAAAAATTCATAGATACGGCAGGAGACGCCGCGACAGAATTTTAACGATTTTATTTGGCTAATAAAACGATTTAAAAGTGTGAAGGTTAGTCCTCTTCCCCTGAATTCGAACCCGGATCCCTCGATTTCCGGAGAAGTGCTTTAGACGGTAACGCTACCGAGGAATCCTCGGACGCGTCCGAAGCTTAACTTTAGGCACCTGGCCGGAAATCAAGGGATCCAGGTTCGAACCCAGTTGAAGGGGAATGACTTTTACACTTTTTAATTGTTGCATTAGAGATTCATTACCTTAACTGATAACATTTACCTGTATTTTATGGATACAACCGAAAATATGCTCTATATATGATAGGGTAGTTTTGATTCAATTTGATCAACTTTAGTATTTCAATCCTGAGATTGATTGACAGCAGCCCTCCATTCTTCCCTATTCGGGGTTCGTTCCCTTTCGCCCCCTCACAGCTTCTCTGTTTGTGTATCCTTCTTCAACTGTCCCATGCACTTGTCTCTTGGTCTTTCTCGTGCGATCTCCCCTTCGAATCCCATTATTATGTCTCAAACGAAATATTTGTGCTTCATAGTGTATTCAGTCCGTGTCATTCCATCTTCTCTGCCTTGCGTTCTCCAAATAGTTCTCACCTCTTCTGATTTTCTACAAGGTGTCCCAAAGGAATTGGGACTTTTTCTCCCTTTTAGATAGACGGACGAGCGACGGTTTCTCTGGCTGGGTTGGAGGGAGGGGAGTTTCAGGAAAGGCTGGAGGCCGGTGGTAGTCGGCTCCCAATCTTTGCGGATTGCCCTTCGTTCGTTGCGACACCTCTGTATCGCGACATCATTACGCTCCGTCTTGAAGCGGTTATTATAACAACGCTACGCCCTCGATTTTTGCGTGAAACTGGCCAAAACCGGGAAAAATGTCGTGGCATACTTAAGGCAGCTTATGGTTATAACGCCATGGATAGATCGGGTTTTATTGAGTGGCAATCGTTATTTCGGGGGGATGGAGAAGATTTCGAAGGCGCCGAGCGTTCAGCACCTTCTTCGTCCACAAAAAGTGAAGAAAACCTTGCAAGACCGAAGGCTCTTTTGGACAGGGTTAGCAAATTAGGTGCTGACAAGATTTCTGATGAGCTTGGTATTCCTAAAAGTTATGTGCATTGACTTACCACCGAAAACATGGGCATGAGAAAGATGTGTGCGAAGTTGGTGCCACGAGTGCTCTCGGACGAACAAAAGGAAACTCGCACGCGGATCTGCCAAGAGTTTCTTTACCACGTCTCAGCCACTCTACAGCACAGACGTTTTCCCACCAGACATCTTACTCTTCCCTTTCCTGAAATCCGTGATGAAAGGACATCACTACGGTTTGGTGGAAGCGTTACAATATGCCGTGACGAGGGAGCACCTTTCTCTGCATTCATACGAATATATGTCGTCTGCGTTATAACGCATAGAGGGAAGAGGAGTTTGTCTCAGGGGAGGGTTATGTAACTTCTGGGTATAGTGTGTGGAAGGGGACGACCATCTTTCTGGATATCTGCGGTGTTACAGCCTTGGTTTCCCAGCTTCGGCGTGATGTAGCTAACTCCCATCCTAAAGTAGTTCTCAGCCCTCCGCTAAGACAACGATCGCGTACTATAACTCGCCTCCTGGCGGATTTATTCAGGAAGCATTCTCACCGTGGATCTATGACTTCCTCGAATCGATAAAAAACATTTGTCTGTCACGGTTTCCTGGACATTTAAGTAGTTCTGTGGGAATGTTATCCTCTTACCCCCATGGAATTATTTGATTCTAATTCCCCCTATGAACTCTCTATCTCAAATGAAGTTTGCCTGCAACCTAACCTATTCCAATCAAATCCATTATTGTGTTCTTTTTATGGCTGACCTTGCTGGCTAAGAGAGACAGACAGACATGGTGGAAGTACACCTTTTCCTTCTCCATCGGATTTAGAAAATCCTTTTGAGTCAGGGTTGGTATTTATGTGTGGTAATTTTAGAAGGGTTTGTACTTTTTGTTTTGCTTTTATTTATTTAATGATTTATGCATTTGATTTTATTATTATTATTTTTTGTTTTAATTACTACCTTGAACAAAAAGTTCCCGGAATAACCACCGTGTGGCGCTCCCATCGTTCCGATTTGAGTTCTGTTTTTTTTGTTAAATTGGTACATCTGTTGTTGATATTCCCTTTAAATCTTAGTGTCATAACTTGACATTTGCAAAAGTTACGTAGCCAAGAGTACATCTATCTCTGTGTGTGTTGGCGATTTTTTACAATTGCAGAAATGGATTTAAATTTGCAACAACGAACTTGTATTAAATTTTGCGTAAAAAACGGATTTAGTGGCGCACGGACGTTGGAAATGTTGGAAAAGTGTTTCGGCAACGATTCTCTAAAAAAAACGGTCGTTTACCAGTGGCACGAGCGGTTCAGAAGTGGTCGTGAGTCAATCGAAGATGATGAACGCAGTGGCAGACCATCGACATCGAAAGTCGGTGAAAAAATTGATAAAGTAAAAGAAATGTTGGTCAATAACCGCAAATTAACCATCAGAGAAATAGCGGAGGACTTGAAAATTGCCTATGGATCCGCCCAAGACATTGTGGTTAATGATTTGGGTTTCCGTCTTGTAGCAGCAAAGTTGGTGGCAAAAGACCTCAATTTCATACAAAAAAGAGACCGTGTTGACGTCGCAAAAGACATGATTTGCGAGGCTGAATCCGATCCCACATTCATCAAAAGGATCATTACTGGAGACGAGACGTGGGTTTATGAGTACGACACGCAATCCAGACATCAGGCAAGTGAATGGCGTTCACCAAATGAGCCGAGACCAAAAAAACCACGTCGTTTTCAGTCAAAAAAGAAGGCAATGCTGACGGTTTTCATGGATTACAACGGTGTAGTGCATCATGAATTTTTGCCAGAAGGCCAGGCAGTTAACAAAGAGTATTATTTGGGCGTTATGAGACGTTTGCGTGAAGCAATTCGCCGAAAGAGACCAGAAATCGTCGCACAGTGCGTCGAGACCGTCGCACAGTGCTATCATTATTCGTAATTTTTTGACGAAAAATGCAACAAATACCATCCAACAGCCACCGAATTCACCTGATTTGGCTCCCTGTGACTTCTTTCTGTTCAATCGAGTTAAAAAACCATTACGGGGAACGCGTTTTAGCAGCCGAGAGGAAGTAATGGAAAAATCGCAGGAAGCACTGATGGAAATACCGAAAACCGAATATAAAAAATGTTTCGAGGATTGGATCAAGCGCTGGCATAAGTGTGTTGCAGTCGATGGGGATTACTTTGAAGGGGACAATATAGATTTAGATGAATAAACTTGTATTTTTAATTTTCTGAATAAATTCCGGGAACTTTTTGATCAAGGTAGTATATTTCTTTTGTATTAATTATTATTATTATTCTTTTTTATCGTTACTTAAGATAGAGACCGTATATATTTCCTCATCCAATCTGGTTCGCTCCTCGACCCGTGCGGCCTGCCACCGTCGCCAACGAAGCCCTCTCGCAGCAGGCGTTTCCTTGAGATTTTCAGGGCATTGCAGGGCTTTGTCCGAGAGAAGGTCAAGGAGGTCGGTTGATGGGGGAGGAGGAAATGGGATTCCGCGGGGCCTATGTAGTTTACGCCGACCAAGAATCCTATCTCGGCTGTGTTTTGCGCGCGGCTGAAATAAGCATACACCATTGGGAGTAGAAGTATCCTTTCGTGGCAGAGCGGAAGAAGTTATTGCAGGGCAATCTCTGTTTTGATCCTTCGGTCTCCGGGAGAAGGGATGTGAGAATATTTACGTGTGTCCACGAGCAGGGGAGCCCCTGGGCGCCTGGTCGCCGTCTCAGTTTTTTCGCCATTCAAAAAAGTGTCGTCGGCGCATTTGCAGGTCTGGGGCAAGTCCATCCGTGCGCCTGTTGAGAAGTTCATCTCCACTTCTCATCTTCTCCGGAAGCGGAAAGTTGATAAGACGAAATGCGTTCGCTCAAGAGAGCTCGCGAATGTTTTCAGTGCGTATTATTGTCTGCAGAGGAGGAGCAGCTCGTAGTGTGAGCGTAACTTTCCATGTTCTTGTAGTGAGATGTGAACGGAGTGTCTGCGACTTAATATAGATGTAAGTCTGCGACTTATATCTATATTATACTGCGTATTGCAACGGTTGACTTCTTAAATTGAAGTGTAGTTCTAATGGAACTTTTAAAATTGGAAATAATCATGTTACAACGGATATGACTGTGTGCATATGAGTCGAGGAGGTAGGAATAGATGAAGAGGACATTCAAAGAATGACTTATATTCCAATGCGTCAGAAATAATAAAAAACTTTTGACAATAAATATAATTTCACATTTTCATTATACAGTCCAATTATATAATCAGCACCATATCAAACATATAACTGGTCTGGAAGATTAATTTGCTATAACGCGAAATGAATATCTGGTTAAGGATTCGAATGCTAGAACCGGGCGGAAAGGACTAATTTATCGAAAACGGGAGTGATGATTGGCAATATTTTAAATGAATGACCACCGAACACGCAGCAATAATACATAAAATGATTTATTCGTCGTGTAAGGTGTCTTCTCGAAGTTCACTTAACATTAAAATACATCCTGGATGTACTCCATGTTTCTGGTACCAGTGACTTTAATATTGCTGTTGCATCATGCGTACCATTCTCTTTTCTAGGTCCCGAGCAATTAATATCCAAATTTCTCTATTTTCCATCATTTTTTGGGTGATTTTAAGTTATACCTTTGCTGACCGTCAATAAAAACTTAAAAGCTTTGCTGCTACTTTCTCTTCGTCGAAATGGATGTAAATACTGATCAAAATTTTTTTCTCGCCAAATTTTTTCCTCACAACATAAATAAGTAAGTCCATGAAAAATATAACTTCTTCGTCATAAATTGTCGAGAATTTCCGCATGGATGCTATGTATTCCAGAATACCTCAATTCCATTTCTTTTGCGTTCTCACACTAGTACTCCTTAGCAATCAGATTTGACATAACATTCTCTTTCTCTAACCACACTCACTGACCTATAATCTTAAGCTTTGTTCCTCTACATATCCTTTCCATCTGATCCCAACTTATGCGATTCATAATATTTCCGTTATATCCCTGCGAGTGCAAACGGATTTCAACAGTTCTGATATTGTGTTCTTGATATTGATGCATCGTTTACCCTCGCACTCAATCTATCTAGATATGTGATTATTTTTATGCTGCGTCCGCCTCTGTCCGATTTAGAAGTTGGTTGGGGAAAGAAGTTTATGGACGATCCAAATTGAGAAAGCATCTTCTCCACGTAACTGAAGTTGTCATAAAAGGTTTGACCTAGCTTAAAGGGAGTGGGAATACATGCATGTGCCTTAAGGCATTGACATTCCCTCTACGGTGGCACTAAAACCAGTGCCAGTATGCCATAGTGCACGTAAGTCGTAAAAGAATCATCGCTATAAAAATATAGGTAAAATAGATAGTTTCCAGGCTGGGAATCGCAGTTTAAGTTGGGGAAGTTCGGCGGACCGAACAAAGGGTGTCGCCGTCATAGGGCAGGTGACATGACAATGAGGGTAGACTAGAATAAGAGTTGAAGCAGGCCTCTCCCCACAATTTACTCTATAAGTACAAGGGCAGTTCAGAATAGATTCCATACATTTTCCTCCAATCACTTCACGATTATTCTGAATATAATGTTTTGAAAAGTCGATTAAATATATTTCCCAAAGAATCTGAAGAAATCAGCTTAAATAAGTTTTAAATGACAAACTAATTTAATTCACTCACAAATAATTGGTTATTAATATTCTCATTCCAAGCCAATTGAATTTTTTCTGTACCAATCGGAGACGATCAATTTTTAATAAATCAAAAGAGAGATGGCACTTTTTTCCACACTTTAAATAATAAAGTGTGGAAAAAAGTACCATCTCTCTTTTGATTTATTAGAATGGATTTCCACAAAGTGAAGCCTGAAACCATCGAGTTTATAATCAATTTTTTGTTTCGGATGATCTCAATAAATATTTCAATTTTCTCGCGCAATCCCAGCTTGTGACATGTTTATTGTTGATTACGTACTACTGTAATACCGGAAATGTGCCTTTCTCCACGTCTCTTTTCCTCCATAATTTCTTTTATCTCTGTCATTATTCTACCAATAGGTAAAGCCTCTGAGTATTTTCCTTATTAGTTGTCATTCCGACATTATTAGTTGATCTTCGGTATACTATTACATATAGACTACTATATGATTCATTCATGGCTCCGTTCAAATGCCTCATTTCTATCAATTTAATATTAACCAGCATTATCTCTCATGGAAATATTGACATTCATTAACAATAGGTCATGTATTGTTCTCAGACGGCCATGGTCACCACCACTATGTGAATTACAAATAGAAAAACTGGTGTGTGGCCTTTAATTTTCAATAAACCTGAATAATACGTTATATTATTATTATTAGGTTATCTACCGGTTAAGGTAGGTTTTTGGATGGACACCACTATCAAATAAATATTTTGCAACTCCAAACAAAAACCAATCCAGCGCTACTCTACATCAGGTCCCTTTTCACCTCTGTGTACTTCCTTCCTTCCTTCATCCCGTCCAACACCCCTATCCTGTTCCTGCCTTTTCCTCGTTTGCCTAACATTCTCCCCTCTATTAACTTCTTCAACATTCCACTACCGCTCAATACGCCTTTCATCCATTTTTCCTGCCTTCATAGGATTTCTCTCAACAAACCCCTCTCCTCACCTACCATCTCTAGTACTTCCTCATTTGTTTTCCTTTCGGTCCATTTAACCTTCTCCATTCTTCTCCACAGCCACATTTCAAAAGCCTCCAATCTACGTCTATCCTCCTGCTTCAGCGACCACGTTTCCGCGCCGTACATAGCTACGCTCCATATCAAAGTGTTTACGAGTCTTGTCTTAAACTCCGTACTCAACGTCCCCGTTATAACCTCCCTCCTCCTTGAGAAAGTCTCTTTGCATAATAGCTCTTCTCCTTACTTCCCTACTACTTACAGTATTTTTGTCCAAAATCCTTCTGTGCTACGTAAACTGTTCTTTCTGTTCTATTTTTTCCCCTCCTATTTTAATACATAGCTTAGCCTTTTTCATTCTGGAAAATCGCATAACCTTTGTTTAATTTATATTAATTATCATCCCATATCTGTCGCACTGAACCTCCAATTCACTCAACAATGCTTGAAACCCCTTGGCTGACTGAGCAACTAATGCTAGGTCATCAGCAAACCTAACCGATTTTACGAATTCCCCTCCGACTTTCATTCCTACCTCCAGTTCTTCCCATGCCTCTTTAATCATTTCCTCTACATATACGTTGAACAGTACCGGTGACAATGGGCAACCCTGCCTTACACCTCTTCCTAACACTGCCCATCCGGACTCTCCGTTCCCCACTCGCACCTGAGCAGTCTGAGACATGTACAGGTTGCAGATCAGTCTCCTGTCCCTCCAATCCATTCCTATTTTCTGCAATACACGCATTAATTTTTCCCAATTCACTCTATCAAACGCTTTTTCGAAATCTACAAAACAGGCAAAAACGTCCTGATTGTATTCTATATTCCTCTCAATTCCTGATCTCATTACTGCAATGGCATCACGCGTACCTCTTCCTTTCCTAAACCCAAACTGATCATCCCCTATGTAATCATTTGCCTTACTCTCTATCCTTTTGTTGATGAACCCGAGAATAACTTTAGCTGCGTGGGATATCAAAATTATTGTTCTGTAATCCTCACATGATGTAACCTTTACCTTTTTCGGAATAGGAACTCACACTGATCACACCAAGTCTTCCGGTCAGATTCCTTCCTCATAGATAATGCGAATTAATCATGAATAGCAGGCGGTAGTATTTTTCGACTTGATAGAATTTATTAGACCACTGGGTTTCGATGTATTACATCATCATCAGGTAACAAAATGAAGTCGTGTGCCGTTTTATATGATTAAGACTCAGGAAGGAGGGGAGTGGACGAGGTAGGAAACGCCGGGCGGTAGGGAGAGAGAGGTGGGGGACGGGAAAAGAAAGGCGTAGCAGGGGGGAAAAAAGAGAGATGTTACAAAGGATAGTGGAAAAACAGAGAATCGACATTATTAAAAACAGAGCACACAGTCTTAATGTGTGACGTGGTCTACTTAGGTGAATGGCAGCAGTCACCAACAGGCCATCGGCAGCCAGGACGACGCCAGCAGGCGGGCCGGGGGTTAGCCAGGGGATTAGGCCCTCCTGGAAGGTGAATACCCCTCACATAAATCGCACCTCAGAGAACGGAGCGGAGAACGGTTGTGTGTCACACGTGGTCAATGTTTATAAATGACAGTTGATGGAAAGAAGGATGGAAGAAGTGAACTGCATGTCATTGAGGCGGGGGGTGTTCTTCTTTACTCGTTGAACAATTTCCAATTGTTCCAACGCATCTAATTTTTTTGCTTTTACTTGACACATGTAGCACTTTTAATTTGAATTCACAGGCGTGCTTGGCCTCGAGTGAGTGTTTGGCGATCATTGATGAGGTGTTGCCAAAATGGTGCTCTTCTCGTGTTCTTTGAATCGGGTGGAGAAATTCCTACCTGTTAGGTCCACATATGTCTTCGCACTCACACAGTATCGCATAAACACCACTCTCCCTCCTTGTATTATCTATGGCACCTTTGTTTTTCCACAGGAGTTTTGTCCTGTGTTGAGTTGGAGGAGAAAATTTGTCCTTTAGGAGTGCATTGGCGGCTGACTGGTACGATATGTTGTTGATGAAAGAGATTTTGCACCACTTTCGGGTTTCCGTGGTCCGTTACGTTTGCAACGAGATTGTTATGTTGGTGGCGAGCTTTGTCCGCAATAAGAAGATGATAAAAACCTCCTTGTAGCCATTGTTGACAGCGATGCGTTTGATTGTATTTAGTTCGCAGTCAAAATGTGTTCTACATCTACATCTACATAAGTACCCTGCGAGCCACCAAAAAGGTGTGTGGCAGGGGGTGTAGCACCATGAGGGAAGGGTAAGGGTTGAGGGGGTTGGGAGTTAGGTGAGGAAAGGTGGGGGGAACCTGTAGGAAAAAAAATATATATATACATATATATATGTATATATACACACATACATATACATACATACATACACACATGTATACACATCCTCGCGAAGTCCCTAACCTGTACGTTAATACTTATTGTAATGAACTAAGTCCTGGGGAATTTCGACTACGAGCATTCTGTTCCCTTATCGTTCTTGGAAAAAATGACATTTTAAACCTGTCAGTCTTGCAGTCTATTTCTCTAGTCTTATATTCGTGATCCCTTCGACCGTAATACGTTGGGGTTCGTATTATATCCTTGATGTCATCGGAAAAGGGCCCATCTTTAAATGTTTTTAATAAGTTTAATCTATATTGGAAACGCCGCTGTGTAAGAGAATCCCAACCTAAACTGTCTAACAAAGTGGATACGCTGCTGAGTTGGTCATAACAATGTTTGACAAATCTAGCCCCCCTCCGCTGAACTCGATCTAATTCCGAAACCAAATTTATGTTGTGAGGATAGGTGTTATAGGCATGGGTGATTCCCTCAGATTCATGCCACTCCATTACCCATAAACTAGCCAGCTTCCAATCCATGATAAATAGGTAAATAAAAAAACCCGTAGGAGAATTTCCAATGATCCAACGAGTAAAGGAGAAAATTCCCCTCCTCAATGACATGCTGTTCACTTCCTCTTCCCCCCTCCTTTCTATCAACTTTCGTTTGTAAACATTGGTCACGCGTGACACACAACTTTCCCCGTTCCCTGAGTGCCAACTTTGTTAACTATTGCCTTACCCCACTTATTTCTGACAGCACAGAGCTTTTCTACTTACTTCCAAATAGTGATTTACTTTTGCTGTAGAGCACGCCTATTTCGACCTTTCTCAGCAAACTTTCCATATTCTTGCACTGCGTTTTCCATCATGCTTCTTTTGCTTTATTTGTGGCTCGTCTCAATTTATTGTTTAACTCTTTGTGCTTCTTTTTCCCTAACTCTATCTTTACATCCTTCCATTTTCTTTTATCTTCCATCTTTGTGATCATCTCATCCGTTTCCCATGGTTCCCTTATCCTTTTCCCGTTAACGGTTCCCATAGTGTCATTTGCGGCTTTCCATATGACTTTTTTGAAACATGCCCATTTTTACGAAACGAAAAGTGAAGAATCAGGCGTGATATTGTGGAATCGAGACATAATGAAAACTTTGTTGCAATTTTCCACAGTTTAACTGTGGAAAATTGCAACAAAGTTTTCATTATGCCCATTTTTCTTCGATAGTTCTCGGCTCTTTACCGTCATCCATGATTTTTTCTACAGCCTGATGGTACTTCTTCCTTGTTAATCCATTTAATTCTTCTACATTCCATTTCCTAACCCGCAGCCCCAGCCTTATCTTTTTGAAACGGCCGCTTTATTTCATAACAACTAGCATAACACATTGCATTTTCCATGTATACCTACGCCTTTTGTGGTGTCTAAACCATGTGTTGCTGATGACTAACCCCCGTCTCCTGCAGAATTCAATTGCTTTCTCCCCGCGTTCATTCCTCGTCCCTAACCCTTAGTCCCCCACCTCATCACCATCTCTTCCTTCGCCTACCGTCGCATTCCAATCCCCCACACTATCAAATGTTTCCCTGCTGAAACACACGCGATTATATCCGCTAACTTACCGTACATCCTATCGACTTCTTCCTCCTTGTGGTTGCTCGGTGGCACGTATACCTGAACAATGACGATGTTCGTCGGCTCTGCTTTAATCTCTACGAGTAAGATTTTATCAGTTGCTTGCTCTATGTTGACTACGCTTCTTCCTACCCCTTTATTTAAAATTACGGCAACCCCTCGTTGACTCTCGTCCCCGCCGCTGTATATTGTTCTATAATTATCACTCCAGTAATCCCCGCTATCCTTCCATTTTACCTCGCAGAGACCTAAAACGTCTATATTACCTCTTTCCATCTCTCGCTTACTGTTCTCTAATTTGCCTGTCCTCAAAATTGTCCTGACGTTCCAGGTTCCTATTCTAACTACTTTCGTCTTCTTCTGCGTCTTCTGTCCTGCTGCTGTTATTTCTTCCCCGCAAGGGTTTCGTGGTATGACGACCGCGGAAGCCTTGCTTCCCCCGCTGCCGGGCACGACACATGGCCGCTTGGGCCAAGTCTCGTAGTTGCCAGGACTCAATTTCTCTATGTTGTCCATCATGAAAATCTTGGGAATTATAATTGAGGTGGTTTACCGTTTCTTTACTCAATTGTGTTTTTAACGTGGCACCATAACTCAATGGCCGCCCCACTGGGGTCAGACGCCTTTGCAGCCGCCTCACTGAGGAACAGACGCTGCGTGGACTACCTTTCGTCTGGCTCCTATCCTTCGACCTATCTGGCATGGGTGACCCTACCAGGAGCAATTATTATTACTCCCACCAGAGCACAGCTCTTGGGATCATCGGAACGTACCATCCCTTCCACCGCGTCAAGGTGTCCTTTTTTGTATTCTCTGTTCCTACGCTGTCTGTATTTTACATTAGCTCCGTCGCTGCTGCTCTGCGCTCCGTTTTCAATTTGAGAATGTATATTTCATCATAATTTTGTTGGAAAATAAACTGCTTGCCTACCTGTATGGAATGATGGATTATGGAAAGCGCGTCGGATATGAAAAGGAAATGATTTTAGCCATAGTGGAGGATGGACGGATATGTTCAGAGCTCCACGAGGAGGCAAGAAAAAATCGTTAGGGATTACCGCGAGCTTGCCTCTCTTCGGGAGAGCGGCCATGGTGTTGACACTGCGTGCGCACTTGGTGGACGGGTGGGTGTGAAGATCTCGTCCGTGTGGCGTTCGTATTCACTGAAATGCCGAAATTGTCGATTCTCCTCATTTTATGTACTTACCCGGTGCCGCTTCACGTAGAGTGAAACAGCAGGGAGGGTAACTACGCGTGTGCCGCACACGGCCCCGGCTGCACCCTTACCTACGGACGGAATTACGAGTTACCTCCGAGAGTGTCGTCTGCTTGATGAGCCAACTTCGAGGGTCCGAGAGAGCAAACTCACTCACTCTCAAATTCAGGGTTTTAAAAGACTTCTCACGATGGATATTTGAGCACACAATCGATGCAGTTCCCCCGTTCTTCACCCCGTGGATTGGCTATTTGCTTTGGGGGAGCTTTAGGCGCGGATGATCCAAGGTTGTTTGCTCTTTCTGGAATGAGGGACCTGTATGTTTCTTTGACGTCGGTGACCCCTGCGACGGATTGCCCCCTCTATATTCCGCCCCTTCTTCTTACCGCCCCCTCTCCCCGTCGTCCCCCAGGGGATTTTTGACGACCTCTCCGCTCATGTTCTCGCCGATGGTCATCTTCGGCGCCCCCCTCAAATCAACGCCTTTCCCCGCGCGCCCCCGCGGCGGCGTAAGAGGGTCATCGATCGCGGGAAAGTCGAAGAGGCGATGAAAAGAGAAGCAATTTGGAGGGGATAAGGGCGGCGCGGTGTGTGTGCAGGACCTCGCCCTCCCGCTGGCGCCCCTCGCGCACTCCCGGCGACGCTTCGAAGGGGCCTCCGAAGAGGGCGGTAGTGGGGAACCCTCGCCCACCGCCCCGCGCGTCGAGTCAGGGTGAATCGGACGATAGACCAGGCTGTTACGGGCTGTGTTGGTGGCTTCACAACCCTAGACTGGGGTTCGACCCTCGGCGAAAAGCTATTTTTCCACTGGTTTCCTGCTTCTAAAAAAACGATAAGGAAGGTAACTTTTCGCTGCTGGTACATTGTAATATACAATGTATCCTAAGGTGCATTGTTTATTTTCACACTTCTCCTTCCTTCCCTCGTCCCTCTCTGTTGTGGAGGGGGACGCCTCCGCTGCGGTGTGTCGCATTCCCTACCTGTTAGTGCCCTTGGGGCCGGGGACCACCAGTAGCATATTCATATGGTAGTTGAACTTCCCCTTCTTACTTTTCAATTCTGCATGACCTGTCTTGTTATGTTGGAGGCCTATGATGAAAATAATTTCGATTACTTAGAATATTTATACTATATAGCATGTATATATTATTATTTATAAAGTATATTCTATTATTTAGAATATTTTTCCTTTTTACCTTCCTCTCCCATATCTTACCTTGTCACTCAACCTTCCCACATGGCTCTTGCACCCTTTTTTATAATATATATAAAAATTATAAAAAACTTAGACAGCAACACAGCACGAGAACACATAAAATAAACACTCACGTAATATCTTGATAATTTCCATGGACTCGAACTCCGTCTTCTTCGGAAGATAAGATAGGACTGAGGTATATGGGTATGTGGTGCACAGAGAGAAGGGGTCAATGGAGGGGGGAAAAACAGGCAGTGGGGTAGGGGTGAAGGAGGGGTATGTGGAGGGGGAGAAAGCGGAGGGGAAAACAGGTGCTGGGGGAGGGGATTATGGAGGGGGAAAGGGAGGTCTGAGGGAAGCAGGGATGGAATAGGGAGGATGCGGAAACAGTAGCAAGCCACACAGAAAACTAATAATTCATCCACAGATACCACAACACCCATGACCCAGGCGTCCTCCATTCCTCCATACCTCCATTCCTCACGAAGAAGGCCTTGCTTCCCTACGCCACATCCTCTCCAAACGCCCTAGCCCGAAACTCCAAGCACCGAATTTCTCATTGACCTTTCTAACATCATCCTCATCCGTAACTCTTTTTCTTTTAACGACAACTTTTACCTTCAAATCAAGGGCTGTGCCATGGGAAGTAGATTCAGCCCGTCATACGCTAACCTCCACCTCGGTGTCCTGGAAGAGAAGTTCCTTTCCAGTTACACTCTAAAACCCCCTCTGTGGCTTCGGTACATTGATGATATCTTTCTACTCTGGCCACATAACATAGACTCCCTCAATTCCTTCATCTCCCAACTCAATGATTCCTCATCTCTTTCTTTTACTTCCAACATCTCATCATCAAAGATCACTTTCCTTGATGTTAATATTTCCTTAACTACCTACAAATTTCTAACCTCCGTACATACTAAACCTACTAATTAACAACAGTACCTCCATTTTAACAGCTGCCACCCCTACCACACCAAACGCTCCCTCCCTTACTCCCTCTCTATCCGCAGGCACTGCATTTGCAACCATCCCGAATCCCTCAACAAATACCTCAACAACCTTCACCATTCCCTCCTCCAACGGGGATACCCAGATTCTCTTCTTTACAAAAAAATCCTAAAACAATCCTACACCCCGAATCCTCCCTCAACCACAGACTCCCACCCTCTCTCAATATGCACCACCTACTTCCCTGGCATCCAGTCCCTTAAATTCATCCTCAAAGACCTGTACCCCATCCTCAAAAATCACGTTTCGTCCAACCTTCTTCCCAAATGCCGCTCTGTTACCTTCAAACGGCCCGCCAACCTATCAGATCTCCTCAAATCCACCAAGCCTCCTTCCAAATCCCCTCCCACCCCCAGAATCACACCCACCCCGTGCTTGCGAGCAAGATGCAAAACCTGTCCTATTTTCACCACGCCACCCCTCTCAATCCTACCTTTTAACTCTCTCCCGCCCTTCCCCATTCCTCATGCACATCTCAGAATGTAATCTATCTTCTGACTTGCAAACTCTGCCCGACATTTTATATAGGCCAGTGCTCTACATCCCTGAACCTCAGGGTGAACAATCATCGCGCCTCATGTAATCCCTCTTCCCCGTCCACGGGTCTTCCCATCCCAAAACATGCCTCCCACCACAACACCCCCTTTAACCACTGTTACAATGTTTCCGTAGCAGAAGAAGAGACGAGCCACATTAGCCAAATACACATTCGAACACGAAATCCCGCCATACGGTGAACAAATATTCATCCACATGGAAAGAGAGAAAAGGAAAATGGTAAAGGAATAAACATAAAGGACGAACACGAGAGAGGTGGGGAAGGGAGTTTTGAGCAGATCACAAATGTAAAAAAAAATATTTTCCTCGACCTGGACTTGAACACCGGATCTCTCCACTTGCCGGGCGGATGCTCTAACCACCTGAGCTACCGAGAAAATGTGCTTTACACTGAAATCTGCGATCTTATAAAACGCCAAAGTGCTCCGATTCATTGCCAAGGAGATGGCGTTAGGGAGCTATTACACCCACCAAAGGGCTATGCGTGCCATGAAACCTTCCTATCCTTTATTATGTATGCATGCTAACCTACTATACATTCTCCTCTTGTGTTTGTCTATCTCTTCTTTCCGTCGAAATTATCAAGATATCATTGTGAGTGTTCTTTTTATGTGTCCTCGTGCTGTGTGTTACTCTCTAAGTTTTTTATTAAACACTTCCGTGTTACTTCGAAAAAATCATCTATATATATATATATATATATATATATATATATATATATATATATATATATATATATATATATATATATATATATATATATATATATATATATATATATATCCCCTCCCATGGACTACAACCTTGTCGTGGTGGAAGGGCTTGTGTGTTCCGATGACCCCTAGAGCTGTGCTGGCGGGAGTAATAATAATTACTCCTGGAAGGGTCACCCATGCCAGATAGGTCGAAGGTTAGGAGCCAGACGAAAGGTAGTCCACGCAGCGTCTGTTCCTCAGTGAGGCGGCTGCAATGGCGTCTGACCCCAGTGGGGCGGCCATTAAGTGATGGTGTCACGTTAAAAACACTATTGAGGAAGGCAACGGGAAACCACCTCAATTATGATTCCCAAGAATATAATGATGGGCACTATAGATAATATGAGTCCTGGCAACTACGGGACTCGGCCCAAGAGGCCGTGTTACGTGCCCGGCAGCGGGAGAGGCAAGGCTTCCGCGGTCGTCATCCCACAAAAAACCTTGCAGGGAAGAAATAACTTCAGCAGGACAGAAGACTCAGAAGAAGGCGAAAGTAGTTAGAATAGGAACCTGGAACGTCAGGACAATGTTGAGGAGAGGCAAATTAGAAAATATTAAGCGAGAGATGGAAAGAGGTAATATAGATGTTTTAGGTCTCTGCGAGGTAAGATGGAAGGATAGCGGGGATTACTGGAGTGACAATTATAGAGTGAAATACAGCGGCGGGGACAAGAGCCAATGAGGGGTTGCCGTAATTTTAAATAAAGGGGTAGGAAGAAGCGTAGTCAACATAGAGCAAGCCACAGATAGAATTTTACTCGTAGAGATTAAAGCAGAGCCGACGAACTTGGTCATTGTTCAGATATACATGCCACCGAGCAACCACAAGGAGGAAGAAGTCGATAGGATGTATGATGAGTTAGAGGATATCATCGCGAGTGCTCCTGCAGGGAAACATTTGATAGTGATGGGGGTTTGGAATGCGACGGTAGGCGAAGGAAGAGATTGTGGTGAGGTGGGGGACTATGGGTTAGGTACTAGGAATGAACGCGGGGAGAAAGCAATTGAATTCTGCAGGAGACAGGGGTTAGTCATCACTAACACATGGTTTAGACACCACAAAAGGCGTAGGTATACATGGAAAATGCCAGGTGACTCAGAAAGGTATCAGTTAGATTATATTATGGTTAGGCACAGGTTTAGGAACAGTGTGATAAATTCGCACAGTTTCCCAGGAGCGGATGCGGACTCTGACCACAATTTAGTTGTTATGAAATGTAATGTTCGTTTCAAGAAGATAAGGCAAGGGCGGCGGGTTAAAAAAATGGAATTTAGAAGCAGTAAATGAATTAACGAGGAAGGAGTATCAGGAGGCTGTAGAGAAAATGATGGATGACGGTAAAGAACTTAGTACTATCGAAGAAAAATGGGAAAGTATCAAGAAAGGGATATTGGAAGCCGCTAAAGACACTATAGGAACCGTTAACGGGAAAAGGATAAGGAAACCATGGGTAACGGATGAGATGATTGCAAAGATGGATGAGAGAAGAAGATGGAAAAATGTAAACACAGAGTTAGGCAAAATGAAGTACAAAGAGTTAAACAATAAATTGAGAAGGGCCACAAATAAAGCAAAAGAAGCATGATGGAAAACACAGTGCGAGGATATGGAAAGTTTACAGAAGAAGGGTGAAATTGGTGCTCTATACAGCAAGGTTAAGTTATTATCGGGAAGTAAGAAGGCAAGATGTGTGCTAACAGTTAAAGATAAATGGGGTAAGATAATAGTTGAACCAGGAAAAATCCAAGAGAGATGGAAGGAATATATAGAAACACTGTATGGTAAAGAACTTAGGCCGACAAGGTTAGACATAGAAAAGGAACATGACGTAGAAGAAGATAGCTTAGGTCCAGGAATACTCGACAATGAAATAGAAAGGGCATTAAAGGATATGAAAGCAAATAAGGCTGTGGGGGTGGACAATATTCCTGTAGAAATGTTGAAATGGTTAGGGAAAGGTGGGAAGAAGGCCATATATGGACTGATTCGTAGTATCTATGAGGGAGGAATCTGGCCGGAAGATTTTGTGAGATCGGTGTTAGTTCCTATTCCAAAAAAGACAAAGGCTTCGTCATGTGAGGATTACAGAACAATAAGTTTGATATCCCACGCAGCTAAAGTTATTCTCAGGATCATCAACAAAAGGATAGAGAGTAGGGCAAATGATTACTTAGGGGATGATCAGTTTGGGTTCAGGAAAGGAAGAGGTACGCGTGATGCCATTGCAGTAATGAGATCACTAGTCGAGAGGAATTTAGAATACAATCAGGACGTTTTTGCCTGTTTTGTAGATTTCGAAAAAGCGTTTGATAGAGTGAATTGGGAAAAATTAATGCGTGTATTGCAGAAAATAGGAATGGATTGGAGGGACAGGAGACTGATCTGCAACCTGTACATGTCTCAGACTGCTCAGGTGCGAGTGGGGAACGGAGAGTCCGGATGGGCAGTGTTAGGAAGAGGTGTAAGGCAGGGTTGCCCATTGTCACCGGTACTGTTCAACGTATATGTAGAGGAAATGATTAAAGAGGCATGGGAAGAACTGGAGGTAGGAATGAAAGTCGGAGGGGAATTCGTAAAATCGGTTAGGTTTGCTGATGACCTAGCATTAGTTGCTCAGTCAGCCAAGGGGTTGCAAGCATTGTTGAGTGAATTGGAGGTTCAGTGCGATAAATATGGGATGAGAATAAATATTAATAAAACAAAGGTTATGCAATTTTCCAGAAA
Organism: Hetaerina titia; assembly: GCA_037158775.1. Classification (NCBI taxonomy): domain Eukaryota; kingdom Metazoa; phylum Arthropoda; class Insecta; order Odonata; family Calopterygidae; genus Hetaerina; species Hetaerina titia. The sequence continues at coordinate 11,746,490 of CM073774.1, forward strand.
GAAAAATGCTAAGCTAAATATTAAAATAGGCGGGGAAAAAATAGAGCAGGTAGAGCAGTTTACATATCTCGGAAGTGTTTTGGACCAATACGGTCAAAGTGGTAGGGACGTAAGGAGAAGAATTGCGCTAGGCAAGGAGGCTTTCTCAAAGAGGAGGGAGTTGATGACGGGGACGTTCAGTAGGGATGTTAAGACAAGACACCTTAAAAACTCTGACATGGAGCGTAGCTATGTACGGCGCGGAAACGTGGTCACTGAAGCAGGAGGATAGACGTAGATTGGAGGCTTTTGAAATGTGGGTTTGGAGAAGAATGAAGAAGGTGAAATGGACCGAAAGGAAAACAAACGAGGAAGTACTGGAGATGGTGGGTGAGGAGAGGGGTTTGTTGAGAGAAATCGTATGGAGGCAGAAAAAATGGATGAAAGGCGTATTGAGCGGTAGTGGAATGTTGAAAAAGGTAATAGAGGGGAGAATGTTGGGCAAGCGAGGAAAGGGCGGGAACAGGATAGGGATGTTGGACGAGATGAAGGGAGGAAAGAAGTACACCGAGATGAAGAGGGATCTGATATAGATTAGTTTGATAGGTGGGGAGTCACAAGGACGGAAGGTGTAGATTAGGTTGCTGGATTGGGTTTCGTTTGGAGTTACAAAATGTTTATTTGATAGTTGCGTCCGTCCAAAAACCTACCTTAAACGGTAGATTACCTAATAATAATAATAATATACATACGCGGGTTGCAGGGGTCTAGTGGGTAGAGTGTTGGACTACTGACCGGAGGGTCCCGGGTTCGATTCCCGGGCAAGGCATTTTGGGCACCTGCAGCTCCACCCAAGCTAGTTGATTTTTCGGGTACCAGTTCTTCCTGGGAAACCATAACCGGCACAGGGAAAGGAACTGGCCCCCTACCCTGATGTGTGAATATTCACACGCCGTCGGCCTTGGTACATGGGTGAGCTCTACCATCACCTACTAAACCGACCTTCGGGTTGAAAACTGTGTTTATGTTTATGCATATCCTCGCGCAGGCCCTAACCTGTACGTTAATACTTATTGTAATGAACTAACTTCCGGGGGAATTTGGGTTACATGCATTCTGGTCCCTTATTGGTCTTGGAAAAAATGACATTTTAAGCCTGTCAGTCTTATATTCGTGATCCCTTCGACCGTAATACGTTGGGGTTCGTATTATATCATTGACCCCAACAGAATCCCATCCTAAATTGTCTAGTAAAGTGGATACGCTGCTGCGTTGGCCATAACAATGTTTGACAAATCTAGCCTCCCACCGCTGAAATCGATCTAATTCCGAAATCAAATTTATATTTTGAGGATCCCATATGCTGGCAGCATACTCTCGGTGGGGCCTGACCAAGGCAAGGAAACGTCGGTCTATGCGTCGTTTTATATGTATGTATATATAAAACCCATAAACTGGTTTTATATATATGTATATATGTATGTATATATAAAAACCATAAACACAGTAATCAACCCGAAGGTCGGTTTAGTAGGTGATGGTAGAGCTCACCCATGTACCAAGCCCGACGGCTTGTGATTATTCACACACCAGGGTAGAGGGGCCAGTTCCTTTCCCTGTGCCGGTTATGGTTTCCCAGGAAGATCTGGTACCCGAAAATCAACTTTTTTTATATATAAATATATATATATTTATAAAAATATACATATAAGGGGAATCAAGCAGACCACTAGTGTAAAAATATTTCCTTGACCGGGACTCGAACACCGTATCTTTCCACTTGCCGGGCGGATGCTCTAACCGTCCTATAGTTCTTTCCTCTTATACAGGGTTCGTCCGGAATATAAGTGTCTTGACAAATAAGTCTTTTTTGACAAAATGGGAGTCGTTCACTACGAATTTGTACCAGAACGACAAACTGTAAATGCTGCATTTTACCTCCAAGTGCTCGACAGGCTTCGAAAACGAGTCGCCCGCGTCCGGCCAGCGATCAAAAACATCTGGCGGATGCATCACGACAATGCGCCGTCTCACACCGCGCTTGTCGTGTCGGACTTCTTGGCCAAGCACGGCGTGGTAACGCTGCCGCACCCGCCCTACAGCCCGGACTTGACACCACCGGACTTCTTTCTGTTCCCGAATATAAAGAGGAGTCTGAAAGGAACGCGATACGGGACTTTGGACGCCGTCAAAGAGGCCGTGACGACTTGTCTTCGAAAGGTTCCCGATGATGCCTTTGCGGGAGCGTTCCAGGAATGGGAACGCCGCTGGAACAAGTGTATAGACTCACAAGGGTCCTATTTTGAGGAATATTAGCTTAAGATATGTAAAAGTGTAATAATTTTTTTTCCTGAGCTCAGTACCCTTATTTTCCAGACGAACCCTGTATCTTGTCTATTTCCCCTTTCGTGGGTGAAACAATTCGCTAACGCCATTTCTTGGCTAAGGAATCATGGCACTTGGTCGCTTGAAAAGATCGCAGGTCTCAGAATGAAGTAGATCTCTCCGATTTTCAAATTTTAGCACGGGTGAAACTACGAGGAGCATTCATGATTGTCCTTGCCAGTAGAACAGCACTTAGGGTCGCGATTGGGGCGTCGGATCACGACAGTGTTGAGGGAGGACTTGAAAATTACGACTTTGAAGTCTTCAAAGTGTGTGTATGGCGATGAATTAGGATTTGTTTTAGAGAGAGAGATTGGTGATGAATTTTGCAATATGAATGTACCAGGAAGACGGGAATTCGGTGGACGCAAATTCAAAGAAGACGGTGAAATGCGGTGGGATGCTAAATTCAAAATACGAGAAGCAATATTTTTTGGGGAAGAGATCTGTCTTGTTAGACGGCTTCCAGGAAGGGTACGCGGTGGTCAGAGAAATGCGTGCACGAGAGGAAAACAACGCGAAAAATGCAGCGTACATGTGCATTAACTGAAAAGTGTCGTATAAAATCGACCAGTATTTAGATAAACCCTGATTATGGTGATGACCGATTATTTTTCCTAAGCGCGTCATTACTCTTAGAGACAAGGGCCTCGACTGCATCTCAGTTGAAGTCTTATGAAAAGTCTTCAAATGAGATATATAACATTCAATTTGCGTTCTGTATAACGAGGGAAGCAATATCTTCACAGTAACTCCATACCATTAGTATATTCCGACCGTGCATATTACTGACTTGTAAACTGACTTGTAACTCTGAGAAACGGAGCGGAGAGCGTGGCTGATCACAGTGACGAGGCTGTGGAGGACGAGGAGGAAGGAGAGGTTCGGGGAGCGGTAGCTGGTGAGGGGAAGGGGGGGAGATTCAATATTTCAGGGGCGAATTGCAATGGGTTTTTGGTGGCTGGGCAGGCTGATAGGCGGGGAACTTTCCCGGTGACGTCAGAGTTGGAATTGAGAGTGGGCGAGCGTCCCGATGGGGGACGGAGGAATCCCGTCGATTCGTAGGGGGCCGCCTCCCCCGAATCCTCCGCCTCGCACTCCCGAATCCATCCGCCGTCCGCATCCAATCTTCGAAATCAGTCCCCATAAAAGCTGCATGCGTGCATCTAAGTTTTAGGTGGGAGTTGTGGGGGCTAGTGGGGCCGAGGCTACGGTCAGAAGCTCCTGGAGAAGGGAAGAAAGGAGATGGAAAGAAAGTGTCTGCTCAATGTCTAGGAGCTAATATAAATAGGATGAAAGATTACATGGTTTGCAAAATGAGTATCAGAAAAAGATTCGGAAAAATAGATTTATTTCAGACATTTCTACGATGCCTCAAAATTCTTCGAAATACATCCCTTGAGCGTCCACAAACTTTTTCCAGCGGCGAAAACTCAAAGGCTCCCTGGTCGGCGGAACCCGGATAAGAGTACTCTTAAGGGTAAGCGCGCAAGCTTCTTTGAAGACACATAGGGTCCCATGATGGTGTCCTTTGATGGAGGATTTCACTTTTATAGAAAAAGTCTCATGCCGCCAAGGCGGGACTGGAAGGGGGTTGGGGAATCGTCGCGATGTCGTTGCAGAAGTTCTATGCTAGCATACACACTCGACTCTACTTTTAGTCACCCATCCAAAGGTCATCGGGAGCATGAGTTTAGCGCAGGTCTTTCGCATCGTCAGTTGTTCGGTGATAATGGTGTGTGCATTCTCAATGTCTTATCAATCCCAATACGATCAGCGATTTTGCGCACACTTCACGTGCACGCCAGAAAAAAATTGTTACCCACACATTTTACATAAACCATTATGATGTGCCCAGAAAGGCGTTCATCAAAAGGTTTTCCTATTTATAGCCTAATACTTTCAATTATTAAAGGCATAATGGAACGATGAATTGGCAATTACATTACATTACTAGGCATTACATTGCCTTACCCAGGTACGTGAACGCTTTTCTCTTTATTGTGAGGTGAATTCAAAGAATAGTCTCCAAATAATACCCTATTGCACTTTATCAGTAAATGCATGTTTTCTTTCAGAAACATTTCCTTATTCAGATGGAATACAGTTGGCATTCACAATTTTAAGCTAGTCTGTGACAATATTTTGCTAACGATATGTGATCACTACATTTAAATGGGCCAATGGGGAAATAATAAACCGGCATATTAACGCATTTTTATAAGTTTTAGTGTGAGATTACAAACTCACGACTAAAGCTCATTTCTTTTAATTATTTATGACAAAATGGGCGTTTGATGAAAAATTCTATCAATTTCCATAAACTAAAAGTCTACCTGTCAACGTAAATCTTGAATTTTCTTATTGGTTTTAGGCAGTAGTGTTTCGGTACCCACCTTTCACACAATTTGTGGTATCCGAGGTTTTTCGTGACAGTATTGTGGACAGTAGTGCGTCTAAGTTGACGAAATTGTTCAGCCAGGCCATTAATCGTCAATCGACGATCACATCGCAGTTTTTGTTCCACTTGCGAAACAATTTCATCGGTCCGAATACTGGGCCTACCACTTCGCTCTTCGTCATGGACATTTGTTCGTCCATCTTTAAAATCACAGCACCATTGTCTAACCTTTCATTCAGTCATAACTATCGGTCCATAAAGTAGGCATAACTCCCGATGCATTTCAGCAGCCGACAATCCTTTTTCATACAAGATAAAACAAATAACAGAACGCACTTCATAGCTGGCGGGATCAACGATTGTTGCGGACATTGTTGTTTGCACTCACGGACAAGAAAACTACTTCTGAAACAAAACAAATGTTGCTATATCTTCTCAATGAATCAATATATGGCGCTTCAGGAGTAAAACTGTGTTCTGAAGCGCCAATATTTAAATATAAGCAAATGGTTCTTACTTTATGAATATGCCTCGCATAGACTGTTCCGGTGAGTGGAGTCTCATCTTTGCCGGTATTGTACATAAGAAATGCATGGCATTGAAGAAGAATCATTGCCGGCCTCGGTGGCGGCGGGGCAACATGTTCGTCTCTCAATCGAAGGGTCGTGGGTTCGATTCCCGTCTGAATGGGTTTTCCTCCACCTAGGGCTTGGGTGTTTGTCATCGTCTCAATTGTATTCACCGTTAATAGTCCGACGTAAAGGCCAACAAGTGCTGTTTTCGGACGAAGGCTAAATTAACAAACATTGCTGAAGTGAAAGTGTGGTTTGCGAGAAGAAGAAACTTAAAACTAGGAATAAAATATGAAATCTTAACCTAACAAGAAGGGAAAGCCCACCGGTGTACTCTGAGTATAGAGCGGCACAAAAAGGAAACGGAGGCAAGGAGCGCCCACAGCGGGAAATTACACTTAAGCAAGGGAAAGAGGGTGGCAGCAAACCCGTGAAGCGGATAATAATAGTACTAACATAACATATAGGACGGAGGAAGAGATCCGTCGGGCCGTGAAGCGGCTTCTTTCTATGAAGAAGATTTAAAATTAAAAGACATAGGAGAGACTCATAGGCGAGTTACAGCTTTAGGCATTGTATACGGGTTTCTCTCCGGGGTCATAGTCCGAACTGGTTTGTAGAAGCGAATTTCCAGACGGTGCGAGGCGGGATTTGAAATACGCGACTTGCGAGCGATTTAACTCCTCGGCGGACGGGAGTTTGTGCGCCGCTCGTACGTCAGCCATTCTGGTGAATCGACTCACTTGGAGTAACGACCGAACAGCCTTGTTTTGGTCGGTCTCAAGGTGACACCAGAGCGTTTTCCGTATGGCAAACACGGGACAAGCGTACAGAGACTGCGGGCGAATGATCGACCTGTAAGTTCGCATCCTCCTGGGCGGGACCCAGAGTAGAACTCACGGAGGAAAGGCGGCCGAGGCGGCTCCTTGGGGCCAGTGACTTCTGACGGCAAAAGTCGAGGTGCGACTGAAAAGTGAGCTGGTTGTCTAGAATGACACCAAGAAATCGCTTCGAAGAAGCTCTAGGTATAATGTGTGGCTGGAAGAAAAGAGGAACGTGGGGTGTGAGTTTTCGTCTACGGGAAAAGTGAATGTGTACTCCTTTGTCAGGATTGATTGGTGTTTTCCAGGTCCGTCCGTGCCCACCGGTGCAGTTTGTCAAGGTGTGCTGTAAGTCGCCTGAATTTCGCGGAACTTGTTACAGATGTGGCGGCGATGGCAGTGTCATCGGCGTACATGTAACGGGAAGTGTGAGGTGTAGAAGGCAGATCGTTGACGCACAAGTTGAATAACAGAAGAGTGATGAGAGAACCTTGCGGCACGCCCGCCTCGGCTCTCTTTACGGAGGAGGGGGCATCGCCCAACGACACGCGGAACGTACGATCGGAGAGGTAATTTCGGGCTAGAAGGAGAAGGGGAGGGGGAAAGTCGAGGAAGTGCATTTAGTATACGAGGCCCTTGTGCCACACGCGGTCGAAAGCACGGGCGACGTCGAGGAAGACGGCGTCCGTCGAGCGGCGAAGATGGAAGCCGTGCGAAATATGTTCGCTGAGGCGGAGGCCCTGGTGACACGCGGACACACGCGAACGAAAGCCAAGCTGTTCGGGACGGAGAATACTGCGGTCGCGGGCGGGCGTGATTCTCGAGGAGGGTCAGAAGGAACCGCTCGAAAATTTGCGAGACGTTCGAAAGTGGAGTGATCGGACGACTATTTCCCGAGATGGTGGCGTCTTTCCCTGTCTTCGGGAGAAGTTTCCCTGATTTCCAAGGGGAAGGGAAATGAGAAGAGAGGTGGCAATGATGAATTAAATCTGAAAGGATGAGAGGAAAAGCAGGGACAGAGGTGGCGAGCTTGAGCTCGCGATTTGAAACAGTATCAAATCCTCCAGGAACTCCTCCCTTGGTACACCCTATGTAATACCTCAGCGTTTGTCTTCGTCTCTGTCGACGGTATTTCCATTTTCCGCCACACCCAAATACATGTATGCATACAAAACCTCAATCTACGCTCATCCTATTACCGTGTTTAAGGTACAAAGTTTAACCTTCATAAAGCTTTTCTCCATTTCAAGCTTTTACTCTTCGTTTCCTCAGATCTATGCATGGTGGAGCCATCGTCACCTCTCGTCTTGTAAATGCTTCCTTCCCCACCGCATCCTTGTCCTTATGTCCGAACTATTTGGCCCTTTTACCTCTGAAATACTCCGTAAACGCATGGAAATCTGCTACAGTTCTAGTTTATTCCCTTCTCTTATCGTTTAACTTTTTTTTGATATTTCTTGAGTTAACCCCTAAATGGTTTTCTTGTGAGTAGTACTCATCCGGTATCTCCCGCATTGTTTTTGTAAAGCACTCGGCATCCTCCACAATCCCTCCACTCAATCCCTCTGGATCGCTCAACTGCAAGTCGGAATAAATCATCCCGCCTCTGTCTTGCGTATATGTTCTTCATCCCATGCTGCTACCTTTAGCATTTTATGAGAATATCTGCTGAAAAGTACAGGTGACAATTAGTAACGCGTTACCGGTACTATGCTACTTTTGGAATAATTTATTGTATTATTTTGCTATAATATTTTAAATGGTGTCCAAAGATCTCTTCTTTACTTTGTCTCATTGGTTGTTGCATATATTTTAAAGAGAGGAGAATGTTGGGCAAGCGAGGAAAGGGCAGGAACAGGATAGGGATGTTGGACGGGATGAAGGGAGGAAGGAAGTACACAGAGATGAAGAGGGACCTGATGTGGAGTAGGTTGCTGGATTGTGTTTTGTTTGGAGTTACAAAATATTTATTTGATTGTTGTGTCCATCCAGAAAAACTACCTTAACCGGTAGATTATCTTATAAATAAATATTTTTTTACACAAGAATAAATTATTGAACGCGATAACTAAAGGAAGCAACATAAAATGTTTAATTTTAATATTTGCGGTATTTTTAATTCATTAGCTGCATATGTATTGAGTTCAACTGTTTCGGGAAAAATTCAGAAAAATGTTGGGGAAATGGTAAGGAAGCTAAGGCATTATTTATATTAGGAAGCTTAAGCTTTTTCAAAGAGCAGCGTGTGGATTATATGGTTCATAAGTAAAGATGTAAAGAAAATTTCCATTAACATTTGTGTAAAGAGACCATCAGCATGGAGTGTGGAATCTTGTCCGTTGAAGATTGAAAGTGATGTCCATAAAATTGGTGGCGTTAAAAGTTCAGGCGCGGAGGAGGATAGAAAAGGTGAAACGAGCGTGGAAGTCCTTATTGAAAGGAGGAATGGTGGTCGATGTAGTGGTCGCTCCGTGGACTGATGGAGGCAGTGGTCGATTGGTGGCTGGAGGCAGGGAAAGCATCTCCACGTGATCTGAGACTATCCAACATCATCATCAAGATCCAATTTTAGGTCCATCAAGTGCTTAAAATTGGAGCGAGGTATCTGAACGGACAGGGAGCATGTGCGTACCCACTGACCTGAGGGCCCGGGTTCGATTCTTGTTTGCGTCTCTCCCTGCTTCATCAGCTTTACCCAAGCAGTAAGAGACACTTCGGGAATCAGATATCGCTGGGGAGCTTCAGGAAGCAAATTATGAATAAGAAATGTGCCTCTTTTCTTAATAACCTTCAATTTCAACTCCGTGAACATCCACCAAATCCCCCGTAGGCCGTCGCAAAGGCACGTAGACAGGTTAACGGTGCCACGTATACGTGGACCAATAGGAGTTCATACATGAGCTTATCGTGGGTCGCTGCAGTCCAGGGGTGGTTGTCGGGTCGGAACTAATGGACGGTGGGCACGATGGGATGAACAAGCGTTGGTTTGGCTGCCATTCAAGGGTTTGCGAAAATCGCTGAGCGCATTGCAAAGATAATTCGGCATGAGATGAGAATAAATGTAAACGAAACAAAGGGTATGCGGTCTTCGAGGAAGATAAAGGCTAAGTTAAATAGAAAAATATAGAGTTCATAAAATAAAAGAGATGTAACTTTTTACGTATCTCGGAAGTGTTTAGGACCAGAAAGTAGTGGAGATATAAGGAGAAGAATTACGCTGGGCAGAGAATCATTCCGAAGGAGGAGAGAATTGATGACGGGGACGTTTAAAAAGATTCTAAGAACCTATCCCGAACAAAATGCTCCAACTCTGATGAAAACGTGTGAAATAATGAGCGCATTCATGTAAAGTATTTCCGATTGAATGCTAAAAGTTAATTAAGGAGGCTTATTAGCATGCCACCATTTACCTGGAGGCTCCACTGTCTCTGCCTTCTCACCGTAGATTTGATTGGAAACTAGAGGTCAGAGGCTAGAGACTAGAGGGATCAGCGTGAAAGGTTGTATGTGATATCAATTTGTAAAATAAGTCTCTTTTTGGTTATGCATTGGTTTCTAACCTGCTAATCCCAGTAATAAGGCATCGAGTTTATTCCTTGGGAAAGAGGCTTTCTAGACTAGCGTGAAGTACGGAAAAGCGCGGCAGCGACATGAATAACAAGCAGACATGAGCAGAGTGTCCCATCGATATCTAAAAGCGGTTGTTATAGTACGTATCTGAAATGGGACGAAGGGCATTGCGTCAGTGAGACCAACCCTGCTCCCTTCTCCTCATCCCTGGCGATCCGAAAATATGTACATGGTGGATACAAAGCGAAACACTGCACCTCCCACAAGTAACCCAAGGGAAGGAGAAAGCTTTGGATTGGAATGAGAAACGGCGGTCATCTTGGAAAAAGAGATGGGAGACATCCCGCCCATGGCGTTATTATCAAAAGCTTCCTTGAGCCTGTAATGAGTCTCTTTCCCAGTTTTCCCAGTTTATAGCAGAATTTGACGCCGTAGGGATGTTCTAATAACCGATTCATGACAAAGTGTAAGGAGATCACCCTATAAAGATTTTGCAAACGAACGATCTGCACGCCGAAATGCCTGGGAGTCACCAACCTCCACCTTTTCCTGAGACTCCACTCCCTCGAATCCAGACAGAGAAACCGCCACCCTTCCGTTCGTCTATCCGGGAAAAAATGTCATGTTACTATTAGGACAGACCTTGCATGTACGTCGGACGACCCCACAGTGATTGTGTTGGGTATGAAATGGACACTGTCCGCCCAACGGGTCATGTTTTCCGGGAAAGGGTAGACGAACGGCTTCCTCGGAGATATGCCTTTGGTTCCCCTCCCCCCATTTCCCCCGCGACCAATCCGGCTGCACCAAATAACGGCGCCAAAAATTACTGGGTCGGAGGTAACATTGTTGAATTTGCAAAACGGAAACGGAATACTGATTTGAACGGCAAAGTGTAACAGATGGTCTGGTGTGTTTCAGAGGGGATTCCTATAGTAACCCTGTTTGGATGATTTAAGTGGATCCCCTTCCGACCATCCGCGAAATTCAATTGATATTCGTGGAGTGCGCCCTAATCCATTAACCACGGAATGCTGCAAAAAATAACTGGGAAATTTTGCATCAAGAAAATAACTGGTAAGTGATATGAATATTTTTCAAAGTCAAATACGTGATTAGTAATTAATGAAAGGTATCAATAAAGTGTATAATTGTTACATATTCGCTAGCCATTTTTCCATGTCATGACATAATCTTCGAATCAGTGTTTGAGGAAGGCAACGGGGTTTCCCGTTGCCTTCCTCATTAGTGTTTTTAACATCTACATCTACAAATTACCCCGCAAGCCGCCGCAAGGGGGTGTGGCGGGGGGAGTTAGGCCACCACCCAAAAAAAGGAAAAAAGAAAATTCGCATTTAAAACTAACACATAACATGACACCATCACTCAATGGCCGCCCCGCGTGGGTTAGACGCCTTTGCAGCCGCCTCACTGAGGAACAAACGCTGTGTGGACTACCTTTCGTCTGGCTTCTAACCTTCGACCTATCTGGCATGGGTGACCCTACCAGGAGGAATGATCTTTAACCCCGCCAACATAGTTCTTGGGTTCTATGGAACGCACCAGCCTTTCCACCACGTCAAAGTTGTAGTCCATGGGAGGGATTGGGTTTGAAAATCTTGAAAAAAGAAACGGAAAATATCCTTTTCTGCTAAAAGGGTCTTCTAACCGTTTTGTAAAGCAATCACTTATGTTTAATATGTTGACTTATTTTAATGAGCACTGCAAATGGAACTTTCAATCTATTCTGCCCATTTGAAATATTGTGGTTTACATTTAGATGAGTCTCTTGCTTTCGTGAAAAGTGATCCAGCACGAACTGCAAAACAATGGACACAATTTCCGTAATTTTCCATTTTTCTCTTCGTTTCAAAGTAATGGTACAGAGTCGTGCAGTATTACTTTCAGTAAAGGGAACGAAGCAGCAACCAAGAACCAACCAGTAACAGGTTTAGAAGTAGAAATTAACTCACCTTATAAATGGACATTTTATGTCATCTTTGCAGCCTACACACAGCATCTGAGAGTTTTTATTAAGTGACATCAACGAAATATTGTCTACGATGAAAAATTATTCTAATTATTAATGACGTCCTCTATTCACATTGAATTTCTGAAATACGCTCTTATGGACTTGACTATCGGGGGCAGTCGTGTGGAATTCGAGGGATCCTTATTCAAATCTCAATCCTAAGGACTGGTTTCTGAACTGAGACATTTCTCGCAAATCCATACTAAGTTGAATAACTCAATACAACATTTGTTGACAGTTGATCATGGGAATTGTGTCTGCTAATTCCATCCTGGATGTTTCGCTCGCATGCGATTTCTTCTCTCCCCTTTCTACCTCTCCTCTCCTGCTGCGCCCACATACGATTGGGCGGACGCCATCCTATCACAATGGCGTTGTATTGGCTGTGATCGTCACCGCGTCGCTTCCATAAAGCTGAGGCATTTCCATTTCTGGCATATCGACGTGTAAGAGATGTATTTTTACGTCTGATATGAACTGGAGATCTCATGACTCATTCAATGAATTGTAGTTGGGCGAGCTCACGTTGCGATGCTGTTTGGATCATTTAGATGGCCTCGATACACAATGAACGCCTTTCCCGCTGTTGCGCCCTCGTTTCGTTGTGACGGGAAACTCCTTTTGAGGCACTCCCGTTCTGCCACTGCTCCTCTTTCTTCGACCCAGCTCCTCTACTTGGCGGCCCTTAGAAGCTCTTGAAGCCCTTGGAAACGTGAATCCTCTTTAATCGGGAGTGGGCATGGTAGTTATATGAGCTGGGCAGTGTTTCGAAAGTGACCCTCAGGGTGCCACCGCCGTACGTCACGTTCACGTCATTATCCGTATCTGGGGTCAAAACCGGGGCACGGACGCCGTGGGCTCTAAATCACCGTCGAGTCAACTTGCAGAAGCGAATTCGCACCGCGTGCCCAATCTCGCTAAACGAGGTGCCCTCGCCCATTTCCCCGGCCAGCGCGTCCAGGGCCGGCCGGCTGGCATGCATCAGAGCACGTGCAGTCATGAAGATGAAATACAATTCCCCAACCGAGCCGTAATCTCGTAAAATACGTAGACGGGAGTTGTCTCATCAGCGGACGCGGGGAAATGAATCTAACCAGGTATCTTCGGCGCCGCTTCGCAAATACCGGCGGGGCGCTCTATATCGGGCCGCTCCGCCGCAAGGGAAGAACCTTAGGGATAAGAGGAATACTTTCACTGGTCTTCCCGGATCAAGGTACAATGTGTGATCAGGTGTCTCTTAATATCGGTATGGATTAAAATATCACCAATTTAAATGAAAAAAAACTTTGATTTCCGCAATAAGGTTTATATTTTATATTGTAAAAACATCACAAAGGAAAATCAAATACTTTGTTCTTCCACATATATTGTATAATACACAACCTAGGTTTCCACTTACAAAGTCATCATCACGTGAAGTACAAGGGACACTCTTTGCCATTATGGGAATTTTGTCCTGGCAGTTAGATAAATCAATCTGTACAACCTACAAATCCTCGAGTGATCTATCTAACAGCAAGGGTGAAATTCCCATAATGGCAAAGAGTAGTGTATGAATTGCGTTGTGAGTGCTCTGCCATTAACATTGGACAAACTAGGAGGGAATTTCGTGAACGTGTGGGAGAGCATTACGCCTGTTTCAAAAACAGAAATCCTTCTTCCCATTTCGGTAAGCACCAAATGGGCAATAGCCACGCAAGTGACGTTGTTCCGTTGTTCGTTGCGTTCGTTGTTGAGATTTTACATTTGGAGAAGAAAGGTCCGAGATTAGATGCCTTGGGACGTGTAGAAATTTCCAAGAACACCCATTAAAGGGTATATTGGTTAATGGCCTGATTTATCCCTCTCGCCCCCCCTCCTGGACCTCTCTCTGTTCCACAGCCCCTCTCCCCCCCTACTCAACCACCCTTTTCCCCCCCACACCACTCCAGTTTCCCTCCTGTATCCCCTCCTCCCACTTCACCAACACCACCCTGCTCCTCTACTTCCCTGTCTACTATGTTAAGCTGTGAGTCCTCTGTACTTCACGTGATGACTTTGTAAGAGGAAGCCTAGGTCGTGCATAATGAAATATACGTGGAAAAGGAAAGTATTTTCTTTTACGGTATGAATCGATTCCATAAAGTGACGTCTCAAACCATTCTATTAACCTCATAAAAAATTAAATTGACCACCAAATGTCAACCGTTTAAAAAAAATAACACTCGATAAAGTCGTGAATGTGCACTTCTGAGTGCCACATTCACATACATATGCTAAATGAGACCTCCATGTCCTACACGATGAAACCACTTCCCAAATGTACTGTGAAATCGTTAAAATGTTAATTGGCGGTGTACTCTTTTGATATCACATTGCACAGGTCTTTTGAGTGTATGCATACACACATTGAGCCATACGTTTTCTCGACAGTGACAAATTATTTACTCTCTCTTTTGAATGGATAATTTTTGAAAAACCCTTTAACTTTATTTCCTAACCTCTTCTCAATTCAACTTCTCTTTGTACTTTAAGTGATCCCTGTGTGGTGGACCAAAAGTTAGCCAGGTGGCAGACTTAATTCCTGAATATACTCACTGGAGTTGATAAGATACGATATTATGCAAGTACTTAAAATATTTACTCGTGGTGTAACTAATACAAACGAATTTTCACGGGGTATCCACAAACGTGGTTTAACGCAGGGCGACCAATTTCATCAAAAACTGTTACCAAAAACAAAGAGCGTCTCTGAAATACTTCTGGAGTTGGGTTGGGAATCATTAGAACAAAAACGATTCAATGTCATGTTGGACTTTTAAATGCAGAGTTTCCTGTTTCAGTGCCGAAGTCTTGTCAATTATATTGGATCATCCCTAAGAATGTTAATTGGCACTTGTTACATTATATACATACACAATTATTATTACACATACACATTATATACATATACAATATGCTACTCTTGACCCAAAATACTTATTCCCTCTAGTGCAGTCGGACAACTTATATTTTCAGTGTTACCTATTATTGACATGGTCTCTCCTACCGTAGTGCGATGGGGGTAATAATACATTTTCAACATCACTGCTTTAGAGACGTCCTTCCAATTAATGCAAGAGATTTAATCTGTAATTTCACCATCGCTTCGTGATTGATTCCCAGCCTCGATCCTTTAATAATTTTGATACGATACTCAGGTTATCATAACTACGTTTTACAAATCAAACTCCTCTACGCTGCACGCGATCCAATTCGGCAATCAATCCAACTTCGTGAGGATTCCATACACTACTGTGATCAAAAAGTAAAGTGAACTTGTCATCTAAAACTCCCAGGCTTAAGAGGGCAGGTAAAATTTCTTTTCTAAGTTGGTAGAACTGTCTATAATATTTGCCAAGCGTCTCTTTGTCAAAAGGTGCAATTATCTCCGAGTTACACTTGTTTTTGTAAACAACCAAAAGTGAATTTTTCGATTTTTAAAATGGGTGATTTTGTTGAGCAAAGAACTTGCATCAAATTTTGTTTGCGGAAAGAGTATTCTTGTGCAGGCACGTTGAAAATGTTGCGGAAGACTTTTGGTGGTCAAACTATGCCACAAAAAAATGTAAATAAGTGGTGCAACGAGTTCAAAGCGGGCCCAGAACGCGTTGAAGACGAACCGCACTCTGGACGACCATCAACGTCTACCGACGTGGGCCACGTCCAAAAAATCAAATATTTGGTGCGTGAAACTCGTCTATTGACAATAAGAGACCTCGCTGATAGTGTTGGAATATCATTTGGCTCAGCCCAGACCATTTTGAAGGATGTTTTGTGTCTCAAACGTGTCAAGTTTCGACTGGTGCCAAAATCGCTCAATTTTTTGGAAAAAAATTGAGCGATTTGTGCGTTGATGTGTGTGAAACTTTGCTGTCTGACTATCGGGACCACTTGAAATGCATCATTACCGCAGACGAGACTTGGATTTACGCAGGCGACCCTGAAACCACCGACCAATCCAGCGAATATCGTGCAAAAGGTGAAGCAAGACCGAAAAGACCAAGAAGGCAAAGTCGATCGAACATCAAGGTCATGTTGACAGTTTTCTTTGATTTTTGTGGTGTGTTGCGCTATGAATTCCTTCCACCGGGCCAAACTGTCAACAAAGAATATTATTGGAGCGTTATGCGTCGTTTGCATGAAGCTATTCGTCTGAAACGGCCGGAATTATGAGCGGACAATTCTTGTTTCCTTCATCACGATAATGCACCATGTCATACTGCATTCGTTTATCGTGACATTTTTGCCAAAAACTCGACTCATTTCGTTCCACAACCACCGTATTCACCTGATTTGGCTCCGTGCGACTTTTGGCTATTCGGCAAACTCAAAAGGCTAATGCCGCAACCGTGTCAAAAGGCTAACGCCGTTTTGACACGGTTGAGGAGATAAAATCCGAATCGAAGAAGGTCTTGAAGGTTACACCGGAAAAAGACTATTCCAACTGTTTCGAGGACTGGAAAAAGCGTTGGCAAAAGTGCGTTTTATCAGACGGGGATTATTTTGAAGGGATGAAATTGACTTGGAAGAATAAATTAAAAAAATTACATTTTATAAACAAATTCACCTTATTTTTTATCACATTAGTACTTGCAGTTATTCTAAATGAGGCATAGACAAAGAAAGATAACATCTCTCTTTGACATTTTCATCACATTTACCTATTACTCTTCTAATTCCTATTCCTAATGTACTGTTAGCTTGTCCACATATTCCCCGGGTGCGTTTCACCATCTGCTTTATCCTCTTTGTTGATGCTGCGTTGTCATCTTCTGCGTTGACCCTATGTTTGGCGCTAACGTGAGTATTTGTGTGCACATGGGTTCTCCCCTCAACCACCTTGCGCACCTTAAGCAACTTGCGCGTGCTGTTATGGAATATTAATGGATATTTGGTTATTTTATTCCAATTATTTGTCGTCCCCTCTTCCTTTTCCTCTTCTACACCCTTCCGCACCCCCTTCGCATATCCTTTTCACGCAGTGATTGCATCCCACATTTTAGCCGGATAAGGTCTATTGGTGCTCAAGTATACTTACATTTCAATCACTCCTACTTCACCTTTATTTTCCGAGATTGAAGGAATCATCGCATTCATGCTCATCAAAATCATTCGGATAAAGATTTCCATTGCGAGAATTGGCTGTAAAGGGTTACGATGAACGGTTCCAGAAATCACCTACTCTTATTTCTAATATTTAACCTTTCGGACCCAAAAACTTCAATTGAGGAACTGCTGAATGTCATAAAATATACTTTGGAATGACCATTCTTTAAAATATGGGTTCAGTCGTATTGTACACCATGCCAAATACATCGCAGTGTATTATGTTTCCTTTAGATCCCGGGTTTAATATAAACTCAATTTTTGCATCATCAAGCACAATATTTTCTAATCAAACCGTACTGTTCACTTCTTGCTAACCAGATTTGTTGCTTGAACCACAATATTAATATCCTTAAGAGGTGTTTCCGCCTCATTACTTCCATCCACTTACACCTCGGACGAACTCGCACCGATTTGATGGCATGCCTTAGGAAAACTGGTTCGTTTCACCTTGAGCACATTTTTTCTCGAGCTGGGCACGGTGCTACGCTGCCCGTGTACCATTTGCAGGTCACCTTCCCATGCTTCTCGTGACCGCAGTCGTCGCAGACTCTGGGATACCTTTTTCGCTGTTTAGTTCGAACTACCGAGAACCCTGCGCGCGTTTTATTTACTCTGACCCAATATGCCTGTGGAGTTTTTTATCCTGTAACTTGCTGAACATACAACTTACAACTGATCTCAGCCAGTCCGAGTTTTGCAATAGCCTTTTCGAAGGCGATACGATCACCATTCATAATCTCTTCCTGGTAATTATCAGCGTGGACATAACAAAAACAAGCTAATCGTGTAACATTCCTTCCTCTCACACGAACTCACAATCATGAGCCAATCATTCCGCGTCGGCTCGATTCGAGTAAAACGTTTATTCGCCCTCCTAGTGGCCCTCATCAACCAAAACCACCGAAAGAGAAGGTGGTCGTTAGGATTACGTTTACCCTCGGATTTTTCAAGAAATTTCTCTAACGTGGGCTCAGATGCTCAAACTTAACTCGTCGACAGCGTTGACATCCTGCTTATCAATGAAATTTAATAAAATTAAAACTTTGTGGTCTTATGCCCGCGTCGTTAAAGCTAGTATAGTTCTATTTAGTGCTCCAACTATACGGTTTGAGTTTTATAGGTCACAATAGGAAAACTTATAAAAAAATTGTCCGAATGTTGACATTTGATGATGATTACGACACAACACAATCATATCCACTCCCCCTCTAGTCTTAACTTCCGTTTTCGATTTTTATGGCATTCAAGCAGGGCTGCCATCTGTTTTTTAATACATAAGGTAGGTTTCTGGGTGGACACAACTATCAAATAAACATTTTATGACTCCAAAGAAAACCCAATCCAGCAACCTAAACTACATCGGGTCCCTCTTCCTTTCCGTGTACTTCCTTCCTCCCTTCATCCCGTCCAACATCCCTATCCTGTTCCTGCCCTTTCCTCGCTTGCCCAACATTCTCCCCTCTATTACCTTCTTCAACATTCCACTACCGCTCAATACGCCTTTCATCCACTTTTCCAGCCTCCATAAGATTTCTCCCAACAAATCCCTCTCCTCACCCACCATCTCCAGTACTTCCTCATTTGTTTTCCTCTCGGTCCATTTTACCTTCTCCATTCTTCTCCACACCCACATTTCAAAAGCCTCCAATCTACGTCTATCCTCCTGCTACAGCGACCACGTTTCCGCGCCGTACATAGCTACGCTCCATATCAAAGTGTTTACGAGTCTTGTCTTACCCTCCCTACTCAACGTCCCCGTCATAACCTCCCTCCTCCTTGAGAAAACCTCTTTGCATAATAGCTCTTCTCCTTACTTCTCTACTACTTACAGCATTTTTGTCCAAAACCCTTCTGTGCTACGTAGACTGTTCTACCTGCTCTAGTTATTGCGTTCCTATTTTAAGGCTGGGAGCCAACTAGCACCGGCCACCAGCCTCTTCTCATACTCCCTTCCCTCGAACCCAGTCAGAGAAACCGCCGCCCCTGCGTTCGTCTATCCGATAAAAAATTAGTATTACTACCTTGGGGAAAGGACTTGTATGTTCTTTCCTGCCTAAAGTCGGTCGCCTATTTTGCTACGAACGCTAAAATAATTTAAAAATTAAATAAAAGCTTGATCTTTTGAATGTCTGTGTCCCACATTTCGATTTCCACCTCTGAGTACGTGATTGTATTTTAGTGGAGGGGTGACCGTCAAATTCGTTCGCCCCGTTCTTGAGGTCCAAGTTCGCGTCGCCCTCAACGACGCGTCATCTCGCGGCTGTGCCTCCGCCGGATACCGTTGCCCGGCGACCGATCTGTATTCTGATATCGGAGTAATCCTCCCCGATTACCCCACATTTAGATTGAACCCGAAGTCTAGATCACCTCCTCCATTCCCAAAACGCGTCGCGTGGCCTGCAATGGGAGCGCAAATGGCGTCGAAATGGCGAACGTAATTCAGCGAATCGCTTCCGTGAAAAATTAGAAACACTGGAAACAGCAATGAATCCCCTCCAGGTTGATAGGCTTTAATTCAATTACTATCCGCACGATGCGCTTCTGACTCGTGTCAGTTTCATCATGCATTCAATCAAATAGCATCGGCGATTGGAACGCCATGCGGTAATGGGGACAATTTAAATAAAAAACATGCGAATCGCAATGATGATGGGGGGATGGGTCGAGGGCGTTTTTGCTGGTATTTTTTCCTGGGATCACACTCGTTGGAAAACTTTCGTAGTTCACAAAAAATAATCATATGCATCGTACAAATTAAATGATAAGTTTGAATGTTAGAGAAACGTTGGGCTTCCAGTGGTGGCTTGCGTCATTCACTATCGACCTTATACTGTCCGACGTAGTTCAACTATTTCATTGACCTGCGGGAGATTGTATTACGACAGTAACCGGAGTCATTTGCTAACACATATTAAAATTCAATAATTTAAAAATACAAAATGCATTCGGCTTGACTGGGAATCGAACCCGGATCCCTTGATGTCCGGCCGCTTACTTAAGCCAGTTAACTCGGAATGTACCTAAAATATTGGAATGCATGTGGATCCGGGTTCGAATCCCGGTCATGGCATATGACATTTATACTTTGAAATTGTTGCTTTGTTCAGCTCGTTCGTATTTCACAACTGGAATGTCGTTGACCAGCATGAAGATATGGAACATTTTTACCCTTCATTGCTTTCAGATACGTATAAAGGTTGGTATACTAGTCCATGAATTGGTGTCATAAAACGTAAGATTCATACCGTTAATGAAACTGCTTGCCCAAGTCATAGGCGATAGGGTACGTAGTAATGATCGCCCCGCTGAGTTTTCATGTATATATTTGTTGCAGTTTGTTCTATCCCTGTAAGCACATGATTCAATTCAATGATTCTCGGTGCTTTGTTAAAACGTTGGATGATTTAAACAGGGTTTTGTGGAGATGACAAATCATCCCGAAATACTGTTTCGTATTTTGAACAAAGACTTTGAACCTGAAAAAATAGTTTTTTAAATTATTTGTGTGATGAATTAAATTCTATAAAGGGACCGTTTTTCGAGTGGGGAGGAAGGAAGAGGGATTCCATCGAAGAGTTCCAAACTGACCGATGTGCTAGTACAGGGAGACACGCGTGGTCTTAACGATTGTGAGATGAATGGGTAGAGGACGTTGGACCACTCATTCGGAAGACCCGGGGTCCGGGGTCGAGCATCCCGGGCCCGGGATTAAATCCCGGTTGAGAAATGCCACAGAGACACCCACATCTGAGAATCCAATAAGTATAACAATTCTGTTTACGAGGGTTCCGTCGTGAGCGCGGAGAATGAGGCCTAATGGTGTCACTTCGCACCACGTGCGACAAGCGGGTTGAGGCGCCCATTCTTCCTCCCAGATCAACCCTCAGCTTGCTTGCTATGGATCACTGTGGAGACGAAATACGAGGTGTGTTAAAAAATTAACGGGAATTTTAATTTTTCGGACAATAACATTTAGTTGTTCTTATACATTGATGCTGTCACCTTCAAAGTAGTCCCCATTGGAGATTATGCACTTGTGCCAGCGCTTCTTACAATCCCCGAAACACTTCTCAAACTCGATCTTTGAGATAGCATTTAGTTCTTTCAGCGATGCGCTTTTTATGTCATCCACGGCTGTAAAACGACGGCCTTTCAAGGTTCTCTTAATGTTTGGAAATAGGAAGAAGTCACACAAAATCATATCAGGCGAATATAAAGGCTGGGGCAGCATTACGGTTTTTTTTTTTGGCCAAAAACTAACGAACAAGAAATGAAGTGTGAGCTGGTGTATTATCGTGGTGCAAAATCCATTGAGGAACAAATTTTGCTGCCACGCGTTTCATACCCAAAAAATTGGAAAAAATGTCATGACATGATCCAATCGATATGCCAGCATCATCAGCGACATCTCTAATTGTGATTCGGCGATCGTTCGTAACCATTTCTTTCACTTTTTCCACGTTTTCATCGATTGTTGATGTGCCGGGGCATCCAGGGCGTTCGTCATCTTCAAGGTCTTCACGGCCTTCTTGGAAACGCTTATACCACTCATAAACTCTTGATTTACTCATAGCAGACTCACCATATGCCTTTGTTTACATTTCACACACTTTATTTCATTTTTTTACGCAAAATTTAATCCAAATTCTTTGATGCATTTCTTTTAACAAACGAAAATCTCCGAGCTTATAAATCACGTCTAAACTTAGTGGCTGTTACAGACAGTCCACCATGAAAACAGCTGAAAGTGTTATACTTCAGGGGTATGTATACCAACATAATAAAAAAAGCTTGACAATCGGACTCTCCAAACCCGCGAAATGAAAAAATTCCCGTTAATTTTTAACACACCTCGTATATGTGTGATTGAAGAGGACATTGAAAATAAGCGAGAGAGAAGCAATGGAGGGAAGGATCACCTGATTTCAACTGGACCAATGAAATATCGGAATTATATCGACGGATCCATTGATATCAATTCGCATAAGCCTTAGTTTTTTAGTAAAACAAGGGGTTGCAAACTCTGCTGAGTTCGTTGCAAAGTCAGCGCAATGCGTATAGGTTAAAAATAAATGTAAATAAAAATGTTTATGCGGTTGCGAGAAAGCGAAAAGCTGGGTTCAACGTTAAAATAGGAGGGCAAAAACAAGGGTAGGTAGCAGTGTTAACGTATCTCAGAAGTGTTTTGAACCAACACGGTCAAAGTAGTAGGGACGGGAGAAGAATTGCGCTGGGCAAAGAGGCTTTCTCAAGGAGGAGGGAGTTGACATTGATACATTCACTCAAAAGTCTTCGAAGTGCGTCCACACACCGCTGCCAGTTTTCTTTTCCATCGTCCGAGAGCACTCGCGGCACCAATTTCGCACACATCTTTCTCATGTCCATGTTTTCGGTCGCAAGTCGATACGCATTACTTTAGGCATGTCATGTTCTTCAGAATCAATGCGGAAACTTAATCTGCGGTCCCTGTGCAACAAAGTCTTCGCTCTTGGAAGATCCTCGTTTATTCGAAGGGTGTTCTGATGGTTTGGAGTTTTCAATATCTTCTTTACCCTCCAGAAACAACTTGTGCTACTCTAAAATACCCGATTTACTTAGGGATCTACATCTACATCTACATAAATACCCTGCGAGCCACCAAAAAGGTGTGTGGCAGGGGGTGTAGCACCATGAGGGAAGGGTAAGGGTTGAGGGGGTTGGGGGTTAGGTGAGGAAAGGTGGGGGGAACCTGTAAGAAAATATATATATATATATATTTCCATATATATATACATATATACACATACATATATATACATACATACACACACACATGTATACACATCCTCGCGAAGTCCCTAACCTGTACGTTAATACTTATTGTAATGAACTAAGTCCTTAAGAAATTAAATATTATATTTGCTTTCTACAGAAATAAAACTTTATTTGTCGACTAGTTTCGTTTACACTGTAACATCCTCAGTGCATCCTCATCCTTACAGCGTAAACGAAACTAGTCGACAAATAAAGTTTTATTTCTGTAGAAAGCAAAAATAATATTTAATTCCTTAAGTTAAACATGGATTTCTACAAAGTTAAGGCCTCAACCATTCAGTGAACTAAGTCCTGGGGAATTTCGGCTACAAGCATTCTGGTCCCTTATCGTTCTTGGAAAAAATGACATTTTAAACCTGTCAGTCTTGCAGTCTATCTCTCTAGTCTTATATTCGTGATCCCTTCGACCGTAATACGTTGGGGTTCGTATTATATTCTTGATGTCATCGGAAAAGGGCCCATCTTTAAATGTTTTTAATAAGTTTAATCTATAGTATATTGGAAACGCCGCTGTGTAAGAGAATCCCAACCGAAATTGTCTAGCAAAGTGGATACGCTGCTGAGTTGGTCATAACAATGGGATCTACTTAACTAGATCAGACCACAAAGATAAGGAGATAGATTCTAATACAGATAGATTCAAATACTCATTCTTTCCCCGAA
The DNA here is from genome assembly GCA_037158775.1 of Hetaerina titia. NCBI lineage: Eukaryota > Metazoa > Arthropoda > Insecta > Odonata > Calopterygidae > Hetaerina > Hetaerina titia. The sequence goes on from CM073774.1 coordinate 11,769,857, forward strand.
AAATCAGGAATCATAATAATAAGGAACCGAAGTCTCTTTAGAAATGTTAAAACATTTAATTTACAAGTCGTAACAAAATTAAACATCGCAAACATTGCATCGGGTGTATTTGTAGGCGCATGCGTATGTTAGTTGGTAGTTTGTGTTTTTGAATGTGTGTGGGTTGTAACGGTTTTTGCATGAATGTTTACCATGTTTTGTTTGTGGATTGTTAACATTTGTGACTTTCGCATGCGGTTTTTTCTTAATTACGGGTGGTGCCCTGACACCCCCCGCCACACGCCCTTGAAGCGGCTTGCGGAGTTTTAAGTAGATGTAAATTTACCCTTGCCGTTATCACCACAAGCTACATTGAGGATGTCATGAGTCTCTTTCCTGGTTCTGCACAGTTTCACGCCAAATTTGTAGCTGTAGCGCTGTTCCAATAATCGGTTCATGGCGGAGCGAAAGGAGGTCACGTTACACAGGTTTCTGGAATGAACGATCTGCACTCCGCAAAGGCTGGGAGTCAATGGCCATCGTCCTCCAGCCTTTCCTGAGACTCCCCTCCCTCGAACCCAGCAAGAGAAACTGCCGCCCGCCCGTCCGTCAATCCAGGAAAAAATAAATCATACTGATTTTGGGAGGGACTTTGAAGACTAAGATAATGAAATATCAGAAATATAAAAGAAAACTTCATGAAAAAGAATTCGGATCAGGAAAACAGTAGGAGCAAGAGAGATAACGCTCATCTTGAGGGTGTTTTCCATAAAAAGGGGTTGCAAGCATTGCTAATTGAATTGGAATGGACTCTGCCCATGCCTAACAGCCCCTGCCACGCGCCCATAAACATTCTAGTGTCACGTGACACTAATCCTTCTCCAGCTCCATGTGTGAGTGCTATTGCATGCGCCTTCTTCCTTTTGCAGCCCCATGAAGAAGTATTGAGATGCCACTTGGCCCCGTGTGCCATCAAAATATCGTGTGGGTATATTCCGAGATGAATGGAGAAGGCGAAATGGACCGAAAGGAAAACAAATGAGGAAGTACTGGAGATTGTGGATGAGGAGATGGTTTTGTTGAGATAAATCCTATGGAGGCAGGAAAAATGGATGAAAGGAATATTGAGTGAATTGGAGGTTCAGTTCGATAGACGTGGAATAAGAATGGGTGGGATGTTAAAGAAGGTAATAGAGGGGAGAATGTTAGGCAAACGAGGAAAGAGCAGGAACAGGATAGGGATGTTGGACGGGATGAAGGGAGGAAAGAAGTACACAGAGATGAAGAGGGACCTGATGTAGAGTAGGTTGCAGGATTGGGTTTTGTTTGGAGTTACAAAATATTTATTTGACATTTGTGTCCATCAAAAAACCTACCTTAACCGGTAGATTACCTAAAAAAATATTCCGAGAGAAAGAAGAGAGGAACGGTGAAAAGAGCCGCCAAGTCGGGGACGTTAGCAAGCGCTCCTGACAAATATCGCTACTTGGAGTGGGGGTAGCGGACGGAAAAGGGTTCCAGGGGTCATCGGAGACAGGATCCGGTGAGTGTGTGTGAAAAGATAAAATGAGGGGAATGAAGTGGGTGGACAGAGGAACGGAGAAATCGCCCAGAGGGTCGCGCGAGGGCAGTATAAAATAGAAGGGGGTGGTAAGGTCCGCCCTTACTTAATGCGCCGGCCACCCCTCGGGGTGCTAAGCCCTCAAAATCCCATTCTGTGCTCCCGCTCAATTCCCACCAAGGGGTCGAAGGTTATTGAGTGAACGGTAGCGCAGGGGGTCCTCGCGTTTGTGGGGGCGTGGGAACTCTCCATCGAGTGGTTAAGTGTGCCCTCTGGGGTCCACCGCGAGAGGGGGACACGCGCTTGACGGGAGTGGGGGAGATGTGAAGAGCGAGCCTCGTCCTGCCGCCTGGTGGGCACCATAGAATCACTCTGCTCGCCTTCGCACCATTGCTCGTGCACTGACCGGCCGACCCTATTGACTTGTGATAGTTCGATTTCGCGTGACCGTGTGTCGAGGCGTGTGATCCTGTGGGACGCCGGTTGAACGTGAAGCGTCCCCACTCCTCGCGAAGATACGTGAGGGACTGTCCGTGCTCTGACTTTGCAGGATCGGCGTGTCTTCGACGCTCACCTTCCCCACTCATGCCCGTATGCCACTGAGGGGAACAACGCGTACAACAACCGGGTGTGAAAAATGTTATCCTGCGATTCTCCGCTCCATTCTGCTGGCATGAAAATTTTATACGTTTGACCTTATCTAGATTATTTTTCAATCAGAGTTGTCTGCAAGTCAGGACAGGGTTTTTTTAATCTGGGAGAGAGAGAGAGGGCGAGGGTATTACGTAGATGAGTCCTCTCAGTGTTAAAGACTCTTAATATCGGCTGAGTCCAACAGTTTTAACTGTAGAGGCGCTGCTAGTCGCATGTGAGATCAAATAATACAAGTTTTTCCAAAAATAAATGGCAATTAAGGTCTAATACCTGAGGAATTTTATCTTTTTCGTTAGTATGTTTAGGTTACTTCGCCATTCCTATTTCAATAAGAAGTTAGAGAGTATAGTTCTATTGGCAATGAACTGGAAACTGTTGACTATAAGTACTACTCTACCAACTATAATAAGAAGTTAAACGAAGAGAGCCTTTAAATAGGTGGGTTCGCATGGAACGCAGTGACTGATCACCGGGGACAATTCTCATTACGCCGTATCAAATGTCAACCGAGAGCAAGTAGCATTCAAAATAGCTAGGTGTTTCTCATTGGCTCATTGACTCGAATCTCGCGATATCCATGGGATGGGATTTTGACGTGGAGAACTACAACCATGGATAGACGACTTTTAAGCTGAGGTGGGAAAAACTTTTCTGAGAAAAGTATACCGTGTTAAATTTACTAAAAATATAACGAAATAATAAGAATTTACCTTTTAATAAATCGAATAATATATAAATTGAAATACAGATGCGTCAGCAGAAAAGATTGACGAGGTTATTTTCAGTCATATGAGAAGAAAAAAAAGTTTCCCTAGGGCAGTTTGTTAAAACAATCACAAGAGAGAAATGAAAGAAAGAGAGCGATGTTCTAAGGAATTGAAACTTGGTATGAAGAATGGTAAAGAACAATTGTGAAATTGCAGAAAAGCATATAAATATAATGCGGAAGGGTTGTCTCCAGCGTTGCGTCACCATTTAATATGCTCTCTGCATCCAATTTTCCTGTTTCCTTATTGTTTCTCCCAGCAATCCCCTCTCCTCAACCATGCCCTACCACCTCCGCGTTCGATTTCCTTTTTGTGCACGTCATCTTTTCCCTTCACGACCGTCTCCTACCCTACTGTATTTCATACCTTAATTGTGGTTTGACTAAATCACTCAATTTGATTCTTTCAGGTAAATTTTTGGATAACTGGTATCGATTCTGCTATGATTTGCATTTATTTCATCAGCCACTATTTCATAGTGCCGTAATGTTTCCCTCAGTGTCACAATGAAATTTCATAAAATGCAAGTGTTCTGTACTTTTCTAAAAGTATGTTACTTGCTCTTCTTCAAGAACCAATGAGCTTCGAGTCTAGTGACTTCACATACTCGTCAGGCTCAATCTCTTATCGTAGAGATGTTTGTAAGGATCTCTTCCAGGTATCCCAAATAAGTGCGGCGTATTCCAAATCGGGCCTTCGTAATGCGAAATGACGACTTTCTTTTACTTTCGCATAACATCACCGAACATCACCACCATCCGTCTAATGAAGCCTCCAAAAAATGTGGATCCTCATATTCATCCGATGGGTATACCTCATGGAAGGCTTAGAGTTGAGGCTTGTTCCAAATATATTTAACTAGATCTGCCGTAGTTAACACGTCTCTTCTTAAATTTATGCCCTCCCAAATCAGCCTTTAAATGGACCACACGATTTCGTTTGTCCTCCACTGATAGCAAACACGATCCACATCTTTTGGAAAGTTTTTTCGTACCCAATTTTTCATGAATAATTGGAAACACGGTATTACTTCTTGTGATGCATGTTGCCTCAATTATTTAGGAATTTTGACTCATCGATCAAAGAAAATCACATAAAGGATTTTGTCAATCGTTTCGAAGGAAGTCACTTCCACTGGACGTTCCGAACGAAGTTCATCATTTGTGGACATGGAATCACGTTGAAACTCATAACCCTAATAAAAAGAAAGACTTGAACTTTTCCACATATTTACCCTAATCTTAAACAGCCGTAATCACAGGAGCAGTCCTTCAGAGAACTTCGTCAAAATCGGAATTTATATCTTTCAGCGATGAGCATTTTTAATAGAATTGTTTAATCACCGCACGAAACTCATTTTTGTGCTCTTTTCTATATAAATAAGTTTGTTGCTTCCATCACCTGTGAAAATGAAACCTCGTGATGGATATAACTGGAACTTAAACAGCAGTCTAGTGAGAGATGAGACAACTAAGAAAAAACCTTTTTCGATACTTCTGGCGTCTTGTCTTGTAGTTTATAAGCAATTATCGAGCGAACCACGTATTGATTTAAAATTAAAGAAAACTATTTTGTTCAGAAATAGAAATCGTATCATGGTCCTTAGAGGTGATGGAGAATTAATCTTTGATATTTGAAATGTTAAAAAAAGGAGCCAAACACCGATTCCTCTGCTCAGTTTTGTTTCATTACGTCATTAACACCGCATGAGTTGCAGTATCAATTTTATAAATAATTTCAAGTCTATGACTCTGGTAAACGCGTTGAAAATTCAATTTCACGTCGTGGAATTCAATTTCCAAAGTGTCGCCGAGATGAAGCCAGCGACTCGATCGCCGTTCGGTCGACGTCGAAGAATCAACACGAGGCGAACCTTTGATTCACGCCAAGAAATGGGGTTCGTCCAAAACACGCTATTTGCCCGTTAATGAAAGGCCTAGGGACGAGCAGAAATACCCTCGCCGAGGGGTGCACCCAGTCGAAGGAATTAGGGCGCAATAACGTGGAAGCACAGAGGACACAATTTGCCTCCAAACATTCAGATCGAAAACTAATAAGGACACAATTTCACGCGGAGGGCACCGAAGCAAAGGCCTCTTCCGCCTCGGGGGGCACCCGGATTATGACTTTCCTTGATGACCCCTGACTCGAGCGCCCCGCATGCATCGGGACAGGAAAGATGCAGCCACGGAAAAGATCCTCGCCACACTGCACCCCCAGCTCCAATCAGCTTCGCCCCCAAAGTACTCCCTCTTCTTGTCCCCTGTGGCAGGCTTCAAGGAGACAACCCGCAAGGACGCGCCGGAGCGTGTTCCCGAAAAGAGGGTTCCTTGGAGGGGGTGCGTGAGGAGGGAGAATGGCCGGAAGGGGCGTCGAGGACCAGGGAAATTGGGTTGCTGAAGTGAGTTGTTGCGGGTGTTGTTGGGTGCGGCGGAGTGAGGCACGCGAAACGAAGCCGTGAGATCGTGCGTGACCCCGTGATAATCCGTTTTGCCCCGATATGAGGGAGGGGGGGTGGTGCAAAGCGCCCCCCCCTCGACACGCCCACTCGAGTTAGCTGTTGACTCAACAGCAATAAAGTATTCGGAATATGTTGGCGCAAAGTCCGGGTGATCCTGATAGCGTCTGACGCTGACACCGCCCCCCGTTCAACCCCCTAGACATGTGACAGATTGTAACGGAAGGCAGCGCTCCACGTCGGCGCGAACGAATAGTTTTAAAATCACGTGAAAAATGGAGTTATCTTTCAGGAGTTGGATGAAAAAGTGATAACAGAATATTTCAGAGAAGTATGAGGTAATTTTGTTCCAAGAATTATCACGGCAGGTACGATAATATTGTGCTTGGTTAGAACGAAAGGCGTCCCGAGCTTCTGGAAAAATTTTGCTATAGTTTTGAGTGATTCCCTAGTGGTTGGCAGCGGGCTTTTTTATTTTTACTTTAAAAATAAAATAACAAAGTATGTCTCATATATTTAGTCACGGATGCAAAATTTCTGTTCCTATGAATGAAATGCACCAAATATCTCTGTATGATGGCCTCGAAGGCGGATGCGCACGCAAGCGTCATTCAAGGAGGCATTTATCACAATAGTCCATTACTTACATAAAAATAAAAATTTTTAACCTTTCATTCATAATTTCTTCTTATAATTACAGAAAAATATTTCGCATGTTCTCTAGTGTTGCCCTTTTATTTTAGGAAAATAGTCAAATACGTGTGTTATAGATTAGATTATTTTTATTAATACTTAATCATAGTTAGTTCAAGGTAGGATTTGAACGGACACAGGCTATACATACAACGGTGAACGATACATTTCGTTGCCTCTTTCTTCTATATATTTTTCCGTCGTAAAAATTTCATATTTTCTTACATCGCTTTTAAAATGTTCATTACCGTTGGCCACACCACTCCCCGCACTAAAAGTAAGAAATTCGCAATTACAATTTTACGTCTGATTGAAGAAGATAAAAGAGGATGGCCTTGAGAAAACTGACTGTGGAAGCATCGACCGGGACGATGAAAAAGAACCAATAGTGGACTGTTGGGATAATCACGTGCGAGGGAAGGTCAACGGATGGGTCATGAAAAGAAAAGGATCAATTAAAAAGGATATCAAATGCCTCGATGGAGCAGTTAATAGGAAATGGGCAAGAAAACTGTGGATTAGAAACGAAGTGGAAGAATACGAGCGTAAGATAACGTTGACTATTTCCAAATGTCCAAAAGATAAATCAGGAACTTAAGCGGGGAGTTACTGCAGTGAAAGAATATGGAAAGTTTACAAAGGAGGATTGAGATGGGTAAATAACACTGTATGCAGAAATCACAGCCAACGAAGGTCGTATGGGGGGGGGGGAACAGTAAAACTGTCAAAGACACAGAGGATACGGGGTTCGTCCGGAAAATAAGTGTACTGAGCTCAGGAAAAACAATTTATTACACTTTTACATATCTTAAGCTAATATTTCTCAAAATAGGACCCTTGTGAGTCGATACACTTGTTCCAGCGGCGTTCCCATTCCTGGAACGCACCCGCGAAGGCATCATCGGGAACCTCTCGAAGACACGTCGCCACGACCTCTTTGACGGCGACCAAAGTCCCGTATCGCGTTCCTTTCAAACTCCTCTTTATCTTCGGGAACAGAAAGAAGTCCGGTGGTGTCAAGTCCGGGCTGTAGGGCGGGTGCGGCACCGTTGCCACGCCGTGTTTCGCCATGAAGTCCGACACGACAAGCGCGGTGTGAGACGACGCATTGTCGTGATGCATCCGCCAGATGTTTTTGATCGCTGGCCGGACGCGGGCGACTCGTTTTCGAAGCCTGTCGAGCACTTGGACGTAAAATGCAGCATTTACAGTTTGTCGTTCAGGTACAAATTCGTAGTGGACGACTCCCCTTTTGTCAAAAAAGACAATGAGCATCGCCTTGATCCGAGTTTTGCTCATGCAAGCTTTCTTTTGACGGGGTGATGATGGAGTGCCACTCCGCACTTTGTCTCTTCGACTCCGGGTCGTACTCAAGGACCCAAGTCTCGTCACCCGAAACAACCTTCTCTAAAAAATGTGGATCATTTTTGCAGTGATCTGCAAGTTGTGTCGCGATTTCCAAACGATTGAGTCTTTGATCATCACTGAGCACTTTCGGCACCAACTTTGCACAAATTTTTCGCATCTGTAATTGGTCCCTAATAATCTCGTGCACTATTGTTTTTGGCACATTACACTGCTCTGCTATCATCCGAACACTAAGACGACGATCAGAGTGCAGTACATCGCGAACTTTTCGCACATTTTCGTCGGTGAGTGTCGTTGATGGGCGTCCAGGCCGTGGTTCATCGTCGGCCTCTTCTCTGCCCTCCACGAACATCTTGTGCCACCGAAAGATCATGTTTCTGGACATGGCTGACTCCCCGTAAGCTTGGTTAATCATACCGACAGTTTTGGTAGACGATTTCCCAAGCTTTACCGCAAATTTGATGGAATAACGCTGCTCCAAAAACTTCGGCATCGCGTTCCGTGACGTGGGTCGAGCGTGGAGGTTCGCGTTAACAGAGCTCCTCACTGCACCACAGCTCAGAGCCGACTGCCTTTTTCAGCGTCGCTTGCCAACATACCCCCCTCCAATCGCAGCCCGTCAGAGCGGTGCTGGGCGCGCCTGGAGCGACGGGAAAAAATCAGTACACTTATTTTCCGGACGAACCCTGTAAAATTAATTGAACTAGGGAAAGATTCATAAGAGGTGAAAAGAGTATAGGATGTAAATGATAAAGATGGCTGACCAACATTGTTAGATATAGAAAGAGACGATGCTGATGGGGATAGCTTACGTCAAGGCTTACTCCATGGCGAGATAAAAAGGGTATCAAGGGAATGCAAACCAAATAAGTCCATGGGGTGGACGACATTCCCGAAAAACTACTTGAGAGTCTAGGAAAATGAGAGACGAGAGTCTATAAGGACTAATTCGAAGTATTTATGTGCGAGGCATTGGACCGAAAGATTTTTGGATATGCAACCATATCCACTTTTGGGATGAGTACAATATAGGAATACAATATCTACATCTGCGTAATACCCTGCAAGCCTCCGCAAAGGCGTGTGGTGGGGAGTGTTAGGACACCACCCGTAATTAAGAAAAAACGCATGGAAAAGTCACAATTTTATGCAATCCACAAATAAAACATGGTATACTCGTATATTAATGCAAAAATCCTTAAAACCCACACACTTGCAAACACTCAAACTACAACTAACATTCACATGCGCTTACAAAAATATCTGATACCTTTGCAATGTTTAATTTTGTTCCGACTTGTATACTAAATGTTTTTAATATTTCTAAAGGGACTTCGGTTTCTTACTATTATGATTACTGATTGTTCGGGGAAAGAATGAATACTTGAATCGAAAGTACGGGAATATATCTCCTTATTTTATCTTTGTGGTCTGATCTACCTGAGTAGTGTGGGGCCATTATTATTCCTTTTGTGCCACCGTTAAACTCGCTGGTTTTGAACCTTTCTAAAAGTTTAAATCTCGCTTGTTCTCTTCGTAGTTCAAGCGGCTCCCAGCCTAAATCCCCTAAGAGACCTGTTACACTTGTGTTCTTGTCATATATATTTTTCACGAATCTGGCGGATTTTCTCTGGACTTTATCTAGTTCTTTTTGCCAGATTTTCTCCCAAGGATCCCACATAATGGAGGTATATTCCAAATGAGGTCTAACTAGAGCAAAATAACAACTCTTTAATTAAATAAACTTTTTTTTTACCTCTCTTTAACTTTCTCATTACCTTTCCCCACTACCCGTTTAATGAATCCCAGTTGCTTTGAAGCGGATCTGCATATTGTCCTGATGTGCTTCCCATGGAAGGCGTGGTGTTAAAGCTACCCCAAAATTTTTAACTTGATTGGACGTAGTTAGCACTGAACCCTCTATTTTATAGATAATATGAGTACAATTGAGTACAATAGGAGAAAACTTATTATTTTTCTCACGGGTAAAATGTTACGTACTCAGGATAATCAACAAGAGGATGGATAGAAGGCCAAACGGTTAATCAGGGAATTATAATTGTGTTTTCTCAATGGGGAGGATCACGACTGTTGCCATGGCCGAAATTAAGGTGGCTTAAAGAGAGGAACATACTATTAGGGTTTATTTGTCTGTTTCGTAGATTTTGAATAGGATGAATTGGGAAAAACTAATGAGTATAATGCAGAAAATAGCAATAGTTTGGAGGCATAGGGGACTAATCTGTAACATGTACATGTCTCAGACTGCTCAGGTGCGAGTGGGGAACGGAGAGTCCGGATGGGCAGTGTTAGGAAGAGGTGTAAGGCAGGGTTGCCCATTGTCACCGGTGCTGTTCAACGTATAAGCGGAGGAAATGATTAAAGAGGCATGGGGAGATTTGGAGGTAGGAATGAAAGTCGGAGGGGAATTCGTAAAATCTGTTAGGTTGGCTGATGACTAAGCTTTAGTCTGTCAGTCAGTCAAAGGGTTGCAAGCATTGCTAATTAAATTGGAATGGACTCTGCCCATGCCTAACAGCCCCTGCCACGCGCCCTTGCGACGCTTTGCGGGGTTGTCTATAGATGAGAAGTTCAATATTTATATAATATTTTCTTGGTCAACCATGATTTGCCTCTTCCTTTTCGATGCTTCCTTGAGTCGTTATCCTTCCCCATCGGTGATTTGTTCCTTTTTATCCTCATATTCCTGACTTCACGTCAAAATTGAGCAATTTTACAGTGATTTCATTAACTGATTGAAAACAGTATTTCATCGATTGGAGGCTTTGTGTCCAGTAAGGCGCAATAGTTTCGCATTTTCCGGCAGTATTAAAACTCGTTTCATTTTCAATTTATGTACTCTAGTTTCATTCATTGTTATTTTAGAAAGCTCAACATGAAGTCGATCTTTTCGTTAAGATTAAGCTAATAATATTTGGTTGAAAATACTTTCATACAGAAGCAATGTTTGAAACCCCGATCATAACATTCCAGTGTCACGTGACACTAATACTCGTCCTTCTCCAGCTCCATGTGTGAGTGCTATTGCATGCGCCCTCTTCCTTTTGCAGCCTCATGAAGAAGTATTGCCCTGCCACACACCTTTTTGGTGGCTCGCAGGGTATTTAAGTAGAAGTAAAAGTATTGAGATGCCACTTGGCCCCGTGCGCCATCAAACTATCGTGTGCGCATATTCCGAGATGAGTGGAGAAGGTGAAATGGACCGAAAGGAAAACAAATGAGGAAGTACTGGAGATGGTGGATGAGGAGATGGTTTTGTTGAGATAAATCCTATGAGGGCAGGAAAAATGGATGAAAGGCGTATTGAGTGAATTGAAGGTTCAGTTCGATAGATATGGGATAAGAATGGGTGGGATGTTAAAGAAGGTAATAGAGGGGAGAATGTTAGGCAAACGAGGAAAGGACAGGAACAGGATAGGGATGTTGGACGGGATGAAGGGAGGAAAGAAGTACACAGAGATGAAGAGGGACCTGATGTAGATTAGGTTGCTGGATTGGGTTTTGTTTGGAGGTACAAAATATTTATTTGATAGTTGTGTCCATCCAAAAATCTACCTTAACTCTGTCTGAGACTGCTCAGTTACGAGTGGGGAACGGAGAGTCCCATTTAGTTTCAGGATTGCCCATTGTCACCGGTGCTGTTCAACGTATAAGTGGAGGAAATGATTAAGGAGGCATGGGAAGAACTGGAAGTAAGAAGGAAAGTTGGAGGGGAATTCGTAAAATCGGTTAGGTTTGTTGATGACCTATCTAAAGTTTGTTCGTCAGCAACCAAAAATCGAGAGTATTAGGTATGTAATGTAAATCAGCGTAAATTAAGTAATAGTTTTATAAATCTCCAGAAAGTGAAAGGCAAACATTAACTTCGTGGACAGGAACAGGTAGAATAGTTTACATATATCGCTGAGTCTTTTATTCATCGACATTTAGTGAAGTAAGGGCTCTTAAGAGGAAAAGCACTATGAGAATGAATTTTTAAGAATGAAGGCAGTAGTTGATCGCAAGGACGTTGAGGGATATTCAGAGAAAACCTCTATATTTAGTATGGTTGTATTCGGCAAAAAAACTTGATAATTCAATTAATGAACTAGATATTGCAAGGAGGCTATTGGGAAATGAGTGTGAAGAATGATATGCCTCTTTATATTCAAGCTAATTTGGGCGGAACTAAAAATTAAAGGAGAGGCACTAGGTGTTGAGGGGTAAGGAGAGTAATGACGGGATAAATCAAAATGACGAATGCAGAGTATTTTTGTATGCGATTGAATGCTTAAAACTGTGACAGAGTGTAGAATAGATATCAAGCGAGGGAGAATGAAGATGAGTGCATGGGACAACGGCAGCTTGCGGAGTAGTAGGTAAATGTGGAAGGTTCATAATCTATCCCTTCAGCATTACTCTGAATAATACCGTCACAATGCCTTAAACATGCGAAAGTTTGCATACCAACATGCCTCTCTGACGTGTGATCGAACGTTTGATGATCATTGCCTAATTACTTACATAGTACTCTGCGTTTAAAGTCTAATAAGTCACTTCATAATTGTCTTTTCGCTTTAAGTGTTAGAAACATTTCTACTAAAATCCTTTTCCTCTGCACTCCATGGATGGCGTGTTTTCACGCGTTCTTCTTACTCTTGATTGCAATACTCTTTAGTTTCGAAGCCCTTTGCTGACATATTCGTATAACCGGGGGTCGAATTTACCATGTTTTGTAGGAATATGCATTTTATTTTCATCATAGGAGTATATATTTTAAGCGTAGGTTTTAGACGACCTTTCGTACAGAAGTAGATCTTAACAAACATTTAATAACAATAATTGTAAATATGCCTTTTTCTTTGATGAAATTAGAAAAAAATTTGAATTTTATATTATTCATACTATTGACGTTTTTTTAGCAAAACAAACCACTTTGCTTTTCCACATTAATTTATTTGGAAATATAAAATCTAAATTTATGTGGGAAAGCAGTGTTTTTTTAAAATGTCAATTTGAAGATTTTCCACCAAGTTACGCCAGAAACTGTTTTATTATTCATACTATTTTAGATATCGCAACGCAGTTTGTTGCAGAATATATTTTTTATTCTCAGTGTCAACAGTTAGTGAGAAGTGGCGTCGAAAAGTATTGTTAATTTTAAACTGTATTAAAATAATAAATATGCGCTAATGTCTTGGGAAGGGGGCATGCCTTCCTCTTCAATCCGTCCATGATCCAACAGCTACTGTATTCCGTTGGCAGCCTTCGACCAAAACTCTTATAATTATACATATATTAAGTTCCCCATTTCCTATTGAATTTCGCCAGCTTTAATGCTGTGAATTCTCTTCCTTCCTCATGCCTGTTCGCCCAACAGTCGCCCTTCTCTCTCGGTTTCACTGCCCCACTCTCTCCATCTATACCTTCTCCTCCGAACACTTATTCCCCTCTCTTTGAAATGCACTCCCGGAAACTCATCGCGTCCCAAGCACACGTGACACTTCCTCGTGAACTTCCTTCTCTGCTCAACTCCTTCTCTACATTCTTCACAAGGACAAAATCCCTCTACACTTAAATGGTTTCTAATAACCTATTGATAAGGTATGTGACATGTCTTGGGTGTTCACATCACCGCGTTTACAACCAAAATTTATAGACCTACTGTAAATTACGGTGTCATGATACCATACTTATTTGTTCCTCAAATAAGCTATCCTTCTTCTTCATCGTTTTTCAAAACTTAAAACACATAATATAAATTTGATTTATACCTGCTGGTATAAATCAAATTTATATTATGTGGTTTGTAAAATTTTAAATCGCGACTAACAATGTTAAAATTATGTATCTAATTTTCACGTCTGCCCCGGAGTTCGAATGTCAAAGGCAGAGCATGAAAGGTGCCCTATCGACGAGTCTCCACATCCTCCAACGCCCGATCGAGGCGACCTTCTCTATTTAAGGTTTCAATTTTTACTGAAGTTGCGTCTCTTTCCCCGATAGCACCCCTCGCCCCCGTCCCACCTCTGCGTGTTATGAAGGGCGGGAGGCTGACTGACTGGCTGGCAGACACCCTCGCTGAGTAATGGGTGGGTGTAAGTTTGCGGGGAGGGGAGGGGTGGGCTGACGCAGCGGCGGAAGGAGGGCGGAAATAAACTCCACCCCCGTTCGCGATCCAGATTTCCGCTCCACGGGGGTTGATATTGAACGATGGGGACACGCGCATTGTCGGGGACTGCCTTGTGTTGGGGCGGGAACTAAACTAGATTTCATGGACCATTAATCTTAAAGGGCCGTGGAGGCGGAGGAGTAAAAGAGAAAGGGGGTGAGTCATTCCCCATAGGGCGTCTCCGTGGCATTGAAAGGAAAAGGGTTAAGAGGTGTGACAGCTGGTGGTCACTCTCGCAGTGCCCAGCGTGCAATCAGGTGTTCGGGAATTATCCCAGCCAGTAATACCCCCGAGTAATCCCATTTTCGTCTCCAAATAGAAGTGCGTATTGATCATAGGTTTTCATTGGCAAAGTTGCTTAGTGGAACTTTCCAATCATTCCACGTCCTTAAATCAAAAAAGAGCGTTAAATGACTGAAATGTGCATCCGTGAGTGTGGGAAGAGCTAAGGAATGATTGATTGGGTGAAACTGATCAATCTTGAATGGTCGCATGGTGACAAACATCGAGTGTTTGCTTGCTATTAAAAAATTAAAGTAACCCACCGATTGGAGTTGACGTTTACTATGTTCCTGGTATACCAAGCCAACAGAAGCAATCAACTCCAACGTTGGTTCGATAGGTGATCGTGGAGGTCGCCTGATACTGAGCTTAAGTTGAAGTTTGAACTTCCCACACTATCAGGGTAAGGAATCTGCGCCTTTCCCTGCGAAGCCAGTGGTTTCCCGGGAGTATTGGTCCCTGACTGGTTTCATGGCTTTAATAGACCTGTTAAAGGTGGTCGGTGCAGCCACCCCTTGGCGAACCCGAACCCTCCAATCGGCGCTGTGCCCAGTGGAATACTAAGCGCCCTCCAGGTATCAATGTGAGGGGATATCGTACACTTTTAATTATTACTAAAAAGTAATCGAGATAGAAACTTAATTTTTCTGTTCTAATTAAGACTTCTCTAAGGAGTCATCATCCAGAGTTATACAATTCACGTAGCATTTATTTACCTTTCGAAGGATTGTAGAACTCGGCAAACAAGAGTCGAAAACCATTGTTCCACCTCTTGAATGGCGTCACTTATGTTGTCCAATCTCCGACCCCACAATGGTTTTTCGAGTTCTGGGAATATGAAAAAGTCGCTTGGGGCGAGATCCAGATGATAGGGTGGAAGTGGAAACATTTCAAAGCAACATCGCTGTGATTTCCGGTCTCGCCGTGGTTGCGTTTCACATCGCGCCGCTTTTTCTTCCCAAAAGGATTCGGTAGTCGTACGACGCAAGAGTACTGACAGAATAGGTGCGCAACTATTCAAAGACTTTAATCCAGCTCCAAGATTCCAAGATATTTTTAACTGTGCTATTACCTTCTAGCATTGTTGGTAGTTTAAGGTGTGGTTTTTTTGCCGTAGGCTTTTTTTAAAAAAGACAAGAAAAATTACGTCCACTGGAGTGTTACTCTCTCCCGATCCCAAACATGTCATTAAACAAAAAGCGCAAGTTCTTTCTCGCAAATTTTAGCATTTTGGAAACCGTGCTGGTTTTTAATCAATAAACCTTGCCTATCGAGATGCCTCATAATCGAACTAACAATTATGTGCTCTATGACCTTGCTTGATGGGAATGTGAAAGAAATAGATCTGTAATTGCTCGTTTCCTCCTCGAATATTTAGTGTTAATCATTTTCAAGAAATGTCCTATTCCATTATAACGTTTTGAATTATGAATTTCGGTAATTTGCTTGCTGAAATGATTTAGTAAGCTATCGACATCGCTAAAATGGTTGGGAAAGAAAAATTTAATAATTTGGCCATTTCAGAACTGCTGGTTACTCAATCGTATTTATGATATTCGAATGAATAAACTGGAGGACTCAAGTGAAAACCCGGAACTCCTCCGATCTAATTCCAAAACGATTCTTGATTCGCGTTTAAATACTCAGCTAATATTTTACTAATGATTTCAGTTAACGCTTTCCGAAATTCCTTCTTGGCATTTTCTCTAGATTCTACCGTATAAACGTTAGTCCGTTTGTTGCTAGAGGTATCGTTCCTTATATTTTTCACCTTGGTGTGACGTAACGTAGTAACGATTTTCTGACTTCCGCGTTGGACCATATGGGTTCTCTCTTATAAATGTACTTGCATGTATCCTTGATATTTTGGTATTTCCAGTCATCATAAAAACTGCAAATGATGGGTGATGTCGTAAATAGTTTGGAATGAAGGAATGCTCTTCGACGGAAGAAAAAGTATGGCAACTGGAAAAAAGGAAATTTATAAATTTTGTTCAAAAGGAATTGAATCGAATGAGTTCTTTCAAATACATCAATGTTTGGGTGACTTCGAACGGAATCTCCATGGAGGAAAGAAGAAAAGGACATTAATGCTCTAAGAATAGGACAGTATTGCTGGCGAGTGTGCAACATTCGACTGCGTCGAGGAAAAGGTTAGACTCGTGGATGTAAGACATGGACAATTGGAAAGGAAGAACGGGGATATTTGACTGTGTTAAAATTATGTTGTGGAGGAGAAGGAATGGACGGACAAAGCATTTAGACGGGTAACCGAAGTCCAATGTGAGTGAGATGGTGAGAGTCGAGCAGCGGGATGAGGGAAAGGTGAGGTTGAACAGGGAATGGTGAGGCGATGGACCATCGGAGAATCCTTGGACGAGCCAGAGGGACCAATCCCGTGGGTGGAGAGCCCTATCCCTGGGACCCTGCGGCACGAATGGTCACCATCCGAGGTGGGGATTTGGTGTGGTGGTACGAGACTTATTCTTAAAGTAAGTACCGTTTGCTTATATTTAAATATTGGCGCTATAGAACACAGTTTTGCTCCTGCAGCGCCATCTACTGAATTATTGAGAAGCTATAGCAGCATTTTTTTTGTTTCAGAAGTCGTTTGCTTGTCCATGCATGCAAACAACAATGTCCGCGACAATCGTTGATCCCGCCAGCTGTGAAGTGCGTTCTGTCATACGATTCTTGTATGCAAAAGGATTGTCGGCTGCTGAAATTCATCGGGAATTATGCCTAGTTTATAAACCTACAGTTATGAGTGAAGGAAAGGTTAGACAATGGTGCTGTGATTTTAAAAATTGACGAACAAATGTCCATGGCGAAGAGCGAAGTGGTAGGCCCAGTATTCTGACCGATGAAATTGTTTCGCAAGTGGAACAAAAACTGCGATGTGATCGTCGATTGACAATTAATGGTCTGGCTGAACAATTTCCTCAACTTGGACGCACTACTGTCTACAATATTGTTACGGAAAACCTCGGATACCACACATTGCGTGCAAGGTGGGTACCGAAAATGCTCACCGACCACCACAAAGAGCAAAGAATGTCCAGTGGACGAGAGTTTTTGGGTCGTTGGGAACTCTTTAAACCACCCACCGTACAGTCCTAACCTTACACCCAGGGACTACTTCCTCTTCTTGCACTTGAAACAGTGGTTCGGTGGACAACATTTCGAAACCGAAGAGGAACTCAAGAATGGCGTTGTCGATTGGTTCAACCCTCAGGCGGTGAGTTTCTATGCAGAGGGGTTAAAGAAGCTGGTGCGGCGGTACGAAAAATGCTTAGAAGTGAACGGCGATTATGTAGATAAGTGAAGTAGGTTTGTAGCTAACTGAAAGTGTCAATAAAATGTGTTTCATATGAGTATATTTTTTCCTGTGACCAAACGGGCCTTACTTTATGAACACGCCTCGTAGTTAGGGAAGGCTAGCGGGGTATTTCGTGGATGTATATTTAACAATCTATATCCACAATATAGTCCGCAACAATTTTTCCTGACGTGACTGTGCGTATCAGCGCGCTCGATTCACGCAGAATCGGTGGTGAGGGGTCTGACCTTCAACGCGCGCCAATCGCCTGCGAGCGGTATTCCAGGCTAAATCTTGTTTTTAGTGCACCCTTGCAGAATGACTCGGTGCATGCTCAATATGTAGCGAACGATTAAACAGTGGTACGCCATCAAATTTCATGTCCGACGGTAAAAGTCGGATTTGGAAACATGGGAATGACGCGGCAAGTATTCAAGGAGAAAAGCATATTAAAAAACTGCTGTTTTTAATAGGAACAAGCTCTTCCAAATTGCCCGAGAAAGTTTGTAGGTCGAGCCCCGCGCTGGACCACAATTGACGTCAAGAACCGACTAAAACGTGCAATGTGTACGTGGATTGCTGAATTCAAACCGTGAGTCAAGTGAGCGCATGATCGCAGATGACATAGATGAGACAGTGACAATACCCACACCATTATATCACTGTAAACTTGGCGATGCGAAAGATGACATCGCGATGATTCCCCGAAACCCTGACAGTCCCGAGTTACCAACACCAGACCATTTCCTATTACAGTATAAAAGTGAAATCTTCCCTCAAAGGACACCACAATGGGGCCCTAAACGCCGTCAAAGAATCTTGCGCGCGTACCCTTAAAGACATTCCGCCCACCAGGTAGCCTTCCAGTCGTGGCAGAGCCAATGGCATAAGTGTGTCGACGCTCAAGGGATGTACTTTCAAGAATTTCGAGGCTTTGTAGAAATATCTGAAAGAAATATCTTTTTCCGAAATTTTTTCACGATACTTTTCATAAAAACCTTGTATTTTCAGATTTTTTTAATAAGATTGAAAGCGTTGGGGTCGATGAGATAGTACGAGAGGCACCATAGAGGTCTGGAATAAATAAGGATTCCTTAGTTACTATTAAAATATTGGCGATGCTAAATTTTTCCGGTATATTTAGTTTAAAAATGATTCGTAGGTGGTGTTGCCTTTGTAGGGAATACGTTTCGTTGCAAAAGGGTGCGGTATATTTAATGCATGTCGAATTAAAGGTGGCCGTAACGTTTTTAACATAGAAGTAAGTTTTTTTATATGTTAACTAAAAAACTCTCTCCCATATACTATAAATTTGACGTGGTGGAAGGGCTTGGGAGTTCCGATTGCCCTCAGAGCTGTGCTGGTTGGCAAAATAATAATTGCTCCCGGTAGGGTATCCCAGATAGGTCGAAGGTTGGAATCCAGACGAAAGGTAGTCCAGGCAGCGTCTATTTCTCAAGTGAGTCATTTGCATAAGTCGATAGGATGTACGATGAGTTAGAGGATATAATCGCATGTATTCCTGCAGGAGAATATTTGATAGTGATGGGGGATCGGAATGTGACGATAGGCGAAGGAAGAGATGGTGATGAGGTGGAGGACTATGGGTGTGGCACGAGGAATGAATGCGGGGAGAAAGCAATTGAGTGTTGCAGGAGACAGGGGTTAGTCATCACCAACACTTATTGTAGACTCTACAAAAGGCGTAGGTATACATGGAAAATGTCAGGTGACTCAGAAAGATATCAGATAGATTATATTGTTTAGGCACAGGTTTAGGAAGAGTGTGATAAATTCGCACAGAATCCTGGGAGCGGATGCGGACTCTGACCACAATTTAGTTATCACACAATTTAGAGTATCAGCAGGCTGTAGAGAAAATAATGGATGACGGTAAAGAACTGAGTACAATCGAAGAAAAATGGGAATGTATCAAGCAAGGGATATCGGAAGCAGCAAAAGACACTATAGGAACCATTAACGGGAAAAGAATAAGGAAACCATGGGTCACGGATGAGATGATTGCAAAGATGGATGAGAGAAGAAGATGGAAGAATGTAAACACAGAGTTAGGCAAAATGAAGTACAAAAAGTGAAAGAATAAATTGAGACGGGCCACAAATAAAGTGAAAGAAGAATGGTGGAAAACGCAATACGAGGATATGGAAAGTTTACAGAGGAGGGGGAAATGAGTGCCTTTTACAGCAAGGTTAAGTTAATATCGGGAAGCAAGAAGGGAAGATCTGTGCTAACAATTAGAGATAACTGTGGCAAGATAATAGTTGACACAGAAAAGAACCAAGAGAGATAGAATGAATACATAAAAATACTCTATGGTAGAGACCTTAGGTCAACAAGGTTAGACATAGGAAAGGAACATGATATAAAGGAAGATAGAATAGGTGCAGGGATACTCGACGACGAGAGAGAAAAGGCATTAAGGGAGATGAAACTAAATAAGGCCGTTGTGGTAGACCATATTTCTGCGGAACTATTGAAAGGATTAGGGAAATATGGGAGGAATACTCTATTTGGACTTATTCGTAGTCTCTATGACGAAGGAATCTGGCCGGAAGACTTTGTGAGATCAGTGTTAGTTCCTGATCATAAAAACGTAAATGCAATGTCATGTGAGGACTTTAGAACAATTATTTTGATATCTTCAGCAGCAAAAGCTGTTCTCAGGATCATCAACAAAAGGATAGAGAGTAGGGGTAGATGTAGTAGTAGACTACTTAGGAGAAGATAAGTTTGTGTTTAGGAAAGGGAGAGGTACGCGTGATGCCATTGCAGTAATGAGATCACTAATCGAGAGGAATATAGAATACAATCAGGACGTATGTGCCTGTTTCGTAGATTTCGAAAAAGCGTTTGATAGAGTGAATTAGGAAGAATTAATGCCTGTATTGCAGAAAATAAGAATGGATTGGAGGGACAGGAGACTGATCCGCAACCGGTACAGACTGCTCAGGTGCGAGTGGGGAACGGAGAGTCCGGATGGGCAGTGTTAGGAAGAGGGGTAAGGCAGGGTTGCCCATTGTCACCGGTGATGCTCAACGTATATATGGAGGAAATGATTAAAGAGGCATGGGAAAAACTGGAGGAAGGAATGAAAGTCGGAGGGGAATTGATAAAATCAGTTAGGTTGGCTGATGACCAAGCTTTAGTTTGTCAGTCAGTCAAGGGGTTGCAAGCATTGCTGAGTAAATTGGAGGTTCAGTGCAATAGATATGGGATGAGAATCAATATTAATAAAACAAAGGTTATGCGATTTTCCAGAAAAGAAAAGTTTAGCAAAAAACAGAGCAGGTAGAACTGTTTACGTATCTCGGAAGTGTCTTGGACCAACGCGGTCAAAGTAGTAGCGACGTAAGGAGAAGAATTGCGCTAGGCAAAGAGGCTTTCTCAAGGAGGAGGGTGTTGATGACGGGGATATTGAGTGAGAATGTTAAGAAAAGTACTCGTCAAAACTTGATATGGAACATAGTTATGTGTGGTGCGGAAACATGGTCTCTGAAGCAGGAGGATAGACGTATATTGGAGGCTTTGTCTGGAGAAGATTGGAGGAGAAATGGACGGAAAGGAAAGCAAATAAGAAGTACCAGGGAAGGTGGGCGAGGAGACGGGTTTGTTGGGGTTCGCATATTGGGATAATGTTAATGGGCATGGTTAATTTTCTGAATTTCTGTTTTTTGAGGTTTCGGTATACGAAACGTTTGTTATTTTGTGTTGGCAATACTTCAATGTGTTGGAATTCCTTGGATGAGGATTTAAGAAGTCTTAGGAGATAATGAATCTGTGGGCAAGGCAGATGAATATGACTGAGATTAAACGGGGCTTGACGAATCGAATATTTTCCGTCTCTTAGTGTTCAAATAGTTGCAGCAACACTCTATGGAACACGCCACCAATGAAATAATCCCCCATCCCTAGTCCCTTGCGAAGGGGGAGAACGCGAACCACGAGGGCAAAGATATAAAGGGCAAAGCCGATAACTGAACCGAGGATTCACGGAGGATTGCCGGAAATCCCTCCCGAAGAAATAGGAGACCCTCCCACCCGGCCACACTGCTCCGCAGAACCCTGAAGATTTAGTTATTCTGGTTTTTGTTGTTTGAAAGCATCTTCAGAAGTCCCTTGTTAAGGTTTTAAAGAGGATCCAGTTTCAAAGAGGAATGGGAAATACGAGTGCATACATCTTACTAAGGATCAAACGCCAGTCGTGCTTCAGGCCGCGTAATGGTTCTGTCACCTTTTATCTAAAAAAGCAAAGGTTCGCTCTCCGTATTTCACATTTATATGAAAATGTGAAATAATGAGAAATAAATACCTGTTTTCATAAAATATAAAAGTGTGTATCAAATAACTAAGTACTACAATTTGCAATACTACATGAACTGAATAAAAATAATTTAATCTGAACATGGCTGAACCCTGGAGAAGCTACTGTCTAGCGTATTGACAACCGGTGCGCTGCAGCCGGGAAGGTTAAGTTCTAATGATTTTCCGCAGTCGGAGCCGATTGGATAAGGTGGTTTGTGTCGATATTAGTATTCGAAGCGTCCCAGTGTTATATAGATGAAACTCGAATATCTTCACTCTATTTTTTTCAAGTTTAGTGTAAAAGTGGGAATTCCACTTCTCCATAATTCCGTAAACGAAAAAATTAGGAATGAGAAAGAGATATCTCTTAAGGAAACTCCACCGCATATTTCAAACTCATTATTATGAACTATTTGAGCGAGTTGCGATAAAAAAGGGGTATAGAATATCTTGAAGAGAAGGGCTTTGCTAACAAAACACTGCGATGTTCTCCAATGACACGGCGTGACCTGCGCAACAACGCTGGCGCTGAGGTTTCCACCACGACAGGGGGGCCGACGAACGCGGCGGCCCGCTGGCTTATCTTTGGAAAGGAGACACCCCGTGATGTTTAGTCTCGTCTACTGGTTGCCTGCTGTTCCTGACATATTTTCTGTAATTTTTTTGATGAGAGAATGGTTGTCAGATGGGGCGAATATCAGCGGATCGAGCTACTTACTATAGCGGTGGGCTTCGAAAACTCGTTAGGGATATTGCGCCCTTTGTCTTGGACATTTTGTACTCATAAGGGCATTAATCTAATCTAATTTTTTTTAATGAAGCTAGAAGAACCTAATTATTTTAACTTCCATCCTTTTCTCCCCTCTTCTTTTGTCTTGGGAGTCGATGTCACCAAACGCCATTAGATCAAAATACCCCAGAAAGTCCGCTGGTGCCACCGCTCCCCAGCAATTTTGAGCATCTCACGAATAAATATGCAATCAAAATGTGCGATGTTCTCTGAGTTCCCCCACTATCTACCCTCCCTCACCCCCCTACGTCTCCTACCCCCCCTTACTCCCTCTTCACACAATTAAACGTCAGCGACGGAGATCGAATGAATTATCCGGTCATTTTCGTCAGCGTTTTCGGCTAAGTCACGCTAAAAACCAGCCGACCAGCCTCTTGTACGATAGCCACCGAGTCAGTTAGTTGTTTGTCGAGAACTCTTTCACGAGAGTTCCGAAGGGAAACGAGCGATCGATAGATGAAGCCTCGTATTCATAATTTTAATTAAACTGGGAATGGCAACACGAATTCACAAACAGTGTTGGAAAAGTCTAATATTTACCGTGAAGCTCACCCAAAAAGGGGCCGTGGGAAATCAGCGGGTTGATGGTTGGACTGCTGTCCGGAGAGTCCTGGGTTTCATCCAAAATTAAATGGCCTTAAAATGCTGTTTCCTTTTCATTTAAATGAAAAATAGCGAATAGTTCCGATAAAACTACTTTCGTGGCATCTCCCTCAATTGTTTGCATTCGTCAAAAGAAAACAAATTTGCGTATGTTGATGGCTTTAACCTCGCAGGCCATGTCGCAACGCGCACGAATACTTGTGACACTGTGTGTAAGATATGTCACAATGGCATCTTATTCCTTCGATATCTCTCAAATTACGAATTGTTCGCGGACGCCTTGGGAGCTTCATTGGCAAAAGCACTCTTTAGGAAATCTATTGATCTGGGTTTGAATCCCGGTCAAGTTGAATACATGTTGCACTTTTAAATGTATGGCATTTCAATTCTTAACTTTTTGTTAGCTTGTCCACTTATATGCGGACATTTTACAGGGACACAAGTTAGCATTCCGCATATATGTTTAACCCAGGATAGGTCACAAGTAAGAGTAACGCTCAAGTACTCAATCGAACCTGTATTTTCTGATTCGTGATTCCTGCTGAATTAGGCGCACTAAATACATTAAAATTCCTTTCCTGATGGTTCTTAAATGGGTCATTTATCCATAAGATGGCAGTTTCTCTCCGAAAAAAGGAATCACTTGCCGTGGCTTCGTTTCGCGGTGATGTGGATCGTGCAGCCTGGCAGACCAAATCGAGTTACTCATATCACTATCGCTATTCTACCGTAAAGATCGGTTTGCATTGAACGCGAGACTGCGAATATGAATTCCTCTCACTCCTCTAACAAAACACAACCTCACCCTACGATAAACCCTTCTTCAATCCCGCGTACTTCCTGCCTGTTTTCTATTGAAACTCATTTTTCATTTCATGAAGTCGATAAATTTTAGCCTGCGATTCCGGCGTTTCTCAAATTTCGAAAAATAATCGCCCCCCCTGCTTTCAACCATGTTAGTTGATTATTCGAATTCAAATTATCTCCTTTCGATCCAAACGATGGTTTGTTTTTTGAGTCTCGGGACCCACTTTGAAACGCGTCCCCCTTGTGAGCGGGTGCGGCTGCATCGGTGCGCGCGCTTCGCCACATCCGTGCAGCAACCCGCGTTTAACCCCTCCCGCACTCCCACGCCATCTAATCCAAATTCCATGCGCAAGGTGGCGTGCGGGAGGTCTGCATCGCGGCAATCGGCGGATGGCCAGCAAGGGGTCCTTAAATTCGTAATTTTCTAATCCACTCAGCAGTTCCTCTCTTCGGCCGGTGGGCAGCGGGGTGAGGGCCGCGTGGCGCCGCAGGGCACAGTGCGCCATCCCCGCCCCCAGATATGTATGTTCCAGTTAACTTAGAGACGAGGAGGAGGAATCCAAAATTTCTCCAGATGAATCCAAGCTTCCGCCCTCGGAAACCCGCGCCTCGACGTATATAGGGCGTGTGGCAGTTTCCAGCCACGGTGTTCGCATTTATGAACTGATTACCAGAGTATTTAGAAAGAAATTTCCAAGGGATTGCAGTTATTGGCGAGCTCAACAGAAAATCAGATACGTTTACCAATTACGTGTGTGCATTTACATCTCAGGAGACTATTCAGATGGAGAGGCGGAATGGGATAAGTGTTGGAAAGAGGAGTGATACAAAGGTGTCCAATATCACCTGTGACTTTTTACAATGTTTTCAGAGGCAGAAAATGTCAAAAGTGGTGGCACGAGAAGGTCAGGAATAATGGATGACAATTGGTGGGAACTCTGGAAACCGATGATGAGTGTCAAGAATTTTGAGTGCACCAATTGGAAGGACAATCGGGTCTCCCGCTTGGTTGCTATGTTGGTTCGAACCGATCGATGTCTCGAAGGCTGAGACTACCGTTTAGCTCCGAGTTTAGTACCGAGCTCTTATCATGGTCCATCGACAGAAGATTTTATTCGCGATATTCAGGGAGGGATGAGAAGAGGGTAACATGAAATCATGCGGAGGGGGAGTTCATTTGAGTGATATTCATTCCATTGGATTTTATTTATTTCATTAATCTTTCATATTGCGTGAGGGGTTGAGGTTTTCCAGTAGCACTACGTGCCCATCATAAAGGAGATAACTTCAGGCGTCACTTTGTGAAAACGATACATATTTGCAAAAGAAACACTTGGTTTTCTCCAATTTCTGATTGACTTTCAAGAATTGGAATTTGCAATCTACAGAAAAAACTGCTACACAGAACAAGTAATCCATGCCACATCCAGGGACCACTTTACTCAAAAACTGTCTCCTTTTCATGCAATGATTAATAGAGTAATAAACGCTCCCATGTCTTCGCGCAATATTGTGAAAGAACTGTCTATTATGTCCTGTCCTGTCGGACCCCCGCCAGGCAATCCTTTCCCTACCATGCTTCCTTAACCTTCGCCCCCCCGGAGGTTCTGAGAGGAGAGGACCTAACCTTGACTTCTCCTTCACAGTAATACCCCAATCCCCGCTCTTTCCCTCCCCCACCATCTCCTCTTCCTTTCTTACATCCATACACCCACCCCACCTCCCCATTCCTTCTAGTATATAAATAAAGATTTTGGCTTGTATTTCACCTGATGATGACGCTGAGCGTGGAAACCTAAGTAGTGATTAAAAAATTTTCTCTGGAAAAACCAAGTGTTTCTTTTGCAAAAAGTGCCCATCCTACATAGATTTATTTTAGATCTTAATAGATTTTTTTGACAATGATGTAATTGGTAATGACAGTAATAATTTGAAACGTATTTATCATTATTGATTATATTTGGATAACTATTTTTGCAGTCACCTCAGTCATAATATAAATAGTTAATTTCGAATAAAAATAATATTAACATTTATAATAATAATAGAAGGTTAGTAGCCAGACGAAAGGTTGTCCAATCAGTGTCTCTTCCTCAGGGAAGCGACTACAAAGGCGTCTGACCCCAGTGGGGCGGCCATTAAGTGATGGTGTCACGTTAAAAACCTATTAAGGAAGGCAACGAGGAACCACCTCAATTATCATTCCCAAGTGCAATGATGAACAGGAGAGCAATTGAGACCTGGCAACTGCGGGACTCGGTCCAAGCGGCCGTGTCGTGCCCGACGGCGGAAGAGGCAAGGTTTCCGCAGCCATCATCTCATGAAACCCATGCAGGGGAAAACCGACAGCAGCAGGACAGAAGACGAAGAAGAAGAACACCAATTTAGTTAAAATAGAAAATCGGAATGTTAGAACAATGTTGAGGACAGGAAAATAAAAGAATTTCCCCATAAATTACTGCATCGACAGCGAATAGATGGAGCTTCTATTAACTACTGTACTGAGGTAATTAATGTAAATAAGGAATAGGTGGGGGCCTATAACAGTCCCTTGTGGTACACCCGACGTGAGCTTGACAGTATTGGACGAGAAACCGTCCAGGACTACTGTTTGAACACGATCTGTAATGAGAAAGTTAAAGAGAGGTGTTATTTTGCTCTAGTTAGACCACATTTGGAATATGCCGCAAGTAGCTGGGATCCTTGGGAGAAAATCTGGCAAAAAGAACTAGATAAAGTCCAGAGAAAAACCGCCAGATTCGTGAAAAATATATATGACAAGAACGCAAGTGTAACAGGTCTCTTAGGGGATTTAGGCTGGGAGCCCCTTGAACTACGAAGAGAACAAGCGAGATTTAAACTTTTAGAAAGGTTCAAAACCAGCGAGTTTAACGGTGGCACAAAAGGAATAATAATGGCCCCACATAACTCAGGTAGATCAGACCACAAAGATAAAATAAGGAGATATATTCCCGTACTTTCGATTCAAGTATTCATTCTTTCCCCAGAACAATCAGAAATCATAATAGTAAGAATCCGAAGTCCATTTAGAAATATTAAAAACATTTAGTATACAAGTCGGAACAAAATAAAAAATTCAAAGATTGTGCATGTGTATGTTTGTTGGTAGTTTCCAGCGAGTGCCCCTCGATCTGAAGCACATGCGGGGGAAATGTGAAAGGAAAATCGGTTTTCCATCCCAAAAATTTCTTTAAAATATTTCAATTTCCCAAAAAAGAATTATTGGAAGCTTAGTGTCATTTCTTAAAGTTAATAGTCATTCTGAGAACTTCTAAGACTATCTATCATTTCATCAATTTTCATCAATCTATCATCATGCATAGATGGGTTGTGCTCAAAGGAAAGAGATGTAACATCGGGCGTCCCCCAGGGAAGTGCACTAGGGCCTCTTCTATTCTTAATATACATTAATGACTTAAGCGCACACGTTAGTAGTAATCTCAGGTTATTTGCAGATGACGCGGTGGTATACAGGGAAATAAGGAGCCAACTGGATTGCGAGCTGCTCTCTAGAGACTTGGACACAATCTCGGATTGGTACATGAAATGGGGATTAATGCTTAATATAGACAAATGAGCAGTTTTGAAATTTTGGAACAAAGGAAGTGGCGAACAGGACATGCAATAAGAATTAGAGGGTTCAGTACTAACTACGGCCAAACAAGTACAATATTTGGGGGTAGTTCTAACACCACGCCTTTCATGGGGAGCACATATCAGGACAATATGCGGATCTGCTTTAAAGAAACTGGGCTTCATTAAACGGGTGATGAGGAAATGTAATGAGAAAGTTAAAGAGAGGTGTTATTTTGCTCTAGTTAGATCACATTTGGAATATGCCGCAAGTATTTGGGATCCTTGGGAAAAAATCTGGCAAAAAGAACTAGATAAAGTCCAGAGAAAATCCGCCAGATTCGTGAAAAATATATATGACAAGAACGCAAGTGTAACAGGTCTCTAAGGGGATTTAGGCTGGGAGCCCCTTGAAATACGAAGAGAACAAGCGAGATTTAGGACTTTTTGAAAGATTCAGAACCAGCGAGTTTAACGATGGCACAAAAGGAATAATAATGGCCCCACACTTCTTAGGTAGATCAGACCACAAAGATAAAATAAGGGAGATAGATTCCAATACAGATAGATTCAAATACTCATTCTTCCCCAGAACAATCAGAAATCATAATAGTAAGAATCCGAAGTCCATTTAGAAATATTAAAAACATTTAAGTTACAAATCAGAACAAAATTAAAAATTCAAAGATTGGGCATGTATATGTTTGTTGGTAGTTTGTGAGTTTGCATGTGTGTGAAAGTGTTGGGACGAGAGGGTTCTTGCATGAATGTTTACCATGTTTGGTTTGTGGGCTATAAATTTGGGGCTTCTGTATGCGGTTTTTTTCCCTAATTTACGGGTGGTGCCCTATCATCCCCCGCCACACGCCCTTGCGGCAGCTTGTAGATGTCTCTTAGAAATCGCCACGCTTTTGATTGACCTCATATTCACTTTTGTGGACATTATTCGTGAATACATATGCTTAGTCTTAAAAGTTATAGCAATGAGTCGATTAAAAAACATTATTGTCAGAATTGATGCAATCAGTCAAAAGTCTTCCAAGCAGAACCCTTGAGCGTCCACACACAGCTGCCAGCGGGTTTTCCACGCCTCGTACGCCTTCAGGAAGGCGGCGCCCGTAATATTGCTAAGCTCCCTCGTCACGATCTCTCGTAACGCTTCCACCGAGCCGTAGTGACGTCCTTTCAGCACAGATTTGGGGCGGGGGAAGAGGAAGAAGTCTTGCAACCCCTTGATTGACGGACAAACTAAATTTTGATCATTGGCAAATCTGATTTAACGAATTCCCCGCCGACTTTCATTCCTACCTCTAGCTCTTCCCATGCTTCTTTATTCATTTCCTGGTGACATGAGGGAATGTCGGTGATAAATGGAAACCCTGCCTTACCCCTTTTCCTAACACTGCCCATCTGGACTCTCCATCCCCCAATCGTCCCTGAGCAGTCAGAGACATGTACATGCTGTACAGTGTATTTTTTCCCAATTCACTCTTTTCAAGCTAATTGTTTAAATCTACGACACAGAATAACCGTCCTGATTGTATTTTATGTACTTCCTTATGAGTGACCTCATTACCGCAATGACATCACGGGTGCCTCTCCCCTTCCTGAAACCAAATTGGTCATCTAAGTAATCGTTTGCTCTGTTCTCGATTCTCTTGTGCTTGATCCTGAGAAGCACTTCAGCTTCGTTTAAAATCAAACATATTTTGTTCAGTAATCCTTACATATTGCCGCCTTTTCCTTTTTTATTGAAGGTAACAACACAGATCTTACGAAATCTTCCAAACAATTTTCTCTCTCATTAATGCTACGAATTAATTTTTTATAATGCTTCCTACCGCCTTTTCGTAAACATTTTTAATTTTCCTTGGCTTGTTCTCTGCTTCCATGACCTTATTTGATTGAAATTAATGTCTTAATGCCCTTTATATCTCGCTGTCAGTTATGTTTGGAATTGAAAGTTCGAGGGGGGCTAGATTTGTCAAACATTGTTATGACCAACGCAGCAGCGTATCCACTTTGCGAGACAATTTAGGTTGGGATTCTCTTACGCAGCAGCGTTTACAATACAGATTAAACTTATTAAAAACATTTAAAGATGGGTCCTTTTCCGATGACATCAAGGATATAATACGAACCCCAACGTATTACGGTCGGAGGGATCACGAATATACGACTAGAGAGAGAGACTGCAAGACTGACAAGTTTAAAATGTCATTTTTTCCTAGGACGATAAAAGACCAGAATTTTTGTAGTCGAAATACTCCAGGAGTCAGTTCAACACAATAAGTATTAACGTACAGGTTAGGGACTGCGCGAGGATGTATATATGTATATTATTAGGTAATCTACCGGTTAAGGTAGGTTTTTGGATGGACACAACTATCAAATAAACATTTTGTGACTCCCCACCTAGCAAACTAATCTATATCAGGTCCCTCTTCATCTCGGTGTACTTCTTTCCTCCCATCATCCCGTCCAACATCCCTATCCTGTTCCTACCCTTACCACGCTTGCCCAACATTCTCCCCTCTATTACCCTCTTCAACATTCCACTACCGCTCAATACGCCTTTCATCCATTTTTCCTGCCTCCATAGGATTTCTCTCAACAAACCCCTCTCCTCCCCCACCATCTCCAGTACTTCCTCATTTGTTTTCCTTTCGGTCCATTTCACCTTCTCCATTCTTCTCCACACCCACATTTCAAAAGCCTCCAATCTACGTCTATCCTCCTGCTTCAGCGACCACGTTTCCGCGCCGTACATAGCTACGCTCCATATCAGAGTTTTTACGAGTCTTGTCTTAACATCCCTACTCAACGTCCCCGTCATCAACTCCCTCCTCCTTGAGAAAGCCTCCTTGCCTAGCGCAATTCTTCTCCTTACGTCCCTACCACTTTGACCGTATTGGTCCAAAACACTTCCGAGATATGTAAACTGCTCTACCTGCTCTATTCTTTCCCCGCCTATTTTAATATTTAGCTTAGCCTTTTTCTTTCTGGAAAATCGCATAACCTTTGTTTTATTAATATTGATTCTCATCCCATATTTATCGCACTGAACCTCCAATTCACTCAACAATGCTTGCAACCCCTTGGCTGATTGAGCAACTAATGCTTGGTCATCAGCAAACCTAACCGATTTTACGAATTCCCCTCCGACTTTCATTCCTACCTCCATTTCTTCCCATGCCTCTTTAATCATTTCCTCTACATATACGTTGAACAGAACCGGTGACAATGGGCAACCCTGCCTTACACCTCTTCCTAACACTGCCCATCCGGACTCTCCGTTCCCCACTCGCACCTGAGCAGTCTGAGACATGTACAGGTTGCGGATCAGTCTCCTGTCCCTCCAATCCATTCCTATTTTCTGCAATACACGCATTAATTTTTCCCAATTCACTCTATCAAACGCTTTTTCGAAATCTACAAAATAGGCAAAAACGTCCTGATTGTATTCTATATTCCTCTCGACTAGTGATCTCATTACTGCAATGGCTTCACGCGTACCTCTTCCTTTCCTGAACCCAAACTGATCATCCCCTAAGTAATCATTTGCCTTACCCTCTATCCTTTTGTTGATGATCCTGAGAATAACTTTAGCTGCGTGGGATATCAAACTTATTGTTCTGTAATCCTCACATGACGAAGCCTTTGCCTTTTTTGGAATAGGAACTAACACCGATCTCAAAAAATCTTCCGGCCAGATTCCTTCCTCATAGATACTACGAATCAGTCCATATATGGCCTTCTTCCCACCTTTCCCTAACCATTTCAACATTTCTACAGGAATACTGTCCACCCCCACAGCCTTATTTGCTTTCATCTCCTTTAATGCCCTTTCTATTTCATCGTTGAGTATGCCTGGACCTAAGCTATCTTCTTCTACGTCATGTTCCTTTTCTATGTCTAACCTTGTCGGCCTAAGTTCTTTACCATACAGTGTTTCTATATATTCCTTCCATCTCTCTTGGATTTTTCCTGGTTCAACTATTATCTTACCCCATTTATCTTTAACTGTTAGCACAGATCTTGCCTTCTTACTTCCCGATAATAACTTAACCTTGCTGTATAGAGCACCAATTTCACCCTTCTTCTGTAAACTTTCCATATCCTCGCATTGCGTTTTCCACCATTCTTCTTTTGCTTTATTTGTGGCCCTTCTCAATTTATTGTTTAACTCTTTGTACTTCATTTTGCCTAACTCTGTGTTTACATTTTTCCATCTTCTTCTCTCATCCATCTTTGCAATCATCTCATCCGTTACCCATGGTTTCCTTATCCTTTTCCCGTTAACGGTTCCTATAGTGTCTTTAGCGGCTTCCAATATCCCTTTCTTGATACTTTCCCATTTTTCTTCGATAGTACTAAGTTCTTTACCGTCATCCATCATTTTCTCTACAGCCTCCTGATACTCCTTCCTCGTTAATTCATTTACTGCTTCTAAATTCCATTTTTTTAACCCGCCGCCCTTGCCTTATCTTCTTGAAACGAACATTACATTTCATAACAACTAAATTGTGGTCAGAGTCCGCATCCGCTCCTGGGAAACTGTGCGAATTTATCACACTGTTCCTAAACCTGTGCCTAACCATAATATAATCTAACTGATACCTTTCTGAGTCACCTGGCATTTTCCATGTATACCTACGCCTTTTGTGGTGTCTAAACCATGTGTTAGTGATGACTAACCCCTGTCTCCTGCAGAATTCAATTGCTTTCTCCCCGCGTTCATTCCTCGTGCCTAACCCATAGTCCCCCACCTCACCACCATCTCTTCCTTCGCCTACCGTCGCATTCCAATCCCCCATCACTATCAAATGTTTCCCTGCAGGAACACTCGCGATGATATCCTCTAACTCATCATACATCCTATCGACTTCCTCCTCCTTGTGGTTGCTCGGTGGCATGTATAGCTGAATAATGACCAAGTTCGTCGGCTCTGCTTTAATCTCTACGAGTAAAATTCTATCTGTCGCTTGCTCTATGTTGACTACGCTTCTTCCTACCCCTTTATTTAAAATTACGGCAACCCCTCGTTGGCTCTCGTCCCCGCCGCTGTATATTACTCTATAGTTGTCACTCCAGTAATCCCCGCTATCCTTCCATCTCACCTCACAGAGGCCTAAAACATCTATGTTACCTCTTTCCATCTCTCGCTTAATATTTTCTAATTTGCCTCTCCTCAACATTGTCCTGACGTTCCAGGTTCCTATTCTTACTACTTTCGCCTTCTTCTGAGTCTTCTTGCCTGCTGAAGTTATTTCTTCCCTGCAAGGGTTTCGTGGGATGACGACCGCGGAAGCCTTGCCTCTCCCGCTGCCGGGCACGACACACGGCCTCTTGGGCCGAGTCCCGTAGTTGCCAGGACTCATATTATCTATAGTGCCCATCATAATATTCTTGGGAATCATAATTGAGGTGGTTTCCCGTTGCCTTCCTCAATAGTGTTTTTAACGTGACACCATCACTTAATGGCCGCCCCACTGGGGTCAGACGCCATTGCAGCCGCCTCACTGAGGAACAGACGCTGCGTGGACTACCTTTCGTCTGGCTCCTAACCTTCGACCTATCTGGCATGGGTGACCCTTCCAGGAGTAATTATTATTACTCCCGCCAGCACAGCTCTAGGGGTCATCGGAACACACAAGCCCTTCCACCACGACAAGGTTGTAGTCCATGGGAGGGATATGTATATATATATATATATATAATCATATATATATATATATATATATACTATATATATCTTTTTCGTTACAGGTACCCCCCACCTTCCCCCAATTATTCGAAAAACCCCAACCCCCTCACCCTTTCCTCCTGGTGCTACACCCACTGCCACACACCTTTTCTTGGTGGCTCGCAGGGTATTTATGCATATGTAGATGCAGATGAGCTGTCTTCAACTAAGTCATACGTTCTGAAATCGTCTTAAATATCTTGCCGAAAATGGTTGACCATATACCTCTTCTGCATACTCCTATCTCTCTTTGACTCCATGGATAATGTTCTTGACTGATCGTCGATTATTTCCCCGGGTTCTTCTTACTTTCTCGCGAACAGTGCTTACGCCGTTCTGTATAGGGCAGCATTTGACCCTTGCTTTTTATACTTCCCGTCCTCCTACGTCTTCCATCAAGCTCCTTCTCAAGCTCTTCAAGCTCCTAAAGATTTACTGGGTTAGTTAATTATACTGGATTTGGACTTTAATAATACTGGGCTGAAAATTTCTTTGTGTACAAGCAAAAATTGATATTCTTATTTGGCTCAATGCCATTTTTACCTTCGAATAATCCTATTTTAGCTGTAAGTGTCACATAAAATATAATATATATTTCTTTCTCTTTCAGGTATGTCGGAGTTTATATTCAGTAGAAGAGTTGTATCAGAAGCATTTTCTTGGTTTGGTGAGTAATAGTTTTCTCATTCATTCGATTTTCAAGCAAGATCAGTGAGATAATAATACTGTGGAGATGGATTTCTTCGCTTAGTGCACGAGACACCACCACGGAAAGAGTTGGAAATGAGTTCTGTTGAAAGATTGTTTCGTCGTGTAAGCAGCATTTTACTCTGTGACGTCTTTGTTGTTTTTTCAACCGATAATGTTGCACTGGGTTACGTCTGATTCCAATGTCACTGTTTGTTATGGCTCCGTGGGTTTAAGTGCAATGCAGTGGTCGAAAGGTTTTCACCGAGTCACATGAACCGACTCACGCGCCCTCCGAGTGCGGTGCGTGCAACACTACCGTGTCTTTGGGCCGTGTCCGTCCGGGGACGCGAGACCGGGATGGAGGCTGGATTCATTCTCACCTCTCAGAACTCACTCGAGCACCCTTATCTCTTAGGGCGCCATCAGCCAGCACTTCGTGTTTGCGTTGGGAGGGCGCCCTCTTGCGCAGATTATAGAGAATAATATATAGGGAGTGGAAATACAATCAAAATCTCGCTTGCACGCCTCGACAGTTTTCGCCCCAACCATAAACTCTTCCTTTGAACCCTTTTTCTTGTATCCTAGGGTTCTTCGTCCTTTCAATAACACTTCTCGTCATCAGCCCGCACTTACCTCTTGACCTCCTTAATGGAAGAAGGAACCTGATGGTCTCAATTTCGCCCGAATTAATTCTTTTTTTCTCTCTATTCCCTTCGGAATGCCATCTCTTCCCACTACCCGACGACTGTTGCGTCCTTCCCGTTTTTTCTTTACTCGTTTTTTATTTACCTTTAAGGATGATAAGGAAAAACTAAGGGCTCAAAACAGGTCTTGTAAAGATTGTTCGATGTAACATTTTCATGTAAGTACCTTCTCTCGTGTGAATATCATTATTCAAGTGCATGATCGAACTCGAATCGATCGAACGAAAATCGATTTGTGTTGAGGTGACATAATTGGGTTTCGGCATGCATGACTGGTGACCTAACACCCCCCGCCACACGCCGTAACGGGGGGTATTGTGTATTTTAGGTTATTATTAGGATGGCACATCTTGACACCTCTACATATTTCAACTCTGCCTAGCAAGACTGCCTGCACACCTAGAAACCCTTCTTCAAATCAGCACGTAGATGTAGAATATAGATGTAGATTCATCCTTGCACAA
Source organism: Hetaerina titia (assembly GCA_037158775.1). Taxonomy (NCBI): domain Eukaryota; kingdom Metazoa; phylum Arthropoda; class Insecta; order Odonata; family Calopterygidae; genus Hetaerina; species Hetaerina titia. The sequence continues at coordinate 11,804,831 of CM073774.1, forward strand.
ATTATTGTCATGTCCCTCTCCTATGCAACTTACTCTAGGATTTTAAATAAAAAATGAAAATATATCAATCATATTCCTATTTCATTTCACTCTTTTCGAGTTTGATGATTTTTTTCTATTTTTTTAATTAAGCCTCCCTCCAGCATGTTTACAAATTTTCACGTTGATTTATGCTTTATTACTCAATATTGCCATTCAGAAATAAAAATAATATGAATACTATTAACTAAGTCGCAAATTTTAGCTGAACTAAATCATCCATTACAAATCCCCAGGATTTGTAATTAATGCTCAAGTAGTACTTGAAATAATGCTTGATTAGCAATTCGGATCATTATCCGTTTTCTTTTGTTTTAGAATGTCTTAATTTGTTCATCCTCATTAATAAAATACCTTGACCATTTATATTTTATGAGTCATGGCATAAATGCTTACACTTCAGAAAAATAGGATAGGAATGGTATGACTCATGGTTTCTTGTATTAAGTTAATACCTGTGACTGCTATTCAAAACATTGTGCTGTCTTCCTATTGCTAAGAACGTACAGTACTTTTGCGCTTTCAGATGAATTACCTCGGTAACTTCATTCATCACTTTCTGAGGAATGTCTGACATCTTTGCGGTTACCATTCTGTAAGGCTCTTCAGCTTTTATTCTTATTATTCGGCAGTCTACGTATTTCAGGTTAGTATCATGTTCAGTACACATTAAGTTGCCACCCCTGCATGTCTCCACTTTGCCCAACATGACAGCCCGCATTCCAAAAAACCCTTCTTCACCTAAGTATACTTTCCGCTGCCCGTCGCTCTGTCCACTAAACCTATCCTTTGCATTTCCCCGCCTCTGCCTTCTCTCTATCGGACCCCTAAACGTTGCCAATGGACACGTTCAGCGCCTTTTTTCTAACTCCTTTCAATTTCTCTTAAGCATCGTGTTTTTTCATTGATTTCATTTCAAATACATTGAATGTCTACGAGGTTAGTTGTCCACTTTACTATTATTATTATAACTGATTTCAAGAAACTGCGGTGGATACTGCCTCAACAGTAACTTTTAACGGAGTCATCCGCTAACATGCATTTTTACACTCTGAAATTGTTGCATTATTATTATTGGAACATATTAATATTATATTGAATTATACCGTATTAATGACAGAATTATCCGGAAAAAATAACCGAGATCCATGAAGGTTTTTCCCTGTTTAATGCGACAAATATAAGGGGGATGCATGATTTGCCGATGTAGCATGCTTGTAGTTGCATGTTTGTCGTAGATTACAGTAAAAATTCAGTGTTGACAAAAACGTAAAACTAGGATTTATGTCGCAAAAAGGATTGTGTTCTTTGAGTCGAAGAAAGAAACACGGTCTGATGGCACTCAAACCTGCTACTTTGTTGCACATGGGCAATCATGTGTGACATTAGTTTGTGATGATGGTGCGTGCTTATGAAAAATGGGTCGACTTCCTTGCAGTTAACTTGAAAATCGAATAATTCTCGGCGATTGTGGAATATGTCTCATCAAATATCGAGTAAAATAACTGTGTGAATTATCACTTACAAAAAGGAATTGTAAAGAATTTCACCCACAAAAAATGTTTTGTGGTTTTAAAAATTTACATCGAGACTTGTTGAAATGGAAATTTTTGAAAAATCGGTAATTTATGTAAGCAATTGAGAAATAAGTAAATTAGAAATCGGGGAAAATGTTTAGGGTAAAAAGGAACTTTTAAATTCTATGGTTTTCTGCTCTGCTTGATGGAACTTCAAGACAAAAAGTGACTAATAATAAATTTGTAAGTTCCACTGATATTTATTTTAAAAGCGGCCGGTTTCGTCGAAGAGTCGACATAATCAGGTCTACCTGATGATGTCGACTATTCGATGAAACTGGTCGTCTTTAAAATAAAAATCAGTGGAACTTACAAATTTATTATTATTCCCCTTTCAGGAAGGTATGCAATGGAGGCATTGGGGCTGTGGGCATACATGTGCGGCCGTCTCGACGTCAAACCTTGTCCTTTGAGCTGGTCTTCTGCGGCGGCAGATAACGGATTATTTCAGCCGTTGCCCATCCTCCTCTTGGGAATATTTTCGAAAGCCCTTTGCGCGTCCGTGTCGTACTCTCCGACAGTGCCTAAAAGTTGGTATCAGGACTCAGCCTTTGACTTATGCGAAGGGTAATATGTTTTCTAAAATTGCGGAGATAAAGCCTTCGTTGAAAGTTTAGCTTTTCACAGGGGGCACTTTTGAACAGGAATCAGACCAGGGTGGAATGAATCGATTTGGAATATGTTAGGCTGAATGCCGCTCTTCTTTGACCTGGCCTCTTGAATTCCACGGATGTAGCGTGGAATCCTGAAATTCCCTTTTGGGGCCGGGGAAGTGACTCGAACACTCGGTTCGTTTCCAAAAGTCGCCTTTGTACTTTCCTCGTCTGCATGCCCCCCACCCTCCCTTATTAACAATTAATCCTTTCCTCAGCCTCCCCGAATGTTCTGTGGATAAAACAAACTCATATTCATTCACTGGTTCTCCAAAGTGCCCAAAATACTTTTCCCTGTCTTCACAGTTGGCGAAAATAAAGTAAATAACATTCATCTTGCTTTTCCGATCCCCTTGCCTGTAATTGAAATTGAAAAGGCAAGGTGTAGCGAGCGTAATATTCTTCTGCTGAGTGTATCTCCTCCCGAAGGGTTCGGGTGACTCGTGGTATTGCATTTGAGTCGAAATACGTAATTCAGTCCCGTCGATCTTATGTTATGGTCGACCGAGGGCTTATTTCCTTAAATGAAGAAACGAGAGGCAGACGTAGGATAGAACAGAGGGCGAAGAATGTGAATTGTTTGTGGATCAAAGGAAACTTGTGAGAAGCAAGGGAAGGGGTCGCTGGAGCAACTCCTGTCTCGTAACGCAGGAGTCGAACACTTGTGCAACGGCGATGAAAATAGTAGGCCACTCGAGCACCCGCGACAACTCTTTATCGGTTGGCAGCAAGGTTTCCCACACTAATTTTGGTGGTTTTTACTTTGAGAGGTAAATTGTAGCTGTGAAATATACCCAAAGAACGTAAATCGTCGATACGAAAGCAGGGTCACTATCATGTGGTCAACAGCCGGAGAAATAGAATGCAACACCGCAAATGTAAATTGGATAGTATAGAAGCGCTCCTTCCAATCTGAAAATGTCTCCCCGTCTGACAATGCAGAAAGCAAGTCGTAGGTGTTAAATTTCCAGAGAAGTAGATAGAATCTTCGAAATAATTTTAAATGCTCAGAATACATGTGGGGATGATATAAGAAGGAGAAAGGAAAAGGAGATATACGAAAAGTAATGATTAATTTATTTAATCTCGCTTTTAATATCCTGCTAGTTAATTGAAGCAAGAGTGATTGCAGAATTAATGGGAGTGCAGTAGGGAAGGGTATTTTTCCATATTCAAAAGAGGTGCTCAAATAAACTCACAGAATATAAAACTACAATATCAGACGCATGAATACGGGAATCAATGCGTTATTAAAGGTTAACATCTAGGGCCCCGTAAATTTAAATTATTGTTTCTGTGAATGTAGTTTTTGTAAAACATGTAATGAAGCTCTCACACCATGGTGGAAGTCATCAAAATAAGAAAAAAAGCTTGGCTGAACTTTGATTGGACTGTGCGATTGAAAGCTGGAATTATAACACAGGCCTACAAAAAAAATTTTTTTTGGTGCCGGGAATCTTTGTGCTGATTTTAACTATATTTGTAGAGCTGAATCAAAATATGAAATCTGTTTTTATTTAACAACTCTACTTTTTTAGATATGGCACATCTTACGATTAGTTGTTTTAATATTTGATATATTCCGGAAAATATTTTCCAAAGTTAAATAAATCTATAAGTATACTAATTTATAACCACTCTGCGGTGTTCCTTTTATTTTCAATAAACTGTCAATAAGTTTTATGTATATTTATATATTGTAGGTTAATGAGATTAAAAAACAAAAATCGTTTGTATCGACTTCGGTAAAAGATGGCGAAATTAGTTCATAAGGTATCCGTTATATGGCATTCACGTTTTCTGTTCTCTTGACAGCCATTTTTGTTTCATTAGTTGCTCTTGGCTATTCGGAGCAGGTGGACGGACTTTACTTCAAAGTGTAACTTTTTGTAAAACATCATCTAAAAATGAGCTCAAGTCGAAGATGCTGTGTTAGTGATCCTGATGTGCTTTGTTACGTTTGTGGGGAATATATGGTAAAAGAAAATAGGAAAAATATTACAGACTTTGTGAAACGTGCATACTTGGGATATTTTGGTGTAAAGCTTGGTGACCAAGATAAAATATGGGCACCGCATTTTGTGTGTAAAACATGTACTGAACATCTGCGGCAATGGACAACACGACAAAGGAAAAGTCTAAAATTTGGTGTGCCAATGGTGTGGAGAGAACCTGTGAACCATATTGACGACTGTTATTTTTGCATAGTAAATGTTTCGGGAATTAATCGAAAAAATCGCCAAAGGTGGATATATCCAGGTTTGCCTTCAGCTAGACGCCCGGTACCCCATTCAGAAGAAATACCGATCCCAATATTTCAGACGTTACCAGATATATCTAAGGAAGAATTTGAGTTATTTGAAAACATTTCTCATTCTATTGACGATAGTGGCAGTGACTACGAGGGAGTATCAACAATCCCTCAACTATTTAATCAAGATGAACTAAGCGATCTCGCTAGAGAACTGAACTTATCGAAGGAAGCATCCGAACTACTAGCATCAAGACTGCATGAAAAGAATTTACTGCAACCCGGTACAAAAATAAGTTTTTATCGCACAAGGGAAAAGGATACTATATGCTACCCTTCTTCACTCAAGAAGACAATCTTACATTTTGTTTATACGTTAAGGGTCTTTTGGAAAAAATGGGACTACTATCACATTATGATGCTAGTGATTGGCGTTTGTTTATTGATAGCTCCAAGCGTAGTTTAAAATGTGTACTTCTTCACAATGGTAACAGGTTTGGCGCAATACCAATCGCTCATTCAACTGAAATGAAAGAAGAATACGATACAATAGCATTGGTCTTACGGAAGATAAAATACCAGGAACATCGCTGGGTGATTTGTGTAGATTTAAAAATGGTGAACTTTCTTTTTGGGCAGCAAAGTGGCTAGACAAAATATCCTTGTTTCTTGTGCCTCTGGGATAGCAGGGACAGGCAAAACCACTGGATTAAGAAGGAGTGGCCTAAGAGAGAAAACTTGGTTGTTGGGAAAGAAAACATCATTGCTGAATCTTTAGTTGAAAGAGAGAAAATCATCGTACCGCCTCTACATATTAAACTAGGCCTAATGAAGCAATTTGTAAAGGCTCTTGACAAAGATGGACCATGCTTCGGCTACTTAAGACTAAAGATGCCCCATATAAGTATTGAAAAACTTAAAACTGGTATTTTTGAGGGGCCACAAATCAGACAACTTACAAAGGATCCTTCTTTCAATCAAAAGTCAATGAATGACATTGAAAAAATTAGTTGGATGTCATTTGTTGAGGTCAAAAAAAATTTTCTAGGAAATCACAAAAGTGAAAATTATATTGAGCTGGTAAACATTATGCTCAGTAACTTCAAATCACTTGGATGTAATAAGAGCACAAAAGTTCACTACCTACACAACCACTTAGACAATTTTCTTGGAAATTTAGGAGACACAAGTGAAGAAAAAGGTGAAAGATTTCACCAGGATATAAAAACAATGGAAGATTGCTACCGGGGAAGATGGGATAACCATATGATGGCAGATTACTGCTGGTGCTTAAAACGAGACTGTTTGAACAAAGTTCACTCAAGAAAATCGCGCAAAAGAAGCTTCCGATGTGTTGAGTGATGTTTTTATGTATTTTTTTCTTTTCAATGCGTTTTATTACAGTAAAAAATTTTAGTATTTGTGTTCAATTGTATTGTAAAATTATTTTGTGTTTGTGGGTGATTTAACAGCCCTAGAAATAAATCAGGTCTTTATATTTAGTGGGTTTTATTATTAAAATAATATACCCATATCATCATGTAGAAGATCTTTTTACGTAAGTAACAACATATCTATATCTTGAAAACTATAGCTGATAGGAAATAACTAGTGTCATAATTGGATTCAGCACCCCAATTGTTCTTTAAATCAGCATTAAAAGCTCCGGCACCAAAACCACTGTTGGCCTGTGTAATCGAAAAATTCTTTAGGAGATAGATATTCCGGAATAGGTTCAAAAATTTTAAGCCAATGTTAACTAGACTCTCTTCGTATTATTGAGAACTTGGAAGGAAAAGATCTTATGTAAGAGTAGGTAGAGTAAATCATCCAAATATGAAGTGTTTTAAGTGAGCATCAACCAATTATTAATTTCAGTAAAAGAAGAATTTAGGAAGTGGAGTGGCTTGTACAAAGTAGAGGACGTTTGTAATAAGGCCCATTTGTAAAGCTACTAAGAAAATTATTGGAATATTGGTATAGAGTATTGTTTATACTAATCGAAATCTTAGTTGCTGAGGTAATAGGATGAGCGTAGATTGGAGGTCGTTATGATAAAGGTGTGGTTGGATGATAGGAAAAGTGAAATACGAAAATAAAATAAAATGAATCAGAAAGAAAACTGCAACGAAAAAGCGATGAGTATGGCGGGGGAAGAGAGAAGGTTGTTGAAAGAAAATCGACAAAGAGATGCAGTACTTGGAACCGGAGTTGTGACCTCGGTTATTGCCGAGTTTAAGAATACATTTTCCTTTTTAATTCCTAGCCTTCCTGTGTTAGTCTTTCGTTTTGGTGAAGTACTTATTGGAGTGTTACTTGAATATATTACCTTTGTGTCCCGCCGCAGAAAGTGCGTGTGACATTGTTAGGAACTCTGGGAGTGGATTAAAGAGAGCGATTTCCGGGTCGATTGAATCCCCCGCACTTCCTCCGATCCCCTCTTTGTCATCCCCCCTGCGGGCGACGACAGGGCCGGAATCCCGGGACACTTCAGAGCGCTCGCTCTGATTGACTCCAGGCTGGAATCTCGACAATGGAAGGCGGATCCGATTTCTTGTCTGCCGTCGCTCATTTGATTCCTCTCGGAGAAATTGATGGACGGCCCGGACCCTCTCCCCCCGCCCCCTTTCCGCCCCCACCCCCTCTCGTCCCTCTCCAGCACAGCAAAGGAATTGCGGTTCAGTTTTCATTTTTTTGCGCATTTCCACACCTTCGTCGGTCATTTATCTCCACTAATCAAAGAGAAAATGCGTTCGCTATCGCCCTCCTTCCCCGCCCCCTTCCCTCCGCCCCCTCCCCTCTGTCCACCACCCCTCGATTCCCACCCCCGCCCTTACCGCCCACAGTGTCACGCGTGAATCCGGCGACGAGAGAAGATAAACGATGCCTGTATTTTAGAAAGGCTTGCCCGGAAATCGAACCCGGACCCTCCGGTCAGTAGTCCAACGCTCTACCCACTAACCGCGTCCCACTTGCTTAGTATATAAGACTTAATATGCAGTAACTATAGCCACAGTTTAAATATTAAAAAAGTTACAATAAGCTATGTGCACGTATTAATCAATAAGTGTAGGAATAAATTGCAAGAAATGTAATACATGTGAAACGTAATCAGTGAAAATAAAATTTGATTATTAATGTAACAGCACGCTTATATTTAACGTAGTGTTAGTAAATCATTAAAAAAACCTTAGCAGATACCAAAGCAAAAACAATAAATATTATACAATAAATGTATCCGTGGATGTAAGAGGGGTAAGTGAAAAAAGGAACCTTTGTAAACAATTTGTACTGTATTCCATAATCACAACAAACACGGCACGTTCCTTGAATGAATCATGAAATTGAAGAAGTGAAATTTAAGCCTCATTGGAAGGGTGTCCATCGCGTTCAACCTGGCCACAGGCCGCTAATACTGGTACCATGAGCAGCATTGCCTCAGAAATTCATACTTCCTGCAGAATGGACGTTACTGCCCACAGAAAAGAGGCATTCGACCATCTCTCACCTGCCATTGCTAATTTATGGCCGGAGGACTTAAAAAGGAAAGCCCCGGACTCTTGACGGAGGAAGCCCACTGTGTTAATAAGATACGTGGAAGACACATGTGTTGTTTGGCCTCACGGAATCAAAGAACTCGGAAATTTCTCCATAATCGGAAGTACCCACATTAATCCAGTTCGATTCGAGCTTACCATGCAGACAACATAATGACCGAATACTCTTTCTGGGCATATTGGTGACCAAGTAGGCAGACGGGAAACTGGATCATCCGGTATTCTGAAAAAAGACATGTCGATCGGCACCTTCCAGCCTGTTTCCGCCACCACTCGGAACGGAAGGCACTGCTGATCAGGACTATATTTCCGAGGATATTCCACCTCTGACGCCGAATCACTTCCCCGGAAATGAGACCCGTGATTGCTGCTCTGTGGAAGAATGGCTTTCCTACGTATTGTCTTTTGACACCGCTTTCCAGGAGGAACCAATGCAGGATTTGACCGTCCCGAAGACCTCGGTTTTGGTTTATCTACCAGAGGTGCTGCACCCGACCAAACTGCACCCAAGTTTGTATTTTTTGAAAGTCTTTGATATCGAAATCATGGGGATTAATGCTGGAAAACGTATTGAGCTCAAGATCAAGCTGAGTTGCGTATAAATGTATACGCAAACGCATCTCGTATAAAGATCTTAAATTGGAAGATGTATTGAAATTATTAGTCTAAGGGTCAAAGTAGGTTTCCAATGGATCTAGGGGCTATTACTTTTGTGCACCGGATTCTCTCCCCAGACACGTGGCAGAAAATGAATATTAGAAAAACCTGCTTTACAATGAATATTTTTTAACTCTGCATACTTTCTGCAACCTTTATTTCGCGTATAAAACCTCGCTTTCCCAGCATCTCACATTAAAGTATTTGGCTTTCCACGCTGTCACTCAATTTTCCCAGCATTCACCTGTCGCCTGCTTCCTTCGAAATTCTCCCAGCAACGCTCTCTCCCTCCGCCCCTCGCCCACAGCTTCCTCATTTGTTTTCTTTTCTGTCTGTTTTACACCCTTTGTCATCCTCCCTCACTCCCACATTTCAAAATCTTCCGAAAGACGCCTATCATCATGCTTCAGCGACCCTGTTTGCGCGCCTAACATAACTACGCTCCATATTCGAGTGTTACTGACTTTCAACTTTTTGATTTTCTTTAATCAACTATGAACTCTTGGTACAAACTTTCTTATGGAACGCAATTGTTTTATTGCCATTGCTACTTGTCCACCTTTTGTAAAACCTCCTGCCATGGTGAAATTTTCTACCGCTCTAATTTTTGCCCGCTAAATTTCGTTTTCAACTGTTGAGTTTTTATTTCTTGAGAACCTCTGCACTTAGTTGCGTTTTCCTTTCATTGATTCTATTAGTTTTCCTGTCACTTTGAAAGATGCGATCGAGTTATTTTATCGATCTTATGATTCCTTCGATACAGTTTACCAAATGAAATATTGTATCCACATTGGGAAAAAGATGGAAGTTCATTGAACGACGAAAATTCCGCTTCTCTCGTGATCGAGATGAAGAGTTCGTTTCCTTGCACCATTTACTACGCGCGCCCTACTTCGGTGAAGTCCGTCTCCCTTCGGTTGTTGCTTGCTTTCCGAACCACGGATTTCTTATCTTCTCTACTCTTTAAAACCGCAAGCAAATTGCTCGTACACCGAGTTGCTAATTCAGAATTGTTTCGATTTCTGCGTTTTCTTTTTCTCCGTTTTCGCCGAGTAATCATCGGGATGAGAGGAAGGGATTTAAAAGGAGCGAAAGGCCTTCTTCTTTCTTCGTTCCCAAAGCAAAGGAAGGGCCCTCCCCCCCCCCCGCCCCGCCGTTCCCTTCCCCCGTCGCCGCTCTGATTACGCCCCCCTCGACCATCGTTCCCAACCCCGCCCTTGCCTCAGTGTTTCCCCCGCAACAAATTCTAAACCCGTAAGCCACACCCACCCCGTTCTCGCCCTCCGAAACCACCCCTCTCTACAACCCACCCTCCCTATTGTTCGTCGGCAGGCGAGACCCCTGTGCGTCGCCCCCCCCCCGAAACAAAGGATCGCGAAACGTCGGGGTTGCTCTGTTTTTTAACATCTGTTCGCGAAAATGGTCTCCGGAAACGCCTCTGTATCGATTTCAGGCATTCATTTACCAGATTTTGTAGATGGAGACTAGGAAGTGCCTAAGAAGAAATTTGCGGAGAACCGTAGCTCAACAGAGGCCAAAAGATGAAGGCAACAATTTGTACCAGAGTAAATGACAAAGGAATGGTGCGATTAAGAGTCGCAAGGAATTTTAGACGTTGCCGTTGCACGTGGAGCTAGAAATCCTCTCGAGGCGTGCAACTTCATTGTCCAAGGCCAACAACTCTTTTTCAAATTACTTCAATATGCCTTTTCTTCGCTTTTTAGTAATTTCTACAGTTTTCAATGGATTTTCATAGATTCTCCTTTACAATGTCTCTTAGATGGTGAAAAATACTGCACGTAGCTGTTGTTTGGATAGTTAAAATAAATTTATTTAAATTGCGAACTGATAAAGCCATTGAAACCAAGTTACGTTGCTTGTTAAACAATTTTTGCTTTTTACAGTACGTATCACTATGAGAACCAACCACCTTGAATGCTACTGTAATAATATTTCATCCCCTTATTACCTTCCCGAATATCAAGTTTTAAGCAATGTTGACTCTTCCAGAATTTAAACCTACTTTTCAAACAAGGAAGTAAGTAGTAAGCCTTACTTTATGATCAAAATCATGAGTAATAAATGTCCTTGGTAAAAAATATATATTTCTTATTCTTTATTAACTTTCCAGGAATAATACGAAAATATATCATCGCGTCAGTGAATTTTGGAATATCTTTGAGAAAAATCAGAGATAGAATGAGACGAGGATTCGTTTGACGTCGCGGGACGTGCTGTTCGAACCAAAAAGGAAAGGTAGAGAGTGGAGGAATTTTAAATGTCCCTCCGATTCCTTTCCTGCTTTGTGTGCAGCCATGCATCTCGTCCCACGAGCGGAAAATGAATGCTTTCAAATCATAATACTCAATATTTTGGGCCGTTGGAGAAGGCGTCTAAAGACTAAAACAATTAATCTGGCGATAGGCAAGGACTTCTCCGCGTGAGGAAGAATAGGTCAGTCAGTCAGGGAGACCGTTGAGTGTGTGTGTGTGTGTGTGTGTGTGTGTCTGTGCGGTAAGGAACGAGGGATCGGCCGACGAGCGACGGGGTGGGATCGAGCGCGCGGAGGAATGGGATGTGACTTTGCTCTCCAAAGTTCGTCTCATCTGAGAAACACGCTGAGAAGGATATAAATAGTCTCCGCATTTGGTCACCATAATAGCTGGCATAGTTTTAAATATTCAATTCCATGTATTAATAAGGTATATGGCTCCGTTAATATCTTTCAAAAATACATGTCACTCCCTTGTAAATCGAATCGAATATTAGAAACCTTCTTGCTCTTTAAACCGTGTGCGTTGCAAGAGTGGTTTCCGAGTGGGGTTGCAAGCGAAGCATTTCTAGGAAAGGGATTTACTTAAGAAGAAGGCACTACCTGCGGCGAAATGACTCAAATAATTCGTAACTTTAAAAGAGCCTTGGCGTCATACATTCGCTGTGAAGCTCTGTGGTCATCATTAAGTGCCATTTTTCGAGATTCTGAAATGCCAGGTACACCCTAACATCTATTTGGAAAATTCTATATGGACAGCGAATGATATTGAATTTTGTAAGTCTTTATTCCTCATTCTTGAAAGTCTTTAAGTTATGATTTTTGAATATCAAGTACGTTACAGGCTCACGATATACACCGGTATACCTGAATGAACATTTACATATTGTTAATGCGCTCGCTACGATCGCGGTGTTTTGTATTTTATTTTTGGTGCGGTGTATGGCACCGAAAATCCCGCTCATTCTCCCTTATTGAGGTAGGCCAATCGATGGCCTTGGCTTATGAATTCGAGGGAACTCGAGTCACAGGAATCTGAATTGAGTGACTAGTTTGCTACTATCACTTAATACGAATAATTTTGTATTTATCCCAAATTCAGGCGTTCAGCTGCAAAAGTATGAAGACTGTAAGCCATGTTTTTTTGGATCCTAAATGCTTCGTAATTAGTAACTCATGGATTTAATAAGTGTGGTGGATTACGAATAGTGAATGTTTCAAGTTTTCGATAGTTTTTCGTCCGAGCCACTTCTATTGATCCATGGGACTTAATATCGCCTCGTCAATTATTCCATTTGTCACCAAAATATTTTATTAACGTTTTAATGTATATACTTTATCTGTATTCATTCATTTTTATCGGATATTTAATCGGGGAATAAAATTCCCGATGCGAATGTGATCGTTTATTGAGTGACACTCGCCCTTCAGAATGGCAAACAGTTGATCAGTCAAAGTAGCAATAAGAATAACTAGTCCTCAGTTATGGCCGAAACGTTGACCAATGGCTACTATAGGCTCAGATAACCAACTGAGTGGTTTTATTGGATGACTATACGAAATGGAGAGGAAAATGGGTGGATGGTGCAGGGGCCTGGAGAGCGGTAGGAAAGGAAAGAATTGGACAAATAGAGTCGGAGGGAAACATTATTTTCAATTTGTTTCGGGGCAAGCTTTTTAAAGTTTAATGGTTTGGTGGCCGATTCCTTATCGTGATCTTTACGTGATTTTCAAAAGTTCTCGCGGCGGAAAAGTTTTATTTTTGCCGAAAAACATTCTTTAATACGCCTACTCACATTGTTATGAAAACTAAACGAAAAAAACTGCTAAAAGAGTAACTATAGCATTCCTCTCGGTTTCCTTATTTCATTGCTGGAATCACTACATTAATTTGTGAATATGTTACGTAGGTCCATGAAAAGGAAGCTCGTCCAATGATTTAGATGAAACACATGATTTATTTAAAATATTTAAAAAAAAATATTTATTTCGGATATTGCTAAAATGCCTCAAAATGCATCCATTGAGCGTCGTCGACACACTTTTGCCAGATTGGCTTTTCCATGACTCGAAGGCTCCCTGGTAGGCGGAAGGTCCTTGAGGGTACACGTGAAAGACTCTTTGACGGCACATAATATGAAATGGTGGTGTCCTTTGAGGTAGAATTTCACTTTGGGAGTAGGAATAATAGTCTGCTGGTGCCAAGTCAGGACTGTAAGTGGATTGGGGAATCGTCGCGATGTCGTTGCAGATGGTCTTTCCAAGAAGACACTCGACTCTGCTCTGTTGGTCGTCCTTCAAGACCTTTGGGACGAGTTAAGCACAGTTCTTTCACATCATCAAATTTTCAGTGATGATAGTGTGTGCACTGCCACTGTCTTATCAATACCAATGCGATCTGCGATCCTACGCACGCTTGGCCGTCGGTCTGAAATCAACACTTCACGCACACGTAAGAAAGCAATTGCTGCAGATACGTTTTATACTTACAATCCTTATGTATGCGATTAATGGAGAGTTTTCCAAGGTCTTACACGTATCGAGTGCTCTAGCGTAGATTCGAGCCCACTTTGGCGTCGGAAAAAGCGTCTCCGCTGGGGGTGTGCGGTGGGAGGGGGAAGGGGATGAGGGCGGAGGGAAGAGAAAAGAGTTTGCGGGCCGTGAGTGAGAGAAGGAATGGAAATGATCAAAATAAGACCGGTGTCGGTGGTGTCGGGACTCGAGTTTCCTTTTGGAAGGGAAGAAGGTATAAAGAGATGTGGGAAGGGCTCTGGGAGGTGGGATGGGACGAACAAAAGGTGGCCGAACAATGGAACGTCGGAGACAGGCGGAAGGGTAAGGGGCGATTTGGGGCGATGGAAGGAAAAGGGGCGGAGGAGATTGAAACGACGTCAAAAGGGGTCATGGGTGGCCGTGCAAAGGGGGCGTTTGGGACCGCTTGGGGGAAAGGAAAGCACTAGGAGATGGAACCTGGAATGGATCTCGGGTCATCGGAAAGTAAGCATTCGTACGGGAAGTGAGATCGTGGGAGCGCAGTTATGTATCACTCAAGAGTGTGGAGTAGAAATACAGCCTTGGAAGGAAAAAATTCAAAATAAATTAAATATGGCAGCATGTTATGACTAATCCGCAACTTGTATACATGTCAGACTTATCAGGTGCGAGTAGGGGACGGAGAATCAGGGTGGGCAGTGTTAGGAAGAGGTGTAAGGCAGGGTTGCCCATTGTCACCGGTGCTGTTCAACGTATATGTGGAGGAAATGATTAAAGAGGCATATGAAGAACTGGAGGTAGGATGACAGTCAGCTGGGAATTCGTAAAATGGGTTAGGTTTGCTGATGATCAAGATTTAGTTAGTCAGTCAGCTAAGGGGTTGCAAGCATTGCTGAATGAATTGGAGGTTCAGGGCGATAGATATGGGATAAGATTCAATATTAATAAAGCATAAAGCAATAAAGGAGGGAGGAGTTGATGACCAGGACGTTGAGTAAGGATGTTAAGAAAAGACACATTCAAATTTTGATATGGAGCGTAGCTCTGTACGGCGCGGGCACATGGTCACTAAGCAGGAGGATAGACGTAGATTGGAGGCTTTTGAAATGTGGGTGTGGAGAAGAATGGAGAAGGTGAAATGGACCGAAAAGAAAATAAATGAGGAAGTACTAGGGATTGTGGGCGCGGAGAGGCATTTGTAGAAAGATATCCTATGGTGGCAGGAAAAAAGGATGAAAGGCGTATTGAGCGACAGTGGGATGTTCAAGACAGTAATAGAGGGGAGAATGTTAGGCAAACGAGGAAAGGGCAGCAACAGGACAGAGATTTTGGGGATGAAGGGAGGAAGGAAGCACACAAGAGATGAAGTGGGACCTGACGTAGAATAGGTTGCTGGATTGTGTTTTGTTCCGTGTCACAAAATATTTATTTGATAGTTATGACCATCCGAATCCTATCTTAACCGGTAAATTACCTTATAATAACAATTATATATACAATAATTTTATATATATATATATATATTTATTTATTCCATAACCTTAACTTAATGGAATGGCTTGTGCATTCCCATGACCCAATATTTATTACAATACATACATGCATGATATATACATATATGACAATAATTTTATATATATATATATATATTTATTTATTCCATAACCTTAACGTAATGGAATGGCTTGTGCATTCCCATGACCCCTAGAGCTGTGCTGGCGGGAGTAATAATATATGTTCTTGCTAGGGTCACCCATGCCAGCTAGATCGAACTTTAGGAGCCAGACGAAAGGTAGTCCATGTCCATAGTCTGTTCCTCAGTGAGGCGGCTGCAAAGGCGTCTGACCCCAGTGGGGCGGCTATTAAAGGATGGTATCACTTTAATAACACTATCGAGGAAGACAGCGGGAAACCACCTCAATTATTATTCCCAAGATTTTTATGATTGACAGGATAGAGAAATTGAGTCCTGGCAACTGCGGGACTCGGCCCAAGCGGCCGTGTGTCATGCCCGGAAGCGGGGGAGGCATGGCCTCCGCGGTCTTCATCCCACAGAGATCTTGAAAGGAAAAACCGACAATACCAGGACAAAATACGCAGGAGAAGATGACAAAATTAGTAAAAATAGGAACATGTAATGTCAGGACAAAGTTGAGGACAGGAAAATTAGAAAATATTAAGCGAGAGATGGAAAGAGGTATTTTAGGGCTACGTGAGGTGAGATGGAAGGATAACGCGGATTACTGGAGTAATAATTTTAGAATTATATACAGCGATTGGGACGAGAGCCAATGAGATATGGCCATAATATTGAATAAAAAGGCAGGAAAAAACGTAGTCAAGAGACCAAGCAACGGATAGAATTTTACTAGTAGAAATTAAAGCAGAACCGACGACCTTGGTCATTTTTCAGATATGCATGTTTCTAAGCAACCATTAGGAGGAAGAAGACGATAGGATATACGATGAGTTAGAGGATATAATCGCGTGTGTTGCTGCAGGGAAACATTTGATAGTGATGGGGGATTGCAATGCGATGATAGGCGAAGGAATGGGAATCAATATTAATAAAACAAAGGTTATGCGATTTGCCAGAAAGAAAAACGCTAAGCTAAATATTAAAATAGGGGGGAAAAATAGAGCAGGTAGAACAGTTTACATATCTCGGAAGTGTTTTGGACTAATACGGTCAAAGTGGTAGGGACGTAAGGAGAAGAAATGCGCTAGGCAAGGAGGTTTTCTCAAGGAGGAGGGAGTTGATGACGGGGACGTTGAGTAGAGATGTTAAGACAAGACTCGTAAAAACTCTGATATGGAGCGTAGCTATGTATGGTGCGGAAACGTGGTCACTGAAGCAGGAGGATAGACGTAGATTGGAGGCTTTTGAAATGTGGGTGTGGAGAAGAATGGAGAAGGTGAAATGGACCGAAAGGAAAACAAATGAGGAAGTACTGGAGATGGTGGGTGAGGAGAGGGGTTTGTTGAGAGAAATCCTATGGAGGCAGGAAAAATGGATGAAAGGCGTATTGAGCGGTAGTGGAATGTTGAAGAAGGTAATAGAGGGGAGAATGTTGGGCAACCGAGGAAAGGGTAGGCACAGGATAGGGATGTTGGCTGGGATGAAGGGAGGAAAGAAGTACACAGAGATGAAGAGGGAACTGATGTAGTTTAGGTTGCTGGATTGGGTTTTGTAAATAGTCATAGCAAACACAGAAACTAAAACATACAAAAGAGGGGCTCACTATTTCTCGAATTTTCGGTGGTACAACCACCTTTTTCAAGAGGAATTAGGAACAGAACTCAACTTCTGTTCCTAATTCCTCTTGAGAAAGGTGGTTGCACCACCGAAAATTCGAGAACTAGTGAGTCCCTCTTTTATATGTTTAAGTTTCTGTGTTTGCTATGAGTATTTAGTGAATTCATATATATATATATATATATATATATATATATATGTATATATATATATATATATGTATATATATATATATATATATATATATATGTATATATATATATATATATATATATATATATATATATATATATATATATATATATATATATATCGATGATGCGGAAGTACGCGCGAGAGCAATATAACTTTTGGACGGCACAATAGAACACAGAATAAAACAGATAACACGTAAAAGGGCACACACACTGTAGATGATTTAAGCTTTCGGCCTACTCTGAGGCCTTCTTCAGGTCAGACTGAACCTTTTACGTAATATCTGTTTTATTCTGTGTTCTATTGTGCTGTCCAAAAGTTATTATATATATATATACAGTCCCCTACCCAAAAGTGGTAGGACTGGTGGACAAGAATTTTATTGACGACATAGTTACATCGACTTAACAATCTTCTAAGTATGCTCCTTGAGCTGCTACGCACTTAGTATAACGTTGCTCCCATTCTCCGTACGCCCGCTGGAATTTTCTTTGGGGATGCCGTTGATGACCCTCGTCGAAGCCTCTTGAACGGCCTTTATCGAGTCAAAACGTCGTCCCTTGAGCTGTCTTTTCATCAGGGGGAAGAAGAAGAACCGGTTGGTACAGATCGGGAGAATAGGGCGGGTGCGGCAACGTGGCAACGCCGTATTTTGCCAGGAGATGTCTGACGACGAGCGCGCCATGGCATGGCACGTTATCATGATGAAGCACCCAGCAGTTTGCGATGGCCGGTCGGACTCTTTTCACGCGTTCTCGGAGGCGGGTGAGCACCTGCACGTAATAGTTCGCATTCACAGTCTCCCCTGGTGCGACAAACTCCTTTTGAACCACGACCATGTGTTGTCGACCATGACGGTCGAAAAACACAATCAACATCGTTTTGATTTTTTATTTGCTCATGCGAGCCTTTTTTGGATGTGGGGACGCAGTGTGCCATTCCGCGGATTGACTTTTCGTTTCGGGATCATATTGAAAAACCCATGTTTCATCACCAGTTATCACATTGTCCGAACAATTTTCATCTCGGTGCAAATTGGCTAACACTTCTTCAGAAATACGCACACGCGTTGCCTGTTGGTCGTCACTCAGAATTTTCGGCACCATCTTGGCGCACACCTTGCGCATGGCCAAATCCTGTGAAATAATTCGTTGGACGTTGAATGCAGACAGACCCTACTGGTCTGCAATTTCTTCACTGGTTAAGCGTCGGTCTGTTTTCAGCAGTGTCCTCAGTCTGTCCACATTCGTGTCGGTTCTTCCGTCGACGGCCGTCCGGAGCAATGGTCGTCTTCAACTAGCTCCCTACCCTCTTTAAACAACTTGTGCCACTGTGGAACGGTTTAAGGCAGTGTCCCCATAAGCCTGCTCGATCATATCGAGGGTCTCAGTTGCCGTCTTCCCGAGTTTCGCACAAAACTTCACGGAATAACGCTGCTCAAAATTCAGATTCATTTTGTTTTTCGACGCGGACTAAAACCATGCTTCACTAAAAACGGTGGCCGCACTCAACGACAGCCCGCAGGCGACTGAAGTTGGTGTCGCTCTGTTGCTAAGAGCCCCCTCCACCTTACCCTGCCAAACAGACCCCTCTCTATTGCTCCGTTCGCGCCAGAGAAAATCAGTCCTACCACTTTTGGGTGTCACCCTGAATGTCTTCTTGTGTTTCGGTTTAACTTTTTGGATCGAAAATTAAATTGATGTTATGTGTTAAGGGAGGAGAGTAAACTTTGTTTGGTTTTCTCCATGCACGTGTCATTTTGCAGAGGGAGTTGTCTTCAAACTTGAGTGTAGATAGATGTGATTCCCATTCTTTCGTTCTGATTTTACGGATTTCCTGTTTTACTGTGTTACTTAAATGCGTGTATTCATGTTTGTGTTGGGGAATTTGGGTCCGTTGCCAAAGTTTGCGAGTGAAGTTTCTTGCGGAGATGATGGTTTTGATAAAATGTGGGAGTTGACGTGTGCGAACGTGCACTATGTTTGTTTAGTTATTTTGTCCAGGGCGTTTAGAAGGGAATCTGTTAAGTGTATGGAACGTGCTTTCAAGTCTTCATAGGTTATATTCAGTTATTTGGTCGGGAGAGAGTCGAGATGAGATTTGAAGGGATGTCGAGGAAGATCGGTAAGTGGTCAGAGCCGAGGGCGTGAATAACGAATGGAGAGATAGTGAGGGGTAAGTTGTGGGAGATGGCAACGTCCAGGGTTGTCGCATTGGGCTCCCGATCTAGGCGGAATATGGGTAGGTTCTGATGGACTAAGGATGGAGATTTTTCTGGTCGAGGTGAATGTTTGCAGTATTCGGCCGTCGCGGTTTGTTGAGCGGCAGCCCCAGTTTCTTCTGTGTTTGCAGTTCCAGTGGCCCATGTACACGGCCCTATCGTGGAGTGAGAAAAGCTCCTTGAGGTCATCCCTACTTAAGTTAAGATTGAGTAGATGTGTAGGTTTCCTTGTGATGTGTGTTTTGTGATGCCAAGGGCCTCTAGGGTGTCAAAAATAGGGATAGATAAGGGAGTTTGCTTCATTTGCTTATTAATTACGATTGCAATTCCTCCACCAGGTGTATTTCTATCTAGCCGTTAGATGTTGTTGTTAGGTGAGTGTGAGGCAATGTTCGATTTTAAAAATGTTTCTTGTTAAAGTGTAACGTGTACAAGTTATGTTGTATACGATTATCGTAAATATATATGGTTATCGTTAATGTATTTGAATAGTTCGTGTATTTTGTGTGGTACACTGTTGCAATTCCTAGAGAGTAATCGTATGTGATGTGATGTGGACGGAGGTATGATGTTCATGGTTCGGCCTGGAGAAGGAATATTTGCTCTAGTAGAAACAGTTATTTGTCCTTAAGGGAAGGAAGGGAAGGCATTTTCATCCAAGTGTCTTTGAAAAACGATACCAAGGCTGCAGATTCACTTTCATCTTTGCCTGGATGGGAGAAAGATACTGTGGGTGAGGAGTAGGTTAGAGAGGGGAAGGAATTGGTATTAGTGAGAGCAGCGGAGTAGTATTGTGTGAGAGGGGCTGGCGAAGGTAAAGTTGTCAGGCGATGAGTGTTTCCTGAGCGCAATATCATGGCATGTTTAGCGTTTTTGTGGACTAGGCATCCCCTATAGTTAGCGGTGTGGCCTTGCTTACACAGGTAACAAGTTGGACTGGACTCTTCAATTGTGTTTTTAAAGCGACGTCATCACTCAATGGCCGCCCCACTGGGGTTAGACGCCTTTGCAGAGGAACTCGCCGCCTCACTGAGGAACAGACGATGCGTGGATTCGTCTGGCTCCTAACCTTCGACCTATCTGGCATGGGTGACCCTACCAGGAGGATCTTTACTCCCACCAACACAGTTCTAGGGTTCTATGAAACGCACCAGCCTTTCCACCACGTCAAGATTGTAGCCCATGGGAGGAATTGGGCTTTAAAATCTTGAAAAAAGAAATGGAAAATATCCTTTTCTGCTAAAAGGGTCTTCTAACCGTTTTATAAATCAATCACTTATGTTTGATATGTTGACTTATTTTGATGAGCACTGCAAATTGAACTTTCAATCTATTCTGCCCATTTGAAATATTGTGGTTTACATTTAGATGAGTCCCTTGCTTTCGTGAAAAGTGATCCAGCACGAACTGCAAGAAAACATTTCCTACCTATGGACACGGTTGTAGCCCATGGGTGATAGGTAGATAGATAGATAGAGGACTTTATTTGGGCGAAATTGAGACCTAATGGACCCTTTTTCCATTTAAGCCATTGTCGTATACATATTATGTAATGCACTAAATTTATAAAATATATGCACATAAATACATATATAGACAGATACAAATTCTTTTTGTACAAATTTTCACATCGAAAAGTAAAGAAAAGGAAAGAAATATATATAAACGAGTATATATATATATATACATACATATATTGATGAAGGATACACCTACACATGTACAAAGTAAAAGACAGTGATTAGAGAGTGAAACGTTGCTCTAAAATCAGATTCATTTTGTTTTTCCACGCGGCAAAAACTTGTTACTTTAAAAACGGTGTCCTCACTTAACGACAGCCCGCAGGAAGCATATATGCCATTGCATATGTGTGTGTGTGTGTGTGAAGTCTCACGGATGTGAATAAGAGTTCTAACGAATGAGCGAGGTGGCTTTGGCAAAGAAAAGTTTTTGAAAACATACAATAAGAACACACACATTTTAAAATTTTCGGCGGCAAGACCACCTTCCTCTGCGGGTCGAAGAAACCTGTTGAACATCCATGCGGGTACAATTTCTTTTAAGCATATTCATGAACAATAATATGAGTAAAAATGATAGAATTACTCACGAAAGGCAAGCGCAGGAATGGCGGGGCGCCATGGGAAATAAATGAATTTCAGTCCTTGGTGTGCCGAACTGTACCTTGGCCTTCTTCAACTATATTTTCTCCCACAATACATCCTGAAACCCTTAATTCGGCTTAGATGCATTGGCGACATGTTTCTCCTTTGGCAAAATGGCATGGATTCACTTGAAGACTCCATCTCTTTCCACAATACTCCATCCACATCCAATCCACAACATCCTCTGTTCGCTTCTACTCTTTTAACTAATCTCCCTCCTCAATAACAAATTATCATACCCCGGTCCATATCAAATCCACTAACGAGCAATTATATCTTCACTTTAATAGCTGCCATCCTCTACACACTGAACAGTCAATCGCGTACCCTCTCTCTATCCAAGGCCACGGTATCCGCAACAACCCTGATTTCCATAATAAATTCCCCTCTAGTCTCCATGCCTCTCTCCTCCGACGTGGCTATCAGGGCTCTCTTTTATACAATAAATCCTGAAACACTTCCCCAGAATTTTCCCATCACAAGAAATTATTATAATTATAAAGTATTCTACTGGTTAAGGTAGGTTTTCGATGGACTGATGAACTACCAAATAAATATTTTGTGACTTTTAACAAAACACAACCCAAGAATTATTCTCTACAATAGGCCCCTCTTCATCTCTGTGTACTTCCTCCCATCATCCCTTCCAACATCCCTATCCTGTTCCTGCCATTTCCTCGTTTGCTTAAAATTCTCCCCTGTATTACAGGTTTCAACATCCCCCTGCCGATCAATACGCCCTCCATCCTGCCTCCTTAGGATTTCTCCCAACAAATCCCTCCCCTCGCCCAACATGCCACATATTTCCTCATTTGTTTTCCTTTCGGTCCGTTTCACCATCCGCGTAACTTAATTCCTTGGCTTGTAGTCCTTCGAAAGTATTCTTAGATATAATTTTCCTTTCCTCTCCGAAACCAAATCCACCGCCAAGATTCTCTATAATTGCCTAACTGTAACATTATTCAAACGTTCGGCAAATCTTTCTAATATTCTCTAATCCACCAGGTCTATTCCCAAATCCACTCCAATACCCAAAACCCTTCAGGCTCCATGTAATCGTATAAGATGCAAAACTTGCTCCATCCTTGTAACGAACTCACTTCCTCCGCAACACCTCAAATGTCTCCCGACTTCTTTCTACATTTCTAAAAATGTAGCATACCTCCTACAACGTACCCTCTGCCCCGCTTTCTCTACAGGTTAATGCACCACGCCCCTCAATATCAGAATGAACTGCGTTATACGAGTAATTCTGTTTATTTTTGAAAGCGTGTGCATGATAATTTTGACCATTTTGTTATTATTGAGTGTACGTGAATTATGTCCAAACATATATTCCCAGAGAGTGCGAATTATTCACGTATGGTCCTTTTCGTGGAAGAGTTAAATGAGGATATATCTCGCCAACCCGAGGCTGGAAATGTCGAAATTCAGGTCTAAATACCGACTCATGTACTGGTATAATGTTATTTTCTTGGTTTTTCTTAATCCTAACTGAGCTCGTTTCCTGTAGGTAGAATTTAAAATAATTTAAAATCATTCGTTTTTACTACTATTTTCTTTTGGTTCGCAATGTTTTCAAATAATTAAACAGAGGACGAAATCAGGAGTTGAAGAAGGAATCCCTTCCGAATGTTTTTCTAATATTCCTTCATGAAAATTGTTTAAGAAACTTGAATGTTGAAAAACTTCTGCCACTAAATGATCTACATCTACATCTACTCAATACCCCGCAAGCCGCCGCAAGGGCGTATGGCGGGGGGTGTTAAGGCACCACCCGTAAATTAGGGAAAAAAAAACCGCATGCAGAAGCCACCAATTTTTTAGCCCACAAACCAAACATGGTAAACATACATACAAACCCCTCGCCCCAACACTTTCACACACATGCAAACTCACAAACTACCAACAAACATACACATGCACAATCTTTTGAATTTTTAATTTTGTTCCGACTTGTAACTTAAATGTTTTTAATATTTCTAAATGGAATTCGGATTCCTACTATTATGATTTCTGATTGTTCTGGGGAAGAATGAGTATTTGAATCTATCTCCCTTATTTTATCTTTGTGGTCTGAACTACCCAAGTAGTGTGGGGCCATTACTATTCCTTTTGTGTCATCGTTAAACTCGCTGGTTCTGAATCTTTCTAAAAGTTTAAGTCTCGCTTGTTATCTTCGTATTTCAAGGGGCTCCCAGCCTAAATCCCCTTAGAGACCTGTTACACTTGCGTTCTTGTCATATATATTTTTCACGAATCTGGCGGATTTTCTCTGGACTTTATCTAGTTCTTTTTGCCAGATTTTCTCCCAGGGATCCCAAATACTTGCGGCATATTCCAAATGTGGTCTAACTAGAGCAAAATAACACCTCTCTTCAACTTTCTCATTACATTTCCCCATCACCCGTTTAATGAAGCCCAGTTTCTTTAAAGCGGATCCGCATATTGTCCTGATATGTGCTGCACATGAAAGGCGTGGTGTTAGAACTACCCCCAAATATTGTACTTGTTTGGCCGTAGTTAGTACTGAACCCTCTAATTCTTATTGCATGTCCTGTTCGCCACTTCCTTTGTTCCAAAATTTCAAAACTGCTCATTTGTCTATATTAAGCATTAATCCCCATTTCATGTACCAATCCGAGATTGTGTCTAAGTCTCTAGAGAGCAGCTCGCAATCCAGTTGGCTCCTATTTCCTTGTGTACCACCGTGTCATCAGCAAATAACCTGAGATTACTACTAACGTGTGCGCTTAAGTCATTAATGTATATTAAGAATAGAAGAGGCCCTAGTGCACTTCCCTGGGGGACGCTTGATGTTACATCTCTTTCCTTTGAGCACAACCCATCGATGCATGATGATAGATTGATGAAAATTGATGAAATGATAGATAGTCTTAGAAGTTCTCAGAATGACTATTAACTTTAAGAAATGACACTAAGCTTCCAATAATTCTTTTTTGGGAAATTGAAATATTTTAAAGAAATTTTTGGGATGGAAAACCGATTTTCCTTTCACATTTCCCCCGCATGTGCTTCAGATCGAGGGGCACTCGCTGGAAGTGATTTGGGGTTGCGCGGTGTGTGGGGATGAGTGGTGTCAATTGGTGTTTTGAAGTGAGGCAGTGAGTCAGGTTTTCGGGCTCCCCTGCGCATTGCCCCCACCGCTGGAGTCTCCAGCAAAGAGCGGCATCAGCCAGCGCGATAAACCCTATCGTTGAGTCGTCCCAGAGTTGGTCAAACACCTACCCGCTGCGAACGACAATCCGATTGAAAAGGAGATCGCTCCATTGAAACGGACCTTGGGTTAGCTGTAATAAGGTGCCATTCCTTCTTCACTCCTAATAACCGGAGCGGGTGCATTCCATGGCTGCTTTATTTAA
The DNA here is from genome assembly GCA_037158775.1 of Hetaerina titia. Lineage (NCBI taxonomy): Eukaryota > Metazoa > Arthropoda > Insecta > Odonata > Calopterygidae > Hetaerina > Hetaerina titia. Next base: position 11,829,550 of record CM073774.1, read on the forward strand.
CCTTTTTCCTGTTTTGCACTTCCCCTGCCACACGCCCCCGCCTGATTCTGTTGTCCTCTCCCGCCGACCTCATAAATCATCGTCAACCCCCCCACCCGGATGCTTATCGCCATCCCTGCATTGAATTTCCCCCTAAGGCAAGCCCCGCCCATATCTCTCACCCCCTTTCGGCTTCATTAATTTCCACCGCAAATATCTCCTTTCATCCTCTCACCCTTCCCCCCCTCCTCAACCCTTAGCCTCTCACGCCGCCTCCGCAATCTCCCCAACGACACGGCGGTTTATGCCCCCCCTCGCGTAACAATCCACCCACTCGAAAATCCCAAATATTCCTCTCCCACAACCCCGCATTTCCCCCAGGAGTCAGTTCATTACAATAAGTATTGACGTACAGGTTAGGGACTGCGCGTGGATATATATATTTTTTTTTCTTACAGGTTCCCCTCCTTCCCCTACCTTTTTGAATAAACCCCAACCCTCTCATCCCTTACCCTTTCCTCCTGTTGTTACACCCCCTGCCACACACCTTTTTTGGTGGCTTGCACGGTATTTATGTAGATGTAGATATCTCACCGGAATAATCTCCCCTATTAATCCCCTCAATCTCTCCGGCTCCAACCCTCAAACCCTCGGACCACTCTCCAACAGCGTCCCTCCTCTTCTCTTCAAGGGTGTACTTTGGCGCACGAAGCACAAAGTGGCCCGGATGAGTGATTGAATTTTACTACCTATGCGACGATGACGCTTCCCTGAAAGTCTCTGACATGGAGGCACGAAGAAAAGCTCCTGCCGGCACAATATTAAACATTAATTGGACGGCTTTTAACAATGGTCAGAGTAGATCGTTGTTCTGTCTGCGGGAAAAAATATATTTCCCTGAGACACCCGTAGCGTGACAGGGCATTCATGCTCATGAAATATCTTTAGATTAGTAGTTCATGGTAATATAACTGCAGTCAGCAGTTCGCTAAGACAGAAAATTACCTAGACCTTCCATCATATTTACAGTCGTTCATAAATTATGTTAAGGGTAGATATTCTTGTAATGATTGGGTAATGTGTGTCAATAACTCGGGAAATGAATAATGGACGAAGAAAGGGTTAAAAGTCTCGTGTTTATTTTTTGTAATATACTGATTTCACTCGATAGCATGAGGCTTGACTACGCAGAATTTTATATTGGATGAATGCAGAGTGCTCTGTATTGAGCACAAAATATTTTTGGTACTTCTTTCAACGCATAGGCATGATCCTCACGTGCAAATATAGCTCTGTACCTGAGTAAGACACCTATGCGTTGAAATTAGCTGTAGGAAATAAAAAAAATTTAGAAAATACCTAGTATTCTTATTCATTGCTAATTCCATTTTTTTCGAAGGCTTGGGCATTTTCCGCTCCTAAATTAGTTTTGTAAAGTATGTGTATTGCTAGAGCAATTATGATATATTTTACTCAAAATTTCGTGATTCTTTGTACAAGCTTATTTTTCATAATGTATAAATCTGTCGTCTGGCCAACAACGACCCTTATCGCCGTATGTGGCATTCACCCTTTCGGCTACATGATTGCATCCTCCTCAGTAGGACCACACTTCCTTCTCAACTGACCTCTCTCCATTCTTCCTAAAATCGCGACTCCCTGCCTCCCTCCGCCACGAATGTTGACCCTGCGTCTTTTGTTGTTAAACTCCTTCCGGAGGCTATTGGATTGTCGTCTGTGCGTTTATCGTTCCATCTTTAATGTTTGTTAACGGCTTACCTGTGGGTGACCTCCTTGCTGCTTCCCCCTTGGCCATTCATGCCTACTATTCAATGAAGCCCCCTTCAGTGCTCCCAATTATTTACTTGTGCTATTTATCTCTCCCTTCAAAATTGTCCAACTTAATCTCTATTCATTCACAAGCACGCCCTCTCACCATTATCTCTGAACTACGTATACAAATCCTTACACTGGTTTCTCTTCCATATTTCTCTCCCACTTTTAGTTTCTCGTCGAAGTTTACTATTTCTCGCGTCGTACTTTCACCTGCTCATTGCTGTATTTTTCCTCTTCCTATTCATTATGTTTTCAATCTTCCAAATTATTTGGAATGACATCCGTGTCGTATAAAACGTTTTACTTCCTATATCTTCGGTTTCGGCTTTCGATTTCCCTTCTTACCGAGATGCGGACGATGGACGCCCAGTCCATTTGACTTCTACCTTATCTTTATGCGGGGATATCGTGTTGGGGTAATAGCCCATGGGGAGGGATTTGAAACTGATGTGTTTATTTTATTGGGTGGAGATGGATTTACGGTTGAGTTTTATTTCCATCAATATAAATGTTTCCTAATTGATAAACTATTTATATCAACTATTACAATTTACTTAATGAGTTAACTATTTTTAACATGAAAATCTGTTTTCATATGCAATCAGTGCTTATCGGAATGTATATACTTATTTGACATACATTTAAAGCAATGAAGGAATAACGAAAGATTCTCATCTACCCACTTATTGCATTATCCTTAATTATTAATTCGTATGTACGTGTGAATTGTACTTCATAGTGTCATGTTCTTTTGTGTAGTATCGTGTTACTTTCAAACTAATATTATTGACATTTATTATGCTCCAGTTTTATAATACCTATTGAAACTCAAAATTAACATTAAGTTCCGATGAACCCAAAAATCAGTTTTATAATTACTAGTTAAGCCCCAACCGTCAGAGTACTTGTGAACGGAATTCAGGGAGAAAGCGTGTTCGCGAGAGGATAATCGCAGTTCACAGTGGTATTTTAATAATTTGGCAGAACTACTGTTGCAGATGTTTCGCAGGAAAAGCAGTACACAATATCATCAAGAGACAAAAACATCGCGTAATTTTCGTTCGCGTCAAAATCAGTTTCAAATGTGGACCGGCGAATAACTTTTCGTAAAGTTTAGGTTGAAGTAAACTACTGTTAAATCATCGTTAGAAATGGTTGTTGATAGCATTGAGTTCCATACTAACATGATTTTCAGTTTATTTTAAGATTTATTGGTGGACGTTTTCAAAACTGTGCCTCATGTATGATTTTCTTTTTAAAAATATATACTTCTTACTAGGAATGTGGACATGACTCATATGCACCAGTTGTTGCTTACTTTAATATTATATGCAACCGGGTCAATTTTATTGGACGTTGGAGACTTAGGCGGAGTGCACTAATCGATGATGCATCGAGTTATAAAGACTAGAGGTATTCCTTTCTTTACCAAATATCAAAATGAAAAAAATAGTAACTTTGTGATTCCACAGAATTTTTTTCTACCTCGGTTTTGACGTCAATTTCAGGTCTAAAGATGACCTGAAGAGGACGTTGAACGTCGAAACTCGGGTCGTATCCGAATAATTTTTGTGGAATCACAAAGTTACTATTTTTTTCATTACTATTTCACGCTTTCCTTTTGTGAAAATACATTTCCAAGAATCTAAAAGACTCTTCGTTTCCACAGGGAAGAATTCATTATTGCCGACTAGTTTCGCTATACTGTTGCATAATCTGGACTGAATCAGTCTGTGGACTGACTCAGTCCAGATTATACAACAGTATAGCCAAACTAGTCGGCAATAATGAATTCTTCCCTATCTGTCTGTCTTTCCTTTCTGGACCGAATCAGTCCAGATTATTTCCACAGTCATCTGGATTCAATCCAGTCTTTCTTCGTGCTTTACAAATAAATTTCCACTAGTATCGGCCTCGTCTTTCTCTCAAATGTCCAAATATGTTTCTGGAACTGTGATTGTTATGAATTTGCCAAGGTTGTTACTTGGCGGGAAAAGTTTCACGAACCACCGATTCATTATAATGAATAGCCACAACACGTTACTCTAATATCTCTAATCAGCCGTTTCGTACTTTGTTGGGAAGTAACCAGCTATTTTGTTACTTCCATTTATTCACGAACGATTTCGGAAAAGAAAACTCAGTTCTACTGAATATTTCACATGGTAATAAGGGTCACATTTAGCACTAATTATTTTGCCGGATTCTGAGACCCCGCCGAACAACCGCTTGAAAGCTAGTCTTCATAAAAAATTCAGCAAAAGCATCTTTGCTCCGTCTCTGAAATTTGTGAGGCTATGCACCACTTGCATAGTGAAAATGAAGCCTGTGAAAGGGTGATCGTTGCGTGGGTTTTGTGCGTCAGCAGTAAAAACGGAATTTACTTCATCTTTCTAGCGGATTTAGGCCGAGTACACTTACTCTCATTCATTAAGACGGCACTGCTTGTGTTATGGAATCATGTTTACGCAGCTGAAACCCGTCTGATATTCAATTTGCCAACTTTTGTTGTTTGTTTTCATTGCGTCCATACGTTTGTCGGGAAAGATAAGTTGTAAATGGAATTGAAAATCTGTTTCTAATTTCCACTGTTTCACATTTATGAGCAGCTTATATCACGTAAATTTTCATCTATTGGACTATGAAAATATTTTTGTGAACCTCTGTGATTAGACTTTTATTAGGTGAGCATTGCTTGGAAAGGTCTTCCTCCACCACGAATACAAATTTGCACGTTAGTTGATAGACTTTCAGTACACATTTTTCCCGTTCCTTTCCCATATCCTCCCTTAACACTCACCCTTCCCACCTGGTGTTTGCACCCCCTGCCACGCACCTTTTTGCTAGTTTCTAAGGTAATCTACCGGTCAAGGTAGATTTTTGGACTTATTGCTATGTCGTGGGGTATTTATGTCAATGTCGAGATTATTACTATCATGTTCATAATGAATAAAAGGTAAGAATTTAAGGATGCCATATCATATGTTTTCTATATATTTTGGAGCATAAGCAGTAAATAATGTTACTAAGTGGGCAATTAAAGCAATGGGGAACTGGTGTTTACACCCATGCTTAAGTCATTAGAATATAAGAATCACGAAATTAACAACACATTCTAAATATCACTTCTTTGTTTTATACAACCCGTCTCGTCGTTAAATTCCACGTTAAGGTCCACAGTAACTAACAATTGGAATTAACCAGAAGTTATGAAACAGGAGATAAAAAAGCAGATATAGGGTGACATTCCATTTCGATCTAATATTCCTTGCTCTCCATATTTGACTTTAATACTTTTATGAATAAAATATTTTATTAATTTCACCGGTGGTATGAACTGAAGTGTAGTTTTACGGTAATCCACACTTGACCCGTGATTATATTTTACGACTTATCATCAGACTTTTGTAAGTATTAAGCATTCATCAAAGAAATTTCTTATTATTATAAGCTATTAACCCGCAGTTTTATCATAGCATGTGGATTTAACTAATATTCACTACTTTCAGTAGTGAATACTACTAGTTTCAGTGCTTTTACAATAGATTGGTTGGTACGAAAAAAATTATTACCGTACCAATATTAAGGGATTCGTTGTGATCTATTAGGAAATGTAATCGAACGCTTTTAAGCTTCATAAAATTTCCCTTTTTCTTGCAAAATACTTATATTGGCTTACTCAAATTATCGTTCATGCATATTTTAACATTGGGCAGGTATTACACTAACCCATGACCACTTACGGGTGGGTAATATGCGAACAAACTAAAAAATTGAGAATTATTAGAAGAGTGTCACAGAAATGTGACGGAAAGGTCAAAGAGAAATGTTATCTTCGCTGGTTAGGTCTCATTCAGAGTATGCTGCATGTATGAATGGGATTCTCATGAAGTTGGATTGATTGCTGAAGTGGAGGCGTGCAGCTTAGAGGAAATACATTTGTGAAACGTCATTATGATAAACTTCGTAGCGTATCCAAAATATTAGTTGAGCTGAGCTAGTTGAGGGCATGGAATCACTCACGCAGCAAAGTTTGGATTCTCGATTATATCTATTGTATAAATTGGGAGGGCCGTTTCTTTAGCAGTGATGTTGAAACTGTATTATTACCCCCATCGTACTACGGTAGGAGAGATCATGTCAATAAAATCAGCGAGATCAAGTGTAGGATAGCAAGATTTAAGATGTCATTTGTTCCACAAACTCATGAGATCTATATAAAATAACGTTTGCCCTATATCGGTCGGAGGAAAAGGTGTTTTGGGTCAAGAGCAGTCTGGTGTGTAAACACTTCCTGCCAAATACCCTGGCGGTGGCTCGCAGGATACTAAATTAAAAAATGTGGGATTAAACCTGGAAACACGCAAGTTGACCGCTTACTTAAATGCTAAAGTCCCAATGAGAAAATAATAAATTGGATTAGAGATTTCTTATCAAAGCGCAGAAAAATAGCAGTCATCGATGCGTTGCGCTCATCGGATATTGATATAACTTTGGGCGTCCCCCGGGAAGTGTAATAGGGCCGCTTCTGTTCTTAATACAGGTATACTATACATCAATGGCTAAAGAACACACGCTAGTACCAATCTCAGATTATTTGTTTACTACCCGGTGATATACGAAGAGAAATAAGGGGCCCATCAGATTGTGAGCTATTCCATAGAGACAATACACACGTAATTGTATTCACAATATCGGATTGGTACAAGGAATGGGGAATAGTACTTAATATAGACAAATGTGGAGGTTTGAAATTTTGGAACAAAGGAAGTGGCGATCTGGACATAAACTACGAAAGAGAGGGATCAGTTTAACTACGGCATCTAACTAACAGTTTAACTACGGGTCAAGTTAAATATCTGGGTGTAGTTCTAGCACTACGCCTTTCATGGGGACCACATATTATGGCAATATGCGGAATCGCTTTAAAATAACTCGGCTTCATTTAACTCATAACTCAGCTTCAGGGTGATGGAGAAATGTAATGAGAAGGTGAAAGAGTGGTGTGAGAAAGCTGTGATTTTGCTCTAGTAAGACGTCGTCTGGAATATTCCGCTAGTATTTGGGATCCTTGGGAGAAAATCTGGCAAAAAGAATCAGATAAGGTTAAGAGAAAATTCGTGAAAAATTATTATTATAAGAGTACGAGTTTGAGAAGCCTTTTAGGGGAGTTAGCCTGGGAGCCACTTGAGATACGAAGAGAAAAAATGCAACTTAGACTTTGAAAAAGGTTTAAAGAAGAAACGAGTTTAAACATTAACACAAAATAATTATTATAGCCCCACATTACTTAGGTAAATCGGACTACAAAGATAAAATAAGGGAGATGGACTCCAGCACAGATATAGATAGAAACAAAAAGCATTATAAAAATATTCAAGACACTTCATTTACCAGTGAGGACAAGATTAAACGTTGCTTCGACATAAGTTATATTCGTAGGTGCATATATATATATATACATATACATATGAACTGATACCTCAGAAAGGTATCAGTTAGATTATATTATGGTTAGCACAGGTTTACGAACAGTGTGATAAATTCGCACAGTTTCCCACGAGCGGATGCGGACTCTGACCACAATTTAGTTGTTATGAAATGTAACGTCCGGTTCAAGAAGATAAGGCAAGGGCGGCGGGTTAGGAAACGGAACGTAGAATCATTAAATGGATTAACGAGGAAGGAGTATCAGCAGGCTGTAGAGGAAATCACGGATGACGGTAAAGAGCTGGGTACAATCGAAGAAAAATGGGAATGTATCAAGCAAGGGATATCGGAAGCAGCAAAAGACACTCTAGGAACCATTAACGGGAAAAGAATAAGGAAACCATGGGTAACGGATGAGATGATTGCAAAGATGGATGAGAGAAGAAGATGGAGAAATGTAAAAATAGACTTAGGCAAAATGAAGTACAAAGAGTTAAACAATAAATTGAGAAGGGCCACAAATAAAGCAAAAGAAGAATGGTGGAAAACGCAATGCGAGGATATGGAAAGTTTACAGAAGGAGGGATAAATTGGTGCACTATACAGCAAGGTCAAGTTATTATCGGAAAGTAAGAAGGCAAAATCTGTGTTAGCAGTTAAAGATAAAGGCGGTAAGATAATAGTTGAACCAGGAAAAATCCAAGAGAGATGGAAGGAATATATAGAAACACTGTATGGTAAAGAACTTAGGCCGACAAGGTTAGACATAGAAAAGGAACATGACGTAGAAGAAGATAGCTTAGGTCCAGGCATACTCGACGATGAAATAGAAAGGGCATTAAAGGAGATGAAAGCAAATAAGGCCGTGGGGGTGGACAACGTACCAGTAGAACTGTTAAAATGCTTAGGAAAACGTGGGAAGAAGGCCCTATATGGACTGATTCGTAGTATCTATGAAGAAGGAATCTGGCCGGAAGGTTTTGTGAGATCGGTGTTAGTTCCTATTCTAAAAAAGGCAAAGGCTATATCATGTGAGGATTACAGAACAATAAGTTTGATATCCCACGGAGCTAAAGTTATTCTCAGGATCATCAGCAAAAGGATAGAGAGTAAGGCAAATGATTACTTAGGGGATGATCAGTTAGGGTTTAAGAAGGGAAGAGGGTACGCGAGATGCCATTGCAGTAATGAGATCACTAATCGATTGGAATATAGAATACAACCAGGACATTTTTGCCTGTTTTATAGATTTAGAAAAAGCGTTTGATAGAGTGAATTGGGAAACATTAATGCGTGTATTGCCGAAAATAGGATTGGAGGGACAGGAGACTGATCCGCAACCTGTACATGTGAGCTAGGCAAGGAGGCTTTCTCAAGGAGGAGGGAGTTGATGACGGGGACGTTGAGTATGGATGTTAAGACAAGACTGGTAAAAACTCTGATATGGAGCGTAGCTATGTACGGCGTGGAAACGTGGTCACTGAAGCAGGAGGATAGACGTAGAATGGAGGCTTTTAAATGTGGGTGCGGAGAAGGATGGAGAAGGTTAAATGGACCGAAAGGAAAACAAATGAGGAAGTACTAGAAATGGCGGGTGAGGAGAGGGGTTTGTTGAAAAAAAATCCTATGGAGGCAGGAAAAATGGATGAAAGGCGTATTGAGTGGTAGTGGAATGTTGAAGAAGGTTATAGAGGGGAGAATTCTGGGCAAGCGAGGTAAGGGCAGGAACAGGATAGGGATGTTGGACGGGATGAAGGGAGGAAAGAAGTACGCCGAGATGAAGAGGGACGTGATATAGATTAGTTTGCTAGGTGGGGAGTCACAAAATGTTTATTTGATAGTTGTGTCCATCCAAAAACCTACCTTAACCGGTAAATTACCAAAAAAAATATATATATATTTTACTTTCGTGATCTGCTCAAAAACCGCCTTCCCCACATGTTCTGTGTTCGCCTTTTATGTGTTTTCCTATCCCCTTTCCTTATACCTATTTCTATGTTTGAATGAATATTTGTGCGCCGTATGGCGGGATTTCGTATTTGAATGTATGTATATATATATAAATATATCTATATAAGAACGGAAGGAAAGGAAGAGGTACGCGTGATGCCATTGCAGTAATGAGATCACTAGTCGAGAGGAATATAGAATACAATCAGGACGTTTTTGCCTGCTTTGTAGATTTCGAAAAAGCGTTTGATAGAGTGAATTGGGAAAAATTAATGCGTGTATTGCAGAAAATAGGAATGGATTGGAGGGACAGGAGACTGATCCGCAACCTGTACATGTCTCAGACTGCTCAGGTGCGAGTGGGGAACGGAGAGTCCGGATGGGCAGTGTTAGGAAGAGGTGTAAGGCAGGGTTGCCCATTGTCACCGGTACTGTTCAACGTATATGTAGAGGAAATGATTAAAGAGGCATGGGAAGAACTGGATGTAGGAATGAAAGTCGGAGGGGAATCCGTAAAATCGGTTAGGTTTGCTGATGACCAAGCATTAGTTGCTCAGTCAGCCAAGGGGTTGCAAGCATTGTTGAGTGAATTGGAGGTTCAGTGCGATAAATATGGGATGAGAATCAATATTAATAAAACAAAGGTTATGCGATTTTCCAGAAAGAAAAAGCCTAAGCTAAATATTAAAATAGGCGGGGAAAAAATAGAGCAGGTAGAACAGTTTACATATCTCGGAAGTGTTTTGGACCAACACGGTCAAAGTGGTAGGGACGTAAGGAGAAGAATTGCGCTAGGCAAGGAGGCTTTCTCAAGGAGGAGGGAGTTGATGACGGGGACGTTGAGTAGGGATGTTAAGGCAAGACTCGTAAAAACTCTGATATGGAGCGTAGCTATGTACGGCACGGAACGTGGTCGCTGAAGCAGGAGGATAGACGTAGATTGGAGGCTTTTGAAATGTGGGTATGGAGAAGAATGGAGAAGGTGAAATGGACCGAAAGGAAAACAAATGAGGAAGTACTAAAAATGGTGGGGGAGGAGAGGCGTTTGCTGAGAGAAATCCTATGGAGGCAGGAAAAATGGATGAAAGGCGTACTGAGCGGTAGTGGAATGTTGAAGGGGGTAATAGAGGGGAGAATGTTGGGCAAGCGTGGTAAGGGTAGGAACAGGATAGGGATGTTGGACGGGATGAAGAGAGGAAAGAAGTACACCGAGATGAAGAGGGACCTGATATAGATTAGTTTGATAGTTGGGGAGTCACAAAATGTGTATTTGATAGTTGTGTCCATCCAAAAAACCTACCTTAAACGGTAGATTACCTAATAATAATAATATATATATATATATACATATATATATATATGAGGGTCGCGGTGGTCTAGCGGGTAGAGCGTTGGACTGCTGACCGGAGGGTCCCTGGTTCGATTCCCGGGCAAGGCACTTTGGGCACCTGCAGCTCCACCCAAGCTTGTTGATTTTTCGGGTACCAGATCTTCCTGGGAAACCATAACCGGCACAGGGAAATGAACTGGCCCCCCTACCCTGATGTGTGAATCTTCACACGCCGTCGGGCTTGGTACATGGGTGAGCTCTACCATCACCCACTAAACCGATCTTCGGGTTGATTACTGCGTTTATATATATATATATATATATATATATATTTGCATTTATGTAAGTTATTAGGGTTTTTCCTTGAATATTTTACTTTTTTAATACGATTTTAATACGATTTTTTGTGTGCAGATGGCATGGCTTTTTGGCTTTGAAATAAGATTTTATTCTGAATTACGGGTGGTGGCCTATCACAGGCCCCACAACGCGCCCTTGCGGAGGCTTGCAGGGTTCTATGTAGATGTAGTTGTACTTCTCGCCGGGAAAGTAAGATAATTGTAATTTTATTAATTCAAATTTATTGGAAAGATAAAAGCTTGTTCAACCTCAGTAAAACGTTTTTTGAATGATAGGCAAAGTGACCATAAGTCGTCAGTGAAACAGTTTGTCAACAGTTTACCGATAAAATGTTAAGGTGACGCTTTCCTTCCAGCAAGTGAGTAAGAGTAATTCTCTAAATGTTTCTGCTCGATTCCATTGAACATATCAAAAATCGCAGGGTGCACATGAACTTTCAATATTTATTAGGTAATCTAACGGTTAAGGTAGGTTTTTGGATGGACACAACTATCAAATAAACAATTTTGTAACTCCAAACAAAACCCAATCCAGCAACTTCATCTACATCAGGTCCCTCTTCATCTCTGTGTACTTCTTTCCTCCCTTCATCCCGTCCAACATCCCTATCCTGTTCCTGCCCTTTCCTCGCTTTCCCGACATTCTCCCCTCTATTACCTTCTTCAACATTCCACAAACATGTCATCATTAAACTTATCTTACTGTAAATACTTACGGGTAAATATACACTCTTAGTTAGGTAGAAGGAAACGTAAAGATTTTAATAGCAAATTGATATGGGTAACAAATAAGGCAAAAGAAGAATGGTGGAAGACACAATGCGAGGATATGAAAAGTTGCCAGAGGATGGGCGAAATTGGTGCGCTATACAGCAAAGTTAAATCACTATCGCGAAGTAAGAAGGGAAGGTCTGTGCTGAGATTTAGAGATAGGTGGGGTAAGATAATAGTTAACAGAGTACACATCTAAGAGAGATGGAAGGAATATACAGAAGCACTGTATGGTAAAGACCTTAGGCCAACAAGGTTTGAGATAGAAAAGGAACAAGACGCAGAAGAAGATAGCTTAGGTTCAGGCATACTCGACGATGAGATATAAAGGGTATTAAAGGAGATCAAAGCAAATAAGGCCGTGGGGGAGATAACAGGATTACTCAAGATTACTCAATCTCCTTTTCCGTTTTACCTCCAATCCATTTGGAGTCCTATTTATAACTACTGGTGAATAATTGAATCGATATTCATCCTTATGTTACCGGGTAAATTACAGTAATTTATTCAGCTACTTTTTTATTGGCTGTAACATTCCTGTGGAACTGTTGAAATGTTTAGGAAAATGTGGGAAGGAGACTGTATTTGGACTGATTCGTAGTATCTATGAGGAAGGAATCTGGCCGGAAGACTTTGGGAGGTCAATGTTAGTTTCTATTCCGAAAAAGGCAAAGGCTACATCATGTGAGAACTACAGAACAATAAGTTTGATATTCCATGCAGTTTAAGTGGCTTTCAAGGCTAATCAACACAAGAATGGAGAGCAAGGCAGTTAAGTTTAGGAAGGGGAGGACCATGTCTGTTGCCATTGCAGTAATGAGATCACTAATCGAGAGGAATTGAGAATAAAGTCAGGGTTACATTTCTTCCTAATAGATAGCAACAAAACGTTGGACAACATGAAGAATGCATTGCAGAAAATAGGAATTGATTGATGGGATATGACATTTATACGCAACCTATGCATATCTCAAACCAATAAGATGCCAGTGATCACGGATATTCGGGAATGACCGTGTTAAAAAGAGGAATAAGACAGGGTGTCCGATACAACCCGTTTTCAATGTGGATGTGGTTGAAGAGGCGTTGGATAAACTGGAGATGGGAATGAAAACAACTGCTTTGGTTAGATAATCCTTTGTCCGGAGATGCAATAAAAGTAGCGTTTTACTGTTGCACAAGATTCTGGTCATCCAACCGGTCCATCTATATCGGTGGAACAGCCACAATATTAATAGATATTCTCCGCATTCATTTTTCCATCATGGTATTAGGTATTTGTCTCTTAGGTATTTGTCTTTGCCGCGCTGCATGCCCGAACCACACACCATTCCCTCGCGGCAATACCAATTTCCGTGGTGGAAATTGTAGCAACTGCACGAACGCTCTGCTTTAGTAATCCCTATGAGGGAATTCAGGAAGTTAAATTACTTGCGTGCCTTCATTGCCTTGAGAATAAAAAGTAACACTTCTTTTATAATTAAATTCTGTCAAACAAAAAGGAAACACGATATAAGACCATTGTTCGAAACTCGCATTTGCTATATTTGATATTATGTTTGCTCAAAATCAAATTTCTATTGGAAAACTTTTGCTATCTTGTGCTATATATTGTATTAGCTTCAACATTTTTCTATTCTTAAGGGAAACACTTTATGTAAAGCCATTACATTTGTTTAGTTAACTGAGATATCGACGAGATTATCCGTTGAATTGTTAAGCGCTGTCAATTTCATGCTGACGCGGAATTTCTGTCATTTCGAAACTCATTACGGTAAAACCCTCACCAATTCCCCCGAGTCCCACAGGGGTTGAATTGGCACCCCTCTTCCTTCAATTGAATATCGCGCGTGTGCCCTCGCACTCTGAATTTGTGGCTGTCTCCCTCCTTGTGTGCTCAAAGGAACCTCTCACACCTTCCGTCTCTTTGCTCTCCGTAGCAGGTAGAAAAATGAATACGCTTTTTCAGAGAAATTTAATTAACAAATAGTGCCCGGGACTGTGTCCTTTGGCGTAAAAAATTTAAAAGGCTTCTCACTTTGTGTTTGGCACGCAGCGAGGAAAGGGGACACTCACTCGCACAAGTCCGCACATTAAAATAAGTGATTAAATATGTATTTTAGGTTTAAACGAAGGCAAACAAAGGAATGCCCGAAAAGTGAGTCGACAGAGAGAAAACTACGTGCCGCGGGGGAGAGAGATTCCTGGGGTGAGGCCGGTCGGTCACGAGGGGTGGAAGGGCGAAGCACATAATTCGCTCCTTTGACGATTTCCCGGGCTAGGATACCGTTGGCCGCCGGGCGAAGGATTTGTCGTTTCCGTGGGAGGAGGGAGAGGAGAAAGGGTCGGGGAGGATGAAGGGGATGGGAGCGGGAGGGCGCGGGGTGCGGGGAGGAGGAAACGCGGGCTCCAGCAACTTGAGGTCATTCATAGAATTTCGCGAGAGTTGCGCCTTTCTTTGGCGGCAGCGACATCGGTCAACGCGGATTAAAAAATTGAGAATATGTGCCAAAATGTCAGGAATTCACAACATTACATTTTCACACGTAAGTTATGACACAAGGGACTTTTACGTTTTGAACAAGCAAACTTAAAGAGAGTTTTGGACGCCTTTATTGTCATGAATCCTTCATTCGAACAAAATAGTTTTGAGAAATCAAGTTAAAACGGTCGCGATATGATTTCCTCCTATGATAGAATCAGCTGCTGATGCCTCTTGAGAAAATACGTAAACGGTGGTCTCCGGCGTAGCCCAAACACACCGAGCATAAGAGGCAATCATTGATTGATTCCTATGTAATGTCGCTGTCTGGAAGAGGAGTGATCTCTTCAGTTCAATTGGACGCTTTGCGACGTGACTTGCGTCATCGTTGCGTTAGCGTAGAAAAATGGGTCTCGTCTCGAGATATTTGTTCCCTGGCTATGTTTTTGCGTGTCTCAAATTTCTTCATTTTTTGCTTTCAAAAATTGAAAGACGGCCAAGTTCTAATGAGTCTATTTAATTGACATACATGGAAAATCTAATTAAATAATAAAATATTTAAAATGTAATCTAATAAGTAATAAAAAATCTGATTAGAAAACCACTTGCAATAATTATGAAAAATCAAAAAAATGTATAAAAAATCAAAGATGTGTATCAATATTTCTTTTTTATGTAACGTTGTGAAAAATATGACTCTGCACAGGTAACCACTCTACTATATAAGGTAAAGCAAACTGCGAAGTTAACACAAACTGTAAGAGTTTCGCTGAATTGTGTTATGGCACTGCTATATGCTTATGCTCTGCTCTTCTATAAGTTGAATAAATTTGCTATCTGCTACATATGGAAATCAAATGTAACTTCCTCAGCGTGAGAAGGATCCAGAGAAAGGGGACTGAGATGTCCAGCTTGACGAAATTTAGGAGAGAGCCTGAAGTGAACCTGAATATTCATCTCCGGATTATATTGTCGGAATTCAAGTCCCTAATATGGTGCGTGGAAATCTAATCGATCAATCTACCCAATAGACTATGACACCCTGATTGTATACGTGACCTCATTACTAAAATGGTATCACGCGTGCTTCCATCGTACCATTCCTGAGCCCAAACTGAGTAATCATTTTCTCTGCTCTCCATCCTCTTGTTGATGATCTGGATAACTGCTTAGCTGCGAGCAAAATCCAACTTATTGTTCAGTATTCCTCACTTTTGCCTTTCCCTTGTTTTATTGGAACTTTCACTGATCTGACCAAATCTTACCACCCAATTCCTCCGTCATATATTCTACGAATTAGACCATAAAAACTCTTCCTCCCACCTTATCTTAAACCTTTAAGCAGTTCCGCGGGTACTTTGTCGCCCCGACAGCTTTATTTCATTTCTTTCTCCTCAATGCCCTTTCTCTCTTGCCATCGACTAAGTCCGTCGTCACTATCTTCATCTACCGTCTTTCTATGTCTACGTTCACTGGCCTAATTTATTTACAATACAGTTTCTCTATATATTTCTTCCCTATCTCCTGCTTCTATTAATAATTTCCCTGGGTTATCTGTGATTTGTTTGCACGGTTTTTTGCGTCTTATCAGTTCTTTCATATTCCTGTATAGCTCACCAATTTCGTCCGTGCTTTGTAAATCTTGCATAACCTTGCACTGAGTCTCATTTCGCTCAGTTTGTTTCCCTCCTCAGTTTATCATTCTCTTCTCTTATCCTCAGTTTATTATTCTAACTCCTTAGACCTCTTTTTGACTGTCTGTTCATATTCTTTCGTTTCCTTCTTTCGTCTTTTTTTCTGAAAGCCTCGTCTGTAATCCATGGTTTCCCTGTCCTTTTCGTATTGACTATTACAAAAGTTTCCTTTTCGATTTAAACTTCCTATTTTCCTTTTTTATAGGAATTAAAGTTTTAAAATAGTCCCCTGCTCCAGATTTCTGCCTTCACGAATAATATAGATTTCACAGATTAGTGGTATTTTTTCTTTACTTTCCGGTAAATGTTTCTGCATTCTGTTTCCTAAACCGTCATTCCCGTTTTATCTTGTTGAACCGGACCCTACACTTAATCATTGCTATTATTATTTTCTAAGTTCACATCCGCTTCTAGGAATCGATGAGCATTAATTTCGCTGTTCCTAAATCTGTGCCTAACAATTATATGGACTAACTGATACCTTTCTGAGACCGCGGGCGTTTTCCAAGTGTAACTACCCCTTTAAGTGATGCCAAAGGAAACAGTTCGTTGTGATTAATTTTTGTTTTCTGTAGAAATCTGCATTCTCACGTCTTTTATGTTGAGTGGCACAAGTTGTTTAAAGAGGGTAGGGAGCTCGTTGAAGACGACCATTGCTCCGGACGGCCGTCGACGGCAAGAACCGACACGAATGTAGACAGAGTGAGGACACTGCTGAACACAGACCGACGCTTAACCAGTGAAGAAATTGCAGACCAGTAGGGTCTGTCTGCATTCAACGTCCAACGAATTATTTCACAGGATTTGGCCATGCGCAAGGTGTGCGCCAAGATGGTGCCGAAAATTCTGAGTGTCGACCAACAGGCAACGCGTGTGCGTATTTCTAAAGAAGTGTTAGCCAAATTGCACCGAGATGGAAATTGTTTGGACAATGTGATAACTGGTGATGAAACATGGGTTTTTCAATATGACCCCGAAGCGAAAAGTCAATCCGCGGAATGGCACACTTCCGCGTCCCCACATCCAAAAAAGGCTCGCATGAGCAAATACAAAATCAAAACGATGTTGATTGTGTTTTTCGACCGTCATGGTCGACAACACATGGTCATGGTTCAAAAGGAGTTTGTCGCACCAGGAGAGACTGTGAATGCGAACTATTAGGTGCAGGTGCTCACCCGGCTCCGAGAACGCGTGAAAAGAGTCCGACCGGCCTTCACAAACTGCTGGGCGCTTCATCATGACAACGTTTCGTGCCATGACGCGCTCGTCGTCAGATATCTCCTGGCAAAATACGGCGTTGCCACGTTACCGCACCCGCCCTATTCTCCCGATCTGGACCAACCGGTTCTTCTTCTTCCCCCTGATGAAAAGACAGCTCAAGGGACTCGATAAAAGTTTTCTCGACGTTTTGACTCGATAAAAGCCGTTCAAGAGGCTTCGACGAGGGTCATCAAAGGCATCCCCAAAGAAAATTTCCAGCGGGCGTACGGGGAATGGGAGCAACGTTATACTAAGTGCGTAGCAGCTCAAGGAGCATACTTAGAAGATTGTTAAGTCGATGTAAGTATATCGTCAATAAAATTCTTGTAAAAAAAACCAGTCCTACCACTTTTGGGTAGGTTACTGTACGTATACAAAAATACAAATATATGTATGTATATATAAAAAAACACAGTAATCAACCCGAAGGTCGGTTTAGTAGGTGATGGTAGAGCTCACCCATGTACCAAGCCCGACGGCGTGTGAATAATCAAACATCAGGGTAGGGGGGCCAGTTCCTTTCCCTGTGCCGGTTATGGTTTCCCAGGAAGATCTGGTACCCGAAAAATCAACTAGCTTGGGTGAGCTGCAGGTGCCCAAAGTGCCCAGGAATCGAACCCGGGACCCTCCGGTCAGTAGTCCAACGCTCTATCCGCTAGACCACCGCGACCCGCCCGTATGCATATATTTTTCTTTTTAGGTAATCTACCGGTTAAGGTAGGTTTTTGGATGGACACCACTATCAAATAAACATTTTGTGATTCCCCACCTAGCAAACTAATCTATATCAGGTCCCTCTTCATCTCGGTGTACTTCTTTCCTCCCTTCATCCCGTCCAACATCCCTATCCTGTTCCTACCCTTACCTCGCTTGCCCAACATTCTCCCCTCTATTACCCTCTTCAACATTCCACTACCGCTCAATATGCCTTTCATCCATTTTTCCTGCCTCCATAGGATTTCTCTCAACAAACCCCTCTCCTCCCCCACCATTTCTAGTACTTCCTCATTTGTTTTCCTTTCGGTCCATTTCACCTTCTCCATTCTTCTCCACACCCACATTTCAAAAGCCTCCAATCTACGTATATCCTCCTGCTTCAGCGACCACGTTTCCGCGCCGTACATAGCTACGCTCCATATCAGAGTTTTTACGAGTCTTGTCTTAACATCCCTACTCAACGTCCCCGTCATCAACTCCCCCCTCCTTGAGAAAGCCTCCTTCCCTAGCGCAATTCTTCTCCTTACGTCCCGACCACTTTAACCGTATTGGTCCAAAACACTTCCGAGATATGTAAACTGTTCTACCTGCTCTATTTTTTCCCCGCCTATTTTAATATTTAGCTTAGCCTTTTTCTTTCTGGAAAATCGAATAACCTTTGTTTTATTAATATTGATTCTCATCCCATATTTATCGCACTGAACCTCCAATTCACTCAACAATGCTTGCAACCCCTTGGCTGACTGAGCAACTAATGCTTGGTGATCAGCAAACCTAACCGATTTTACGAATTCCCCTCCGACTTTCATTCCTACCTCCAGTTCTTCCCATGCCTCTTTAATCATTTCCTCTACATATACGTTGAACAGCACCGGTGACAATGGGCAACCCTGCCTTACACCTCTTCCTAACACTGCCGATCCGGACTCTCCGTTCCCCACTCGCACCTGAGCAGTCTGAGACATGTACAGGTTGCGGATCAGTCTCCTGTCCCTCCAATCCATTCCTATTTTCTGCAATACACGCATTAATTTCTCCCAATTCACTCTATCAAACGCTTTTTCGAAATCTACAAAACAGGCAAAAACGTCCTGATTGTATTCTATATTCCTCTCCGTTAGTGATCTCATTACTGCAATGGCATCACGCGTACCTCTTCCTTTCCTGAACCCAAACTCATCATCCCCTAAGTAATCATTTGCCTCACTCTCTATTCTTTTGTTGATGATCCTGAGAATAACTTTAACTGCGTGGGATATCAAACTTATTGTTCTGTAGTCCTCACATGACGAAGCTTTTGCCTTTTTAGGAATAGGAACTAACACCGATCTCACAAAATCTTCCGGCCAGATTCCTTCCTCATAGATACTACGAATCAGTCCATATATGGCCTTCTTCCCACCTTTCCCTAACCATTTCAACATTTCTACAAGAATATTGTCCACCCCCACATCCTTATTTGCTTTCATCTCCTTTAATGCCCTTTCTATTTCATCGTCGAGTATGCCTGGACCTAAGCTATCTATATATGTATATATATATATATATATATATATATATATATATATATATATATTATTTATATAATTTTATTAATAAGAAAACACAGACCAATAGTGTTTTTGTTGCCGGAGCTTTTAATGTTGATTTAAAGAACAATTGGGGTGCTGAATCCCATTATGACACTAGTTTTTTCCTATCAGCTATAGTTTTCAAGATGTTGTTACTTACGTAAAAAAATCTCCTACATGATGATATGGGAATATTGCATTAATAACACAGGCCAACATTGGTTTTGGTGCCGGTGCTTTTAATGCTGATTTAAAGAACAATTGATAGATTATAATCTACCAGTTTAGGTAGGTCTTTGGATGAACTCAACTATAAAATAAATACTGCCTCCAGCAGAAATCTATTTCTTTCTCCCCGCGGTCATTCCTCGTACCTAAACCGCAGTCCCCCACCTCACCACCATCTCTTCCTTCGCCTACCATCGCATTGCAATCCCCCATCACTATCAAATGTTTCCCAGCAGCAACACACGCGATTATATCCTCTAACTCATCATATATCCAATCGTCTCTTCCTCCTAATGGTTGCTTAGAAGCATGCATATCTGAAAACCAGGACTCAATTTCTCTATCCTGTCAATCATAAAAATCTTGGGAATAATAATTGAGGTGGCTTCCCGCTGCCTTCCTCGATAGTGTTATTAAAGTGATACCGTCATTTAATGGCCGCCCCACTGGGGTCAGATGCCTTTGCAGCCGCCTCACTGAGGAACAGACTATGGACATGTTGGACACCTTTCGTCTGGCTCCTAACCTTCGATCTAGCTGGCATGGGTGACCCTAGAAAGAACATATATTATTACTTCCGCCAGCAAAGCTCTAGGGGTCATGGGAATCGAAAGCCGCAAGAGAAACTTTGGGAACAGTTAACGGAAAAACTATAAGGAAACAATGTGTAACGGATAAGATAATTGCAAATATGGATGAGAGAAGAAGATGGAAGAATGTAAACACAGAGTCGAGCAGAATGAAGTACAAAGAGTTAAACAATAAATTGAGAAGGGCCACAAATAAAGCAAAAGAAGAATGGTGGAAAACGCAATGCGAGGATATGGAAAGTTTACAGAAGGAGGGATAAATTGGTGCACTATACAGCAAGGTCAAGTTATTATCGGAAAGTAAGAAGGCAAAATCTGTGTTAGCAGTTAAAGATAAAGGCGGTAAGATAATAGTTGAACCAGGAAAAATCCAAGAGAGATGGAAGGAATATATAGAAACACTGTATGGTAAAGAACTTAGGCCGACAAGGTTAGACATAGAAAAGGAACATGACGTAGAAGAAGATAGCTTAGGTCCAGGCATACTCGACGATGAAATAGGAAGGGCATTAAAGGAGATGAAAGTAAATAAGGCCGTAGGGGTAGACAACAGTCCTGTGGAACTGTCGAAATGTTTAGGAAACTGTGGGAAGAAGACCCTATATGACCCTATCCGGAAGATTTAGTGAGATCAGTGTTAGGTTCTATTCTGAAAAAGGTAAAGCCGTTACCGTTCAACGTGTATGGGGAGGAAATGTTTAAAGAGGCATGAGTAGAACTGGAGGTAGGAATGAAATTCGGAGGGGAATTCGTAAAATCGGTTAGGTTTGCTGATGACGAAGCATTAGTTGCTCAGTCAGCCATGGGTTTGCAAGCATTGCTGAGTGAATTGGAGGTTCAGTGCGATAAATATGGGATGAGAATCAATGTTAATAAAACAAAGATTATGCATAAAGAAAGAAAGAAAACACGGCAATGTTTTCTTTCTTTCTTTACGATGGAAAAATTCCACAAAGTAACGGCTAAAACGGTCCAAAAGATTATGTGATTTTCCAGAAAGAAAAAGGCTAAGCTAAATATTAAACTGGGCGGGGAAAAATAGAGCAGGTAGAACAGATTACATATCTCAGAAGTGTTTTGGACCAATACGGTCAAAGTAGTAGGGACGTTAGGAGAAGAATTGCGCTAGGCAAGGAGGCTTTCTCAAGGAGGAAGGAGTTGATGACGGGGACGTTGAGTAGGGATTTTAAGAAAATGATCTTAAAAACTCTGTTATGGAGCGTAGCAATGTACGGCGCGGAAACGTGGTCGCTGAAGCAGAAGGATAGACGTAGATTGGAGGCTTTTGAAATGTGGGTGTGGAGAAGAATGGAGAAGGTGAAATGGACCGAAAGGAAAACAAATGAGGAAGTAATGGAGATGGTGGGTGAGTAGAGGGTTTTTTTTGGGTTTTGTTGAGATAAATCCTATGGATGCAGGAAAAATGGATGAAGGGCGTATTGAGTGAATTGGAGGTTCAGTTCGATAGATATGGGATAAGAATGGGTGGGATGTTAAAGAAGGTAATAGAGGGGAGAATGTTAGGCAGACGAGGAAAGGGTAGGAACAGGATAAGGATGTTGGATGGGATGGAGGGAGGAAAGAAGTACACAGAGATGAAGAGAGACCTGATGTAGAGTGGGTTGCTGTATTGGGTTTTGTTTGGAGTTACAAAATGTTTATTTGATAGTTGTGTCCATCCATAAACCTACCTTCATCGGTAGATTACCTTATAGTAATACTCTTGAAGCTATGTAAAATACATTTATGAACATGTATGCCCATGCATAGGGCATGTATTTTTACCTTGTAGCATGGCTGAGTGTCGGTACACAGGGGTTGGGGTGTGTTGCGCCCCGCCTCTTTGACGGGCGGACGGATATTGCTCGCGGGTAACGGAACGTGCGTCATAAGTCTCTATTCCAGCCGGGAGGTGTCAACTACCGATCAGCCAGCCTCTGTGGTTTCGATGGTGAGTGGAGAGGGCTAGGAATGCCTATATGCTGAAGCACAGTGAGGTCAAAGGAAGCATTTATTTATGCCTTCAGGCACCACGCAAGCCAACCCTACGGTGTGTGGCAGGGGGGAATACGCACAAGACTAATTTTATCCCAAATATGACCCTAACGCGGTCGGATGATGTTATTATTATCCCTTATCATTCGGAAAAAAATTGATATCGTTAGCCTCTCTGTTCTAAACTTAATCTCTCGAATTTCAAGAAACTGCGGGAGATGCCGCAACAGTAACTTTTAACGGAGTCATCCGCTAATATGTATTTCAATGCAACAATTTCAGAGTGTAAAGATCATTCGGTCAAGGCAAATGATTTTTACACTCCAAAATTTTTGCAATTAATCTCTCAAATTTTAATGATATGATCCCGTCTACCGTAGTATGATAATAATTCATTTTTCACATCACTGCTAAAGAGACGCCTTCTAATTTATGCAAGAAATTTAATCTGTAATTTAGACTTCGCTCCATTGAGTGATTCCCAGATTAGGTCCTCTAATATTTTGGATATGCTACTCAGGTGATCGTTCCAACGTTATATAAATCAAGCTCCTCTACCCTGCACGCGAACCAATTCGGTAATTAATGCAACTTCTTGAGGATTCCATATGCCTCCCTAAATAAATTCCCCCTCCCTGATCGAAAGATAATATTACCCTTTGACCTTTTCATCAAAGATACCCTGTAGATGTACAAATATACCCTGTAGGGTACAAATGTACCCTAATAAATCCTAATTTTTGTTAGCGTGTACACGTATTCCCCGTATGTGTGTCATCCAGGAGAGATCGTGAGTGAGGGTAACGCCTAGGTATTTAATCTACATCTACTAAATTGCCCGCAAGCCGCCTCAAGGGCGTGTGGCGGGGGATGTTAGGGCACCACCCGTAAATTAGGGGGGAAAAACCGCATGCAGAAGTCACAAATTTATACCCCACAAACTAAGCATGGTAAAAATTCATGCAAGAACCCTCTCGCCCCAACACTTTCAAACACATGCAAACCCACAACTACCAACAAACACACATGCACAATTTTTGAATTTTTAATTTTGTTCCGACTTGCAACTTAAATGTTTTTAATATTTCTAGATGGATTCTTACTATTATGATTTCTGATGAATGATATATCGAGTCTACTCATTCCATTTCGGTGTTCCCAATGCAGTAGGCGTAGGCGGGTGGGAATCGCTCTTTTTCCAAAAAAAGTATCTCTACGCACTTTTTGAAGTTTAATTCTAATTGCCAAGTGTCGCACCAGCGGTAAATGGCATTGAGGTCATCTGACAAATTATTCTGTGTCCTCACGATCACGGAAATCACGGTAAAACATTGTATCATCGGCAAATCAACGCATCTTACTAGTGGCTACGGGGTCAATGGCGTCAACGTATATTAGGAAAAAATGGGTCCGATAAAACTTTCCTGGGGAGCCTCCGAAGTGACATTTACTACATTTGAGCTAACTTAATTTATCACTACTCTTTTTACCCGACCATTCAAAAGTCTTTCATCCAACCCCGGATAATTTTATCCATGCCATATAGTATGCTTTGCGAGTAGTTTACTTTGACGTACTTTATCGAAGGCTTTCTTAAAATGTAGAAAAATCGCATCCATTGGAGCATTTCTCTCTCCCGGAATAAGAATATCATGAACAAAAAGCGCAAGTTGTGCCTGGTAGGATCTACTTTTTCGGAGACCGAGCTAATTTTTCATTAATAACTGCTGATTATTGAGATGCCTCCCGATCGAACTGGCAACTTTAAGTTCCATACCCTTGCGCGAAGTGGATGTGAGAGAAATAGGATTGTATTGCTCGGTTCTTCCTCCTTTCCATTTTTAAATGTTGGTGTTACGTTAGCCGTTTTCCTATCTCTGGGAACCTTGTGATCTACCAGCGACTTCTTAAATATGATTTCTAGATACGACGCAGATTCCGAAGCTAGATCCTTAAATATAAGAACGGATATCTGATGGGACCCGGAAGATTTATAAGGCTTAATATTTTTCAGCGTTTCTATTCCATTTAAAATATTTCAAATTTGGGCATCGGTTGACCTGCACGATTTGGTAAGCTATCGGAGATATTCGGTGAGACATTGGGCATTTTGACTAAAGGAATTTAATTAGTTAGCCAAACCGCTGGTTACTCTTTCACATATTCACGTTTTTGGGTGAATTAACTGTTGACTTATTTCCCTGAAACTCTCTGACGCTCCATCTAAAGGCTTTCCGATCCTCTTCCAAAATCTTTTCCTTATCTTTGAAATCGCTTAAGTCTTTCCGAATTTTCTTCTTGGCATTCACCCTAGATATTTTGTAATCTTTTCCTTTAATCGCTAGAGATATCATCCCTAATATTTTTCGTCTTGGCGTGACATTTTCTTTGATGTCGTTATGCCTTTTTAACATCTGCCTTGTACCAACTAGTCAGTGTTATTATCTTTTATAAATTTACTGGGAATGAACTTGTTGACTGTTGATCGCGTGATCTCAAGGATGTGATTCCACGTATCCTAAATGTTTCGGTGAGTACTATATTCCTTAAAACTTGCAAATCGTTTCTGTATCACGTATTTTGGCCAATGTAGTGCCCTTCTTTTTCCAATTAAAGTTATCTTTTACGGATCTTCCTGCAAACACTTAGCATTTTCTGCTCTGTGGTCACTAATTCCTTAAATAGTTTCTATATTGAAGACTTTTTCTGGTATGCTTATTGTTAACAAGTCAAGAGTATAATCGCCACAAGTTGGTGAAGTGACAAGTTGAGTTCAATGAAAAAGAATTTAATGGCGATTTTATCTTTGTCTTTACCCCCCGTTTTAAAAGGAAATATGTGTTCCATGGGCCACTGAAATCTCCACCGGTTATAACGTCGCGATCATTGTGCTCGGATAAGAAACCTTTGATTTGCTGATCTAATTCTAGTATTGAATCGTCTCTGTCGTCCGGCAGCGGGTGAAGTGCGGGTCCATGTACGATGTCTGTTCAAAACGTATCGCGAATTTTCAATTTCCGCGGGAGACGTAAATTTGATTTTGGATTTTTTTGTGGAGTTATGTCGGTACTTATGTCTCTCGCTTTCGCGAAAAGTTTGGCCATTTTGAATGTTCAGTTAATTGTTGACAGCTGTTTGGCTTGGACGTGTTTTGCCTTATCTTCGATTTCCCCCTGTTCCAAAAAATGGATCAAAGAATCTGTGTGAAAACGAAATTCCGAATGTTTACTGTGGCAAATTGAGAAGCTACCTTGGACCGAAGCAACCTTTTTCGGCAGTACAAAATTGCTCAAATTCGACCAAAACCAGCAACGCATTAACAGTGCTAATTAGGTGTTAGACTCTGTCCGAGATGACACAAATTTACTCCAGAACATCTGGTGGCTTATCATGGGTTTATGGTTGTGACGTGGAAACTGAAGCTCAATCATCCCAATGGAAGCTGCAGCACGAGCCAAGACCGAAAAAGCGCGCCAAGTTTGTTCGAATGTGAAAGTTCTGCGTACAGATTTCTTCGATTGTAGGGGCGTGGTGCATCATGAGTTCTTGCCACAGAGTAGGCAGAACGGTAAATAAGGAATATTACCTGCAAATTATGCACAATGCAACACAAACTCACGGGGAAAGAATTACACAGAGATGAGAAGACCTGATGTAGACTAGGTTGCTGGATTGTGTTATGTTAATAGTTTGTTGTTCATCCAGAAACCTATCTCAACCGGTTATTATTATATTATAATATTATAATTAGTGAAGACACTTTTAAAAAAGGAATTTCATAATTTAACCTTTTCCAAACTGCTGGTTACTCCTTCGCCTTTATTATTTTTGAGTGAATTTATTTCCCTGAACCTCTATGACGTACGACCAAAATGATTTGGGAGTCTCTTTCAAATTTTCCGCTAACCTTTCCTTTTTTGATACGCCAAACGCTTTCCGAAGTTCTTTTTTGGAATTCGCCCTAGATATCTTGCAATCACAAGTGATATTAGTTCTTTTGTCCCTACAGATATCAACCCTAATATTCTTAATCTTGGTGTGATATAACCTTTGATGTCGTAATGCCTTTATAACGTCTGCCTCGTACCATCTTGGTTCCGTGTTATCTTTTAGAAATTTACTGGGAATGAACTTCTTGACTGTTGAGCGCGTGATCTCAAGGAAGTGATTCCACGTATCCTCAGCGTTTCGGGGATTATTTTATTTCTTAAAACTTGCAAATGATTCTGTAGCACCAGCTTACACTTTTGCACCAGCTTATTCTTTTGCACCAGCTTTGGGCCATTGTAGTCCCCTTCTTTAAACAAGTAAATTCTCCTTTTAGGCTTCTTATCTCGGACCCCATGAAGCGAGAGCTTAGCATTTTCTGCTCGGTGGTCACTAATTTCATTAATAGTTTCTATATTTAAGACTGTTTCTGGTATGCTTACTGTTAACAATTCAAGCATATAATGGCCACCAGTTGGTGAGGTGACAAGTTGAGTTCAACGAAAAAGAATTCAGTAGCGACTCACAGGTATCATTGTCTATACCGCCCGTTTCAAAACTATCGTACAAGTGCTCCATTCAATAGGTGGGACATTGAAATCTCTACCGATTGTAACGTCGCGATCACTGCGATCGGAGAAGAAACCTTTCATTTGGTGATCTAATTCTAGTGTTGAATCATGTTTGTCGTTCGGCGGTCTTCAAAGTGCGCATGCATAAATTCTTTTGATTTTGAATCGTAGATTTCCGCGGCGTTCAGATGAATGAGTCTCCATTCTCGGGATGTCACCGCGTAGGTTGTCTTTCGGTCAACAGTTTCGCCCGTGCTCCAACGAGCGTCTTCAAGTCGAGCGAGAAGTCAGGTAGAGCGAGCGAGGCTTCAGGTAGAGCGAGCGAGGCTTCAGGTAGAGCGAGCGAGTCTTCAGGTCGAGCGGAGAGAGTCGACCTGAAGACGCTCGTTGGAACAGGGGCGAAACTGTTGTCCGAAAAACGATCTACGTGGTGACATCCCGAAAATGGGGAGTCATTCATAAATTCTTTTGGGTTGAGGATTTTTAATTGCGCACCAAACGCCTTCCAAAACATTGCCTGGAATTACCCCAGCCCTGCTGACGCAAGAACTTATGACTGCAATAAAGACACCGTCCCCGATTCTATTTGTCCTGTCAGTTCTGTAAATGGAAAATGATTTTGGGATTTTGTTACCGTAGACAATATCAGTGGATAACCAGCTTTCTGTATCAATAATTTTATCTGCGTCTGTGCTTTGAACAAGATGATGATATCCTGTGACTTTGTTTTTAAAACGTTGGCAACTAACTACCAATACAGATAGTATTTCCATTGACATTACGGTTTTTGGAATTTCTAACGATGATCTTTTTTCTTCTTAATATTTGAAACCTTTACAAAATGTTGCGTGCGATGCTGTCTGATTCGTGTTAAATAAACTATTGCTAGCACTGACCCTCACTTCATTTCAAGCCAAATAATTTGGCCAAGAAAATCTTAGAGACCCTATGATTAATCTACGCGCTGATATATTGTCGAAAAAGTTATTTTTGGAGCTAAATCGGCATCGTTGTGCGATTTTTAGGCACATTCGTGGAACTAACCATATTCTGGATCTTTGGCGATCGTTCTCTGGCCGTTGGATATAGTCTTTCTCGTAAACGTAAGGATTTAAGAATATTTATTGTTTTTTCGAATGTGTTGCGAAAGGATATTGATTTTGATAAAGTTATAGGGAGGCATTCGCATGGAAGGCACCCACATTCACGATTTGAGAAAAGGCGAGAGAAATTGATTTCACTTTCAAGCGTGGAGGTAATGATAGTATAACTACGTATTAGTGATAGAATTCGGATGGACCTTAACAATTGCTCTAATATATTCGGTTTCGCGCTAACTTTCTCCTGTTTCCCCTGCCTCATTTCTTTTTACTACCGAGACCTAACTTCCGGTCTTACTCTAATCCTTTTCTCTTCCTTGCTATTTGTCACTTACTAATTTATTGCACTCTCCCTCTTTCTATCACCTTAACAGCATTCCAATCCCAGGATTCCTTCCCCCATAGTTTTCGCCGTCCTTTGATTCGGCCCCCTCCTCCTCTCTCCCTCTCCTTAGCTTACTCACTCCATTCTTCTCCGAATTCACACTTCAAAGGCCTTTCGCATTTGCTCGGCCCTTCGCTTCGGCAGTTTCGCACTCATACGGTGCTACGATCCAAGGTTATCAAATATTTAATAATATAAAACACCTCGAAATAAAATTGCTCACATCCCGACCCTGGGAGGCCCATGGTTGACTTTCAGAAGTCTACCTTCACTTCGAGATGCGGTCGGAGGCCGAGGGGGCACACTTCGAGATTTGAATCGGCGGCCCTTGGCGCGCGCGCACACTGCCGTCAGGGGCGGCAGACTCCGTTCTGGTATTCGCGTTCCCCACCCGAGGCGCCACTCTTCAGCGCTTTTACGTTTTCTTCGTGTCCGCCTCTCTTCGCCCTAAAAGGTGTTCATCACTTTGGACTTTTGATTGCATGCTTTTATCATATTTTATCTTTCAACATTGGCATTCCATTGGAGGAGATAAACCTGACTGTTTCCGGCACGCCCCATTCATTACATGCATACTCCAAGAGTTGAATATACTATGACTGATCATGCTTTCACCCAGCTTCTTATGAAAGAGTATTGTTTGTAGAACTATCGAAAATTGAGAAACGACGTTTTAGTCTTAATGTGTTGAATTAACGCCTTTAATGGAATTACTGTGACCAAATGCTCTCAAATATTTTTCAAAAGCTTTGCTGCCCGTGTAATTGGGCTTCCGAATTATGCATTATATATGCATGGTCTGTCCCAAAATATATGTAAAATCAATCGGGGAAAACTGTATTGCAGATTATGGTACCAATTACTAAAATTCTCCAAAACAGCACCCTTGTGCATCGACCGTCTTTCTCATGGCTTAATCTTCTGTAAGAATGGAATACGGATCTGTGGTTTTCTGAATATCGCCCTCTTCTGCTAGCATCATCACACTTGGAGGTCCATGGGAATTCTCAGTTTGCGAAAATTTTCATCACACTGTGTTGTCGATGAATGTGTAGGGCATTCCTCATCGTCGACCTCCTCTCCCGGGACATCCCGTGCAAGCAGAAAACCATCACTTGACACATCTCTCCATCTCCATTAGAATCTTTAACCATGGTCATGTTCCACGAACCCGATTTTCTCAACTAAAACACAAAATTTTTCGCGTATTATTGCTCCATAGATAGAGACGTCGGGAAATCTTGACACATTGCTCCAACAGGGGTACATTCTAACAGAGATGTACAGACTGTAACAGGCCGCAGAAAACTGCCACCAGTCGCGTTTCTTTCCTAAGATCTATCGCCATATTACCCGCCACAAAGCGCCCTACTCGTCCGTTTCGCCAGGAAAAATCGTTTTACTTACTTCTTGAGAAGGACTATGTTTTTGCAAAAACTCTGGATAGGATTTTTTTCAGGTAGTCTACCGGTTACGGTAGGTTTTTGGATGGACATAACTATCAAATAAACATTGAGTAACTCCAAACAAAACCCAATTTTGCAACCAAATCTACATCAGGTCCGTCTTCATCTCTGTGTTCTTCCTTCCTCCCTTCATCCCGTTCATCATCCCTATCCTGTTCCTGCCCTTTCCTTGCTTCCCCAACATCCTCCCCTCTATTACCTTCTTCAACATTCCACCCATTCTTATCCAATATCTACCGCACTGAACCTCCAATTCACTCAATACGCCTTTCATCCATTTTTCCTGCCTCAAAAGGATTTCTCTCAAGAAGCCCCTCTCCTCACCCACCATCTCCAGTACTTCCTCATTTGTTTTCCATTCGGTCCATTTCACCTTATCCATTCTTCTCCACATCCACGTTTCAAAAGCCTCCAATTTACGTCTATCCTTCTGCTTCAGTGACCACGTTTCCGCGCCGTGCATAGCTACGCTCCATATCAGTGTTTTTACGAGTATTTTCTTAAACTCCCTACTCATCGTCCCCGTCATCAACTGACACCTCCTTGAGAGAGCCTCCTTGCCTAGCGCAATTTTTCTCCTTACGTCCCTACTACTTTGATTTTATTGGTCCAAAACATTTCCGAGATAGGTAAACTGTTCTACCTGCTCCTTTTTCCCCCTCCTATTTTAATATTTAGCTTAGCCTTTTTCTTTCTGGAAAATCGCATAACCTTTCTTTAATTAATAATGATTCTCATCCCATATTTATCGCACTGAACCTCCAATTCACTCAGCAGTGTTTGTAACCCCTTGGCTGACTGAGCAACTAATGCTTGGTCATCAGCAAACCTAACCCTGGAGCATTGGCTTCCACTATTGGCCAAGGGCAGATTTCTATTGCATTTTTGGGGTCGGGTGGTCCAAGTAACCCTTGGCTCTCCTAATTGACTTTCGTTCTTAGCCATCGTCGGCGGGAATGGTCCTCGTTGTGCTCAGCAACGACAGATCTCCCGGGCTAGCTCAGTCTGATTTACATATCTCTTGTGCTCCTTTATTTGGATTTCAATCGTTCTGCCCAATTTCGATTTCGGTTCCGTTTCATCTTCTCGGCCATCTTGGAAGAACTTCTACCCCTTAACAACATTTTTAAATTCAGGGCAAACTCACTGTACGCCTCTGCTAATATTTCAAGTTCATTGGAGCTCTTAATTACAAAATTTGTGGCAACTTCATTGATCCACTTTTCTCGATAGCAGAACATCACCGAGCAAACCAGCACACGTCTAAAGTTTGTATATGTTAATAAAAAACTAACTATACTATACTGTTGAAATTGTAAGCAAATGTTTCGATCATGTGTACCAAAACAAAAAAAATCGAAAAATGAATGTATGTTGGCCGCGAAACATGAAAATTCCCCTTACTTTTTGGACACATATCGTATGTCGCAACATTGTCTTATCCCGCCTTGATATCACATGCGATTACATCTAGGAAAATTGAGCTCTATGGCCTTTTAAAATAACACATCAAAGGAAAACTCCTGTAGCCGTAATAAGTTAGCACCACTCGTTTCAAAAATAAAACAAAATTTGCTGAGATGGTTAGTGAGAAAAGAAATTCCATGTTAGCGACCGTTTGTCCGCTTCCTGATCCACTCACAACCTTCTGTTGCAAGAGCTTATTTCCTTCAGTTCGCTGAGGAGGGTCACCCTGTGGCCGAAATGCACGTATCCGACGCACGCCTTCGTCTTTCCCAGTTCGTTGTTTATCTCTTGACTTGGTTCAATTTGAGTAATATTCTCGCAGTAGTCAGGCCCTTGTTGAATGTGTGTTTTCCTGAGTGATTGTGAATGAGTCCGCTCTGTGTTTGTCCTTGGCGCGGAATTTGCTCCTGTAAACAATCACGGATGGTGTGTATGTGGCCCCCAGGTATCCTTAACGGAGTCCCTTTAACTCTGTGAATGATCCCATTTGGGGTCGAATTTCTGTATGTCCGCAGTTGGTCACTGGTTACATTCTCGCAAACCACTGCAGAAGGACATTCTGGTTGAGAGAGGTTGTGGTTGGTGGTTGTGGTTGTGAGGACATTGTGGTTGGTCACTGTCATGGAATTTCTTTTCACACAAACCATCATTGAAAATTTAGTTTTCTTTTTGGGACATGTGGTGCTAACTTACTACGGGTACAGGAGTTTTCCTTTAATTTGTATTGCGATTTGATGTTTCGTCTGAAAGAAGGAATCTGCCAGCACCCATTGCAGAGGGACGAGTGGCCATCGTTCCAGTTATGAACCTATTTCGGGCGATCTTTGCGCTCTCAAGACTCCCACAACCCCGTGGCAGATGGCCTTGCGCCAAATACCGTCTAGCGCCACTTGCGCGAGGGCGACATTACCTCCTATGTTTCATTCCTACCACTTTCAAGCTACCGAGTGACCGGCATATTGTCACCCATTTTGCAGGCAATTTGCTATTTTTTGGTTCCAAATATTATGCTGATGAAATCAATCTTCACCGTTACTCTGGTAATCTTTCGCTTATTCCACCTTGTAAGGCTTAAGTGACGGCTCGTTATCACACACTCCTAAGACCATTCCTCGCAAGTTAATTTTATACGTCATGACGAAAACTTTTCTGCCTATTCATTTCATTTCAGCATTTACCGTTCATAATTTATTCGGAAAGCGACCGTATTTTCTAGCTGTGCATTGTTTTTTCACCCGGCAAAGATTCGTGCGCTAAGTCCTACGTGGAAGGTTCGTAAACTCGGACACTAGATTGCAGCATTGGTGACGTTCCAGCTGGCGGCTCGCATGCCTGGCCCGGAGTGGTGTTTTGATGCGCATGCGCGACCAAAAGTGTACTGCAAATACGATGTAGAGTGAACGATACTGTTTGCTGCAAGTGAATCAAAGCCGCGGAGTCATTTAAATTACGAGAAAAGTAGGCAGAGGGACGAGAGCGCCTTTTCCACACCAGGCAGTCCGTACTTCACGCGCGCAAGCAAACGAAATCTCGATGTTTAATGCGATAATCCGTATGCATTCGTATGAATCTGCAGGCGCGTGTGCGCGCGCTTGCTTTCCGGACCGTTTGGCGAGACGCATTGTCTTCCGCTGGCGCCCTCCGCCCCCCTTGGGGAAGCGCACCGACAATTGTCGAGAGTCTGCTAAAGCGGGAAAAAGTCGCCTCGCGAACCAAAAGTCAGGTCGATATGGAAGAAGCGGCAGCAATTTGGGGGGCTGAATGTTCGCGTTCGTCCTCAGCTGTTGCCTGCAATGATGGAGGCTTTTTAAATAAAGGTGAGCGCTAGAACCCGTGTTCGCGTTTAGATTGTCGCACAATCTAAATTGGCATGTCTTTGACTCCTAAGTGGGCAACCGTGCAGGAGGCCAATTGAAACGTATATCTACATCTACGTAGTACCCCTCAAGCCGCCGCAAGGGCGTGTGGCGGGGGTTGTTAGGTCACCACCCAAAAGGAAAAAAGAAATATCGCATTCAAAACCAACACACACATGCAAACCCCAATCCACAGCAGTGCACACATTCATTGTAACATCCCATCATTCGCCGTGCATGCAAACACGCATCTACCTCCCTTCACTCCACAAGCATCCAAGTACAATTCGCTTAACTACAACAAGTAATTGTACCCCAGGATGCAGCAAGAAATTTATCAGGAGGGATTTTGACCTTTCCGATATTTCATCATTGTTATTCTCTGGATTGGAATCGAGTCCATGCCAAGTGAATTCCCATTTGAGGTCGTCAAAAGATTACTCTTTCTCCACTTGGGTATTTATCCACTTGCGTGAGGTTTCCGGGCACGTCAAATAAGCAAATTAGTGGAAATCAAGCCACTTTTACAAATCCTGAAAATTACTCAAATTCACTAAATGTGTTATTCACTCCAAGTGCCCTCCTCTAATTACCTCAAGTAGGGATCGGAATACCACTGAAAAATATCTTCGATCTGAAATTCGAACCCGGGCTCTTATAGTGAGAAGTAGCCATCGCACCATCTCGATCCCCTTCAACTCTCGAAAACAGTCGATCATTGCAAAGGGATATAAATACAGGATATACATATAGTATGAGTGCATACTTGTATATGATGTATCAGATTTTCTAGCAAGAATCAATTTTCCTAAATGAACATTTGGGTAGGGAGTACAAACATAAAGTTAATGCTTGCTTTTGTTGAACCTTCCCACTGAGTTCGTTGCGAAAAAGGAAGTGAAGTTAGAGTTTTTTAGATACTTAAAGCATTCCTTATGGGCCCTGAACAAATATGAATAATACTCGTGACAAACACTACTTACAAACTTTGATTAGCCATATTTCTTGCGTTTGTTCTTTTAATCATACTGATATGTCTACAACTACGCACTTACTGTAGGAACTAAAATATTCAACGTTGAATGTACTAACAGTGCAACGATTTCAGAGTGTAAAAATCATTCATCTTGACCGGGATTTGAACCCAGGTCCGTCGATTTCCGAAGTACTCGGCCGGACATCGATGGATTTCGGTTCGAATCCCGCTCGAAACAAATGATTTTTTGGCTCTGAAATTAATGTATTGAAATGCACATTAGCGAATGAGTCCGTCAAAAGTTACTGTTATGTCCCGTATTTTCTTGGAATTATGTCAATTCTTACATATATATATTGATGCATTTTCATTGGTGGAGAAGTTGGAAGCCCCACAACAAGTGGGGGTGACATCGGCGTCAATACACTAGAAGCCATATTGTAAGCATCCCCTTTGAATGGTGTCAAAAGGGTGGCGAGGTAAGAATCGGGAGCTGTCCTCGTCCTGACCTCGCCAACAGTACTCTCTGTTTTCTTGCATCGGTGTGGAATAGTCGATTAACTCCGATCTTTCCCCCATTAAGTTGCAGAACCACACCTCTGGCGCAGAAGATATCAATTGGTGTACCTAGAGTGCGTCGTACACATTTCGCAGATCACTCTACCTCACTCCTCCTCCTGTGTCCTCTCCCCACTCCCTCCCTGCGCCCCCCCCCATCGCCCCCTCACCCGACGGACGGCCCCGAAACGAAAAATCATTCGGAATTTGTGCTTATCCAATTTATTTGTCGATATCCAATATGTAAAACACGTCCGCCGAAAGAACTAGAGGCGACCGTTGGGGCGCAAGCATCTGAAGGAGGCGGAGGAAATAAGATGACATTAGCTATGATTTCAGCGAAGAATTCCGTGGAATTTTGAACCAATGGAATGGCTGGGAATATTGATGAGCCGACGAAGGGCCCGTGGGCTGGGAGTGCGGGCGGAATGCCAAGCAGGCCCAGAACTCAGGCTGACCCTCCCTCTCCTGACACGCGCCACCCTTTCTCCCTGGAATCAGTCTCCAGCCCTGGAGCGCATCCGCTTCCGGAGCCTCACCGCCACCGTCCCTCTCTCCTGATGGAGCTGAAGCATTTCGCCCATTCTCATGCACAAATTACTTCCCAATGTGCTTCATGTCATAACTCATGCCTTTAATTGGTCTATCCTAACTGTAAGATATCCCTCGCTCTGGAATCGCGCCCTCCTCCATCTCATCCCAAAAAAAATCAACACCCACATGCATCGTCGAATACAGGCCAATCAGAATTTTGCTTCCTTTATCAAAAACTTTCGGGAGACTTACACTTGAATAAATTTCAAAGTTTCTCAATGAAAATGACCTACTTGATCCTCTACAATCAGTGTTTCTGATTGTAGAGGATCAAGTTGTCTCTCCCAGCACAGCTACCGCTCTCCTTAAAATAACAGATGTCATCCGACGATCCATGGATCGCAAAGAGGTGACAATAATGACTCTCCTAGACTTTACGAAAGCGTTCGACCGAGGTTTCATGCTACGCCGGCCCACCGACGCTGTATTCCTGGATCTCGCTCGAGCTTTCGGCAAAGTGTGGCACAAAGGCCTCATTTTTAAACTGCAAATCAACAGCTTCCCTCCTCCACTCATCCGGCTCCTTCGCAACTACCTCAACCGTCGAAAATTAACAGGCGCCGACGGACTGGTCCTGTCTTCGGTACGTCCAGCGTCTGCTGGCGTTCCGCAAGGCTCCCTGCTTAGTCCACTCCTGTTTAACTTGTACATTAATGACCTACCTACATCAAGACACATGCAACTACACCTGTATGCAGACTAAACCGCCATTTCCTCTACATCCAGATCCTCAGACATAAACATTAGGAGATTAAACAGCCATCTGTCGCAAATACACCGTTGGACTAGAACATGGAAAATTCAAATTATCGCCTCCAAAAGCACGCACGTACACTTCGAACGTGGACACAAACATGACAGACACAATTCACCACCCATTAAAAACACCCTGATTTCAAGGGCCTCTAGCCATCGTTTCCTAGGCGTAATTTTGGCCCTTAAGCATACCTATCAGGCTCATCTGCAAGACCGGATCTGTGCCACTCTCGCCGCCCAAAATAGTATGGCTAGCCTTCTTTGTGAGAACTCTCCTCTATCGCACTCTGCCCCCATCCGCCTTTTTAAAGGAATCATTCGGCCCAAACTCCTTTACGGAGGTGAAATTTTTACTATTAACAAAAGTATTAGAACCAGACTTGAATCTTTGCAGAATAAAACCAGTCGCTTCCACCTCGAAAATTCTAGACGCCTCCCAAAATCCAATAACCCCCTTTTAACCAACAACTGGGACTACGATATCCCACAAAAAACGCAGAGAGATGGAAGGAATATATAGAAACACTGTATGGTAGAAAACTTAAGCCGACAAGGTTAGACATAGAAAAGGAACATGACGTAGAAGAAGATTGCTTAGGTCCAGGCATACTCGACGATGAAATAGAAAAGGCATAAAAGGAGATGACAGTAAATAAGGCCGTGGGCGTAGACAAGAGTCCTGTGGAACTGTTGAAATGTTTAGGAAAATGTGGGAAGAAGACCCTATATGACCCTATCTGGAAGATTTTATGAGATCAGTGTTAGTTTATATTCCGAAAAAGGTAAAGCTTACATCATGTGAGGATGACAAAACAATAAGTTTGATATCCCACGCAGCTAAAGTTATTCTCAGAATCATCAACAAAAGGATATACGGTAGAGCAAATGGTTACTTAGGGTTCAGTTTGGGTTTAGGAGGGGGAGAGGTACGCGTGATTCCAATGCAGTAATGAGATCACTAATCGAGAAGAATATAGAATACAACCAGGACGTATTTGAATGTTTCGTAGATTTCGAAAAAGCGTTTGATAGAGTGAATTGGGAAAAATTAATGCGTGTATTGCAGAAAATAGGAATGGATTGGAGGGACAGGAGACTGATCCGCAACCTGTGCATGTCTCAGACTGCTCAGGTGAGAGTGGAGAACGGAGAGTCCGGATGGGCAGTGTTAGGAAGAGGGGTAAGGAAGGGTTGCCCATTGTCGCCGGTGCTGTTCAACGTATATGCGGAGGAAATGATTAAAGAGGCATGGGAAGAACGGGAGGTAGGAATGAAAGTCGGAGGGGAATTCGTAAAATCGGTTAGGTTTGCTGATGACCAAGCATTAGTTGCTCAGTCAGCCAAGGGGTTGCAAGCATTTCTGAGTGAATTGGAGGTTCAGTGCGATAAATATGGGATGAGAATCAATATTAATAAAACAAAGGTTATGCGATTTTCCAGAAAGAAAAAGGCTAAGCTAAATATTAAAATAGGCGGGGAAAAAATAGAGCAGGTAGAGCAGTTTACATATCTCGGAAGTGTTTTGGACCAATACGGTCAAAGTAGTAGGGACGTAAGGAGAAGAATTGCGCTAGGCAAGGAGGCTTTCTCAAGGAGGAGGGAGTTGATGACGGGGACGTTGAGTAGGGATGTTAAGACAAGACTCGTAAAAACTCTGATATGGAGCGTAGTTATGTACGGCGCGGAAACGTGGTCACTGAA
Source organism: Hetaerina titia (assembly GCA_037158775.1). Taxonomy (NCBI): domain Eukaryota; kingdom Metazoa; phylum Arthropoda; class Insecta; order Odonata; family Calopterygidae; genus Hetaerina; species Hetaerina titia. The sequence goes on from CM073774.1 coordinate 11,867,160, forward strand.
GTAGGAGGATAGACGTATTTTGGAGGCTTTTGAAATGTCAGTGTGGAGAAAAATGGAAAAGGTGGAATGTTCCGAAAGGAAAAACCATGATTTGCCACTTCCTTTTCGATGCTTCCTTGAGTCGTTATCCTTCCCCATCGGTGATTTGTTCCTTTTTATCCTCATATTCCTGACTTCACATCAAAATTGAGCAATTTTTACAGTGATTTCATTAACTGATTGAAAACATTATTTCATCGATTGGAGGCTATGTGTCCAGTAAGGCGCAAGAGTTTCGCATTTTCCGGCAGTATTAAAACTCGTTTCATTTTCAATTTATGTACTCTAGTTTCATTCATTGTTATTTTAGAAAGCTCAACATGAAGTCGATCTTTTTGCTAAGATTAAGCTAACAATGTTTGGTTGAAAATACTTTCATACAGAAGCAATGTTTGAAACCCCGATCATAACATTCCAGTGTCACGTGACACTAATACTCGTCCTTCTCCAGCTCCATGTGTGAGTGCTATTGCATGCTCCCTCTTCCTTTTGAAGCCCCATGAAGAAGTATTGAGATGCCACTTGGCTCCGTGCGCCATCAAAATACCGTGTGCGTATATTCCGAGATAAATGGAGAAGGTGAAATGGACCGAAAGGAAGAATTTGTTGGGAGAAATCCTATGGAGGCAGGAGAAATGGATGAAAAGAGTATTGAGCGTCAGTGGGATGCTGAAGAATGTAATAGAGGGGAAAATGTTAGGCAAATGAGGGTAGGGCAGGAACAGGATGGGGACGTTCGACGGAATGAAGGGAGGAAGGAATTACACAGAGATGAAGAGGGACCTCATGTAGAGTAGGTTGCTGGATTGGGTTCGTTGGGGGTTACAAAATATTTATTTGATAGTTGTGTCCATCCATAAGCCTACCTTAACCGGTAGATTACCTTATAATAATAATATGTGAACGACCAATAGTTAAATGGAAGAAGGGACCATTTGGTCTCAATTTCGCCAAAATTAAGACGTCTTTCTATCTATCTCCGTCGTCTCCAAAGCCTCCGTTCGGCGCTGATCCCGACAGCCTATCGTTGAATTTCACAATTCATCTCCCTTCGTCCTCTTTGACACCCATTCGATTTAAATATGCGTCTGAGGACTTAGTGTTGCGTTCTCTTGTGCCGTATAATGTTGTTTCAGAAAAGGGCGCTATTGCGAAACTCAGCTATTAGGTTTGTGCCAAAAAATGTTCTACTCTATGGATGCGGGAATAGAAGTGGATACTATAAAGGTCGACCTGTCAACAGCCTTTGATAAAGTTGACCACGATCGCTTAATGCTTAAGATGGGCCAATTACCACTGCACACAGGTGGAAGAGTAATCTCTTGGGTCAAAAATTTCATGGATGGTCGATCACAAAGGGTCAAATTAGGAGAAGTGTATTCTGAAAAGACAAGGGTAACATCGGGAGTCCCACAAGAAAGCGTACTTGGCCCGTTCTTGTTTTTAATCTACATATATCTGTATATAAATCTGTATATAAATGATCTCCCAGTAGATATTAACTCTTAGATAAGACTTTTTGCAGACGACTGTATAATCTACAGGAAAGTCGAAAATGATAGAGACCGCGACATACATTAAAGGGACATTAATAAAATGGCGGAGTGGGTGATAAATAATGTTAGCAAATGCAAATCCATCACTTTTAGTAACAAGGTAAATGAAAACAAGAGGAAATATAAATTCTCAGAAAATATCATTCCTAGAAGTGATGGCTGCAAATACTTAGGTGTATATTTAATTAAGGATTTAGGGTGGGGGCTTAATGTGGAATACATTGTTCCGAAAGCTTTCATAATTCTTCATTGGGTGAAGAGAAACCTCAAAGGGAGCGTTAGAGCAACTAAGGAGGAGTATCAGACCCTGGTAAGACCAATTTTTGAGTACGCATCTCTAGTATAGGATCCTCATGAAGAAGGACAAATCAAAAAACTGGAAAAGGTACAAAGAAAGGCTGCCCGATATGTACTGGGGAAGCATAGGAGGATGGAGAGTGTGCATGACATGCTAAAACGCTGGGCTGGGAACCTTTACAAACTAGAAGGAAAGTAAGCAGACTCTGTGGAATGTTCCGCATTATGAATGGAGAGAAGGTTTGGGCAGATCTTAGGAAAGAGGCGGGGAACTCAAATTTTATAGGGAGGAATGATCACAAATTCAAGGTAAAATGCCAGGCACAAAGAAAGAATAAAAAAACATTTTTTTCTTAATAAAACAATTGTTGATTGGAACACCTTACCTGCAAAAGTATTCGAGCCATTTCCTAACAGGGTAAATACTACTAAAAGGAAAGTTGTAAACAATTTATGTACTAATTTGATTGATGTGTTGTTTTTTAATTGTATGCAACAGCTTAATTCTTGATTTTTCTTTTTATTAATTCGAGAAACTGATGTTAATGAGACGGGGATTTTCTTTTTTTCTTTTAGGGATTGTTGTTCGAAAGTTTTTTAAGTGAATTTTTATTTCTGACTGATTTTATTTATTATCTTTTGTGATATTGATTGGATTTAAGATGTCATGTTATTTTTTCAAAGCAAGTTTGATTGTAATACTTGAGACTTGTGTGCAACCTGACGTTGTCCATCTGCACATGTAAGTTTTAATAATAACTATTATTTTTCTCCTTGCTATTTGATCTGTTGATTGTTCAAAATGTGAGGACAATCTGAAAACTTTCGTACCTAAGCTAAATAAACGAGACATTTTTTCTTCAAAATTATTTTTATTTTTCAGCACAGTCTCCTTCATGTCGATATACACTTTTTCGACGATTTTCTTACCTTTTGATCATTCCAAATAGTTTTTCACGTTTTTCTTCTCAAAATAGGCGTTCAATTACGTGAATGTATGTGATTTGGCCAGATCGGGTGAATGCGGTCAGTGATCGAACGATTCGAAGTGTAATTCGTGAATTATAGCATGGTGACCGCCAAAGTGTGATCACGTGCTTTTTCCTGTTGGATAAGTGCTCCTCTTCTAACAGCCTTCTAACAATGGCATGACCAGCGAATGATTGTTACACTCTGAAATTGTTACATTGTAATGCATAGTAGCGTATTACTCAGTCAAAAATTTATGTCGCGGCAGCTCCCGCAATTTCTTGGCACTTTCTTGTTCTTTAAATGGAGTAAATTTTTGCAACTTAAGCCTTTAGCTAGTCAATAAATGATGCGTAATATTCTCCCGTTATCGTTTCACCTTTATGAAGATAATTGACGAACACAATTCCGTGAATATCATTAGAGGAAAAGAAGCGAGGTGGAAAACGCAGTGCGAGATTTGGAAGGTTTGCAGAGGAAGTGTGAAATTGGTGCGTTATATAGGAAGGTTAAAAACCTATCGGGACTTAAGAAGGAAAAATTAAGGCAATAGACTGCAACCTTTACGTATCAAGTGGGGGACGGATAGACCAGATGGGCAGTGTTAGGAAGAAGTGTACAACCGGAATGGTCATTATCAAGTGTATTATTCAACGTATATGCCGTAGACGTAGTTTCAACGTAGCATCCAACGTATGTACAACACCCCTAGTAGTAAAGACCTCTCAGTCAAATCATGATCCAACTTTGAAAACCCTTGGCGAGACAGTTGATCACGGGAGAGACTGCTGGAATGCTACCGAGGAGCCTTTCAGGTCTAGATCGAAGCAGCAAGTGAATCTTGGAAGGGGCAGCGGATCACCCAATGTGAGCCATTAATAGTTTGTGTCACGAATTTGAGGTTGACTTCAATGCAATTCGGGGAGGTGCGGTGCCTTTAGGGTGGTGAAGTGGTGTCTTCCCCGTCCCCTCTTCGGTGACAAACTTATTTATTAAAACTCTCGCACACACACGAGGGCGGGAGGGCCACTCTTGCCCGTCCCGGCACTCTTTGTTTACTTTTAATTATCGCCCTTTTTCGCCTCCGCTTCCGCTGAGGAAAGATTATCCGATCGATTGATTTCCATGACGGCATAAAGTTTTCCGGCGGGGAAGTCATTCCCGCAAGTCATTCCGCATCTCCCCTACACCCTTTCCCCGCCGATACGCTATTCCACTTCAAGGTTGGCATTGGAAATGTGGGTCCCCTCCACCCGCTCTCCCCTCATGGTGCGTGAAGTGACCCACTCGCGCGGCGTGGGCCCACTTCCCTCGTCTATTAATCCGAGACACGACCCAGGATGGAGATGGGAATCTCCCAGCATTTCGGCCACCATCCAGGCTGGCACTTCCCTGCACCGAACGGACACAATACTCACTTTTGGGTATTGTGCTGCGGGCACATTGTCTTCAGATATTACGGATTAGCACTATTTTATTATAAATAGCTTACATACTTTTGACCATACGGTTTCTTAAGACGCTTGGTCAGGCCCCACCTAGAGTATGCTGCCAGTATATGGGATCCTCATAATATAAATTTCATTTCGGAATCAGATCGAGTTCAGCGGAGGGGGGCTGGATTTGTCAAACATTGTTATGACCAACGCAGCAGCGTATCCACTTTGCTATACAATTTAGGATGGGATTCTCTTACACAGCGGCGTTTACAATATAGATTAAACTTATTAAAACATTTAGAGATGGGCCCTTTTCCTATGATATCAAGGGTATAATACGAACCCCAACGTATTACGGTCGAAGGGATCACCAATATAAGACTAGAGAGATAGACTGCAAGACTGACAGGTTTAAAATATCATTTTTTCCAAGAACGATAAGGGACCAGAATGCTTGTAGCCGAAATGCTCCAGGAGTTAATTCGTTACAATAAGTATTAACGTACAGGTTAGGGACTGCGCGAGGAAATGTAAAAATATAAATGTATATGTATATAACTGATCTGAACCTGAGTCTGACCTGAAGAAGGCCTCGGAGTAGGCCGAAAGCTCAAATAATCTACAGTGTGAGTGTCCTTTTACGTGTTATCTGTTTTATTCTGTGTTCTATTGTGCCGTCCAACAGTTATATTGCTCTCGTGAGTACTTCCGCATCATCGATATATATATTTTTTCTTTAAGGTTCCCCTCACCTTTCCTCACCTATATGATAACCCCCAACCCCCTCATCCCTTACCCTTCCCTCATGTTGCTACACCCCCTGCCACACACCTTTTTTGGTGGCTCTCAGGGTATTTATGTAGATGTAGAACTTCTGCAGTTTTCGTAATCGGAAAGGTCTCCAATCCTTGGATGAAGCAAAATTTAATTTACTGTAAGGTAATCTACCGGTTAAGGTAGGTTTTTGGATGGACACAACTATCTAATAAATATTTTGTGACTCCTAACAAAACACAATCCAGCAACCTATTCTACATCAGGCCCATTTTCATCTCTGTGTACTTCCTTCCTCCCTTCATCCCATCCAACATTCCTATCCTGTTCCTGCCCTTTCCTCCTTTGCATAACATTCTCCCCTCTATTACCTTCATCAACATCCCACTGCCGATCAATACTCCCTTCATCCATTTTTCCTGTATCTATGGTATTTCTTTCAACAAACCCCTCTCCTTGCCTTCCATCCCTAGTATTTCCTCATTTGTTTTCCATTCGGTCCATTTCATCTTCTCCATTCTTCTCCACACTCACATTTCAAAAGCCTCCCTTCTACGTCTATCCTCCTGCTTCAGTGACCACGTTTCCGCGCCGTGAATAGCTACGCTCTATATCAATTTCTTGACGAGTCTTTTCTTTACCTCCCCACTCAACTTACTCGTCATCAACTCACTCCTCCTTGAAAAACCATCTTTGCCTAGTGAAATATGTCTCCTTACCCCCTACTACTTTCACCGTGTTGGTCCAAAACACTTCCAAAATATGTAATCTGTTCTACCTGCTCTATTCTATCCCCACCTATTTTAATGTTTAGCTTAGCCTTTCTCTTTCTGGAAAATCGCACGGCCACTATTTTATTATTGTTGATTCTCATCTAATATCTATCACACTGACTTTCGGATTCCGTCAGCAATGCTTGGAACTTCTTTGCTGTTTGACAATAAATAGTTCGTCCGGAAAATAATTGTACTGATTTTTTCCCGCCGCTCCAGGCGCGCCCAGCACCGCTCTGACGGGCTGCGATTGGAGTGGGGTATGTTGGCAAGCGACGCTGAAAAAGGCAGTCGGCTCTGAGCTGTGGTGTAGTGAGGAGCTCTGTTAACGCGAACCTCCACGCTCGACCCACGTCACGGAACGCGATGCCGAAGTTTTTGGAGCAGCGTTATTCTATGAAATTTGCGGTAAAGCTTGGAAAATCGTCTACCGAAACTATCGGTATGATTAACCAGGCTTACGGGGAGTCAGCCATGTCCAGAAACATGATCTTTCGGTGGCACAAGATGTTCGTGGAGGGCAGAGAAGAGGTCGACGACGAACCACGGCCTGGACGCCCATCAACGACACTCACCGACGAAAATATCCGAAAAGTTCGCGATGTACTGCACTCTGATCGTCGTCTTAGTGTTCGGATGATAGCAGAGCAGTGTAATGTGCCAAAAACAATAGTGCACGAGATTATTAGGGACCAATTACAGATGCGAAAAATTTGTGCAAAGTTGGTGCCGAAAGTGCTCAGTGATGATCAAAGACTCAATCGTTTGGACATCGCGACACAACTTGCGGATCACTGCAAAAATGATCCACATTTTTTAGAGAGCGTTTCTGTTCCCGAAGATAAAGAGGAGTTTGAAAGGAACGCGATACGGGACTTAGGACGCCGTCAAAGAGGCCGTGACGACATGTCGTCGAGAGGTTCCCGATGGTGCCTTCGCGGGAGCGTTCCAGGAATGGGAACGCCGCTGGAACAAGTGTCGACTCACAAGGGTCCTATTTTGAGGAATATTAGCTTAAGATATGTAAAAGTGTAATAATTTTTTTTCCTGAGCTCAGTACACATTTTCCAGACGAACCCTGTATAAACCTTGATCATCAAAAAATCCAATTGATTTTACAAATTCCCCTTCGACTTTCATTCCTACCTCCAGTTCTTTCCATGCCTCTTTAATCATTTTCTCCACGTATACGTTGAACAGCACCGATGATAATGGGCAACCCTGCCCTCTTCCTAACACTTCCCATCCTGACTCTCCGTCCCAAAGTCAGGGAGGGGAGAGGTACGCGTTAATGCCGCTGCAGTAATGAGATCACTAATCGAGAGGAATATGGAATACAATCAGGATGCATTTGCCTGCTTCATAGATTTCGAAAAAGCGTTTGATAGAGTGAACTGGGAAAAACTAATTAGTGTATTGCAGAAAATAGGAATGAATTAGAGGGACAGGAGACTGATCCGCAACCTGTACATGTCTCAGATAGCTCAGGTGCGAGCGGATTTAGTGATATGCGAAAATTGTGCACCCGTATAGCAATTTGGGGCGGATTATTGCCTCATAGAGACGAACTCTGGTGGGGTTAGAGAGTAGGGAATGGTCTGTAAACAGGCCCAGCATCTTGGATCCTGCAATATAAGCAGAGATATGTGTTTGTGTGAATGGTGACGTGGTTAGGTCATGGACGTAAATGTTAAATAGTAGGGAACTAAGCAGGGAGCCTTGCAGGACGCGAACTGATGCTGGACGCGATCGTGTAATCTGTCACGCTCTCCAGACAGGACCGGTTCATCGGCGACTACGAATTTGCGACGGTTCAGATAGTTTTTGATGAGACGGATTAAAGGGGGCGGAAAGTCGCTTATGCAGAGTTTGGATAGCAACCCTCTGTGCCATACCCTATCAAAGGCACGGGCGACATCTGTTGTTGGACGACGAAGGCTAAAGACGCGGCTAGTCGACTCGACCAGTAGAAGGATGTAGTGATGAGGTTTAATGCCAGAAACCAAGATGTTCCGGGCGAAGGATATTGTGGGAGGAAGCACGATTTTCTAGGTGGGTGTGAATTATTCTTTCGGAAAATGTTTGAGATGTTAGATATTAACGTGTTGGGTCTGCTATGCCGGGAATGGTGGGATCTTTGCCTGGTTTGGGGATCAAAATGACTTTACCTATTTTCCAGGTTTCTGGAAAATAGGAGTTCAGTTAGCAGTGATAAAAAAGGTAGGACAGGGAGAGTATAGTACGAGTACAGGAACTTAGGAACTGTAAAGGCTGATTTTAATACGGTATTGGTGATGTTGTCGAGGCCTGGGTATTTTTTGGAAGGAAAACAATTAATTATAGATTTTATCTCAGAGGAGTATGTTATCGAAGATAAGTCAGGGGGGTTGAAGGGTAGAAAGTGGAGGGTTTCGTCTATTTTGTCGTCCATTTTTGAAGGAGAGGGGTCCATGTCCAGTCATGGTTTGTTGTAATACAGGGTCGCACCCAAAACTGATAGGACTGATTTTGCAAGAATTTTATTGACGATATACTTACATCGACTTAATAATCTTCAAACTATGCTCCTTGAGCTGCTACGCACTTAGTATAACGTTGCCCCCATTCCCCGTATGGCCGCTGGAAATTTTCTTTGGGGATGCCGTTGATGACCCTCGTCGAAGCCTCTTGAACGGCCTTTATCGAGTCAAAACGTCGTCCCTTGAGCTGTCTTTTCATCGGGGGGAAGAAGAAGAACCGGTGGTGCCAGATCGGGAGAATAGGGCGGGTGCGGCAACGTGGCAACGCCATATTTGGCCAGGAGATGTCTGACGACGATCGCGCCATGGCACGGCACGTTGCCACGATGAAGCACCCAGCAGTTTGCGATAGCCGGTCGGACTCTTTTCACGCGTTCTCGGAGGCGGGTACCTGCACGTAAAAGTTCGCATTCACAGTCTCTTCTGGTGGGACAAACTCCTTGTGAAACACTCTATGACGGTCGAAAAACTCAATCAACATCGTTTTGATTTTTTATTTGCTCATGCGAGGTTTTTCTGGACGTGGGGACGCGGAAGTGTGCCATTCCGCGGATTGTTTTTCGTTTCGGGGTCATATTGAAAAACCCATTTTTCATCACCAATTATCACATTGTCCAAACAATTTTCATCTCGGTGCAAATTGGCTAACACTTCTTCGGAAATGCGCACACGCGTTGCCTGTTGGTCGACACTCAAAATTTTCAGCATCATCTTGGCGCACACCTTGCACATGGCCAAATCCTGTGAAATAATGCGTTGGACGTTGGATGCAGACAGACCCTACTGGTCTGCAATTTCTTCACTGGTTAAGCGTCGGTCTGTGTTCAGCAGTGCCCTCACTCTGTCCACATTCGTGTCGGTTCTTGCCGTCGACGGCCGTCCGGAGCGATGGTCGTCTTCAACGAGCTCCCTACCCTCTTTAAACAACTTGTGCCACCGTGGAACGGCTTCAGGCAGTGTCCCCATAAGCCTGCTTCATCATATTGAGGGTCTCAGTTGCCGTCTTTCCGAGTTTCGCACAAAACTTCACGGAATAAAGTTGCTCTAAATTCAGAATCATTTTGTTTTTCGACGCGGACAAAAAACTTGCTCCACTAAAAACGGTGTCCTCACTCAACGACAGCCTGCAGGCGACTGAAGTTGGTGTCGGTCTGTTGCTAAGAGCCCCCTCCACCTTACCCTGCCAGACAGACCCCTCTCTATCGCTTCGTTCGCGCCAGAGAAAATCAGTCCTACCACTTTTGGGTGCCACCCTGAATGTCTGCTTGTGTTTCGGTTTTACTTTTTGGATCGAAAATTAAATTGATGTTATGTGTTAAGGGAGGAGAGTAAACTTTGTTTGGTTTTCTCCATGCACGTGTCATTTTGCAGAGGGAGTTGTCTTCAAACTTGAGTGTAGATAGATGTGATTCCCATTCTTTTGTTCTGATTTTATGGATTTCCTGTTTTACTGTGTTTCTTAAATGCGTGTATTCATGTTTGTGTTGGGGAATTTGGGTCCGTTGCCAAAGTTTGCGAGTGAAGTTTCTGCGGAGATGATGGTTTTGATAAAATGTTGGAGTTGACGTTTGCGAATGTGCTCTATGTTTGTTTAGTTATTTTGTCCAGGGCGTTTAGAAGGGAATCTGTTAAGTGTATGGAACGTGCTTTCAAGTCTTCATAGGAAGGGTTGACAAGTGGGTCAAGTATGGATCGTATGGTTTCCGGGAATAGGTTCTAGTCAGTTATTTGGTCGGGAGAGAGTCGAGATCAGATTTGAGGGGATGTCGAGGAAGATCGGTAAGTGGTCAGAGCCGAGGGCGTGAATAACGAATGGAGAGACAGTGAGGGGTAAGTTGTGGGTGATGGCAATGTCCAGGGTGTCGCATTGGGCTCCCGATCTAGGCGGAATATGGGTAGGTTCTGATGGACTAAGGATGGAGATTTTTCTGGTCGAGGTGAATGTTTGCAGTATTCGGCCGTCGCGGTTTGTTGAGCGGCAGCCCCAGTTTCTTCTGTGTTTGCAGTTCCAGTGGCCCATGTACACGGCCCTATCGTGGAGTGAGAAAAGCTCCTTGAGGTCATCCCTACTTAAGTTAAGATTGAGTAGATGTGTAGGTTTCCTTGTGATGTGTGTTGTGTGATGCCAAGGGCCTCTAGGGTGTCAAAAATAGGGATAGATAAGGGAGTTTGCTTCATTTGCTTATTAATTACGATTGCAATTCCTCCACCAGGTGTATTTCTATCTAGCCGTTAGATGTTGTTGTTAGGTGAGTGTGAGGCAATGTTCGGTTTTAAAAATGTTTCTTGTAAAAGTGCAACGTGTACAAGTTATGTTGTATACGATTATCGTAAATATATATGGTTATCGTTAATGTATTTGAATAGTTCGTGTATTTTGTGTGGTACACTGTTGCAATTCCTAGAGAGTAATCGTATGTGATGTGATGTGGACGGAGGTGTGATGTTCATGGTTCGGCCTGGAGGAGGAATATTTGCTCTAGTAGAAACAGTTATTTGTCCTTAAGGCAAGGAAGGGAAGAAATTTTCGTCCAAGTGTCTTTGAAAACGATACCAAGGCTGCAGATTCACTTTAATCTTTGCCTGGATGGAAAAAAGATACTGTGGGTGAGGAGTAGGTTAGAGAGGAGAAGGAATTGGTATTAGTGAGATCACCGGAGTAGGATTGTGTGAGAGGGGCTGGCGAAGGTAAAGTTGTCAGGCGATGAGTGTTTCCTGAGCGCTGAGAACAATATCATGGCATATTTTGCGTTTTTGTGGACTAGGCACCCCCTATAGTTAGCGGTGTGGCCTTGCTTACACAGTTAACAATTTGCTAGGTTATCTTTTGACTTTTTGCAATCGGTAGTGGCGTGGGCTTCACCACACCGGGCACAGTTTGGAGGAAGGGTGCCGTGGTTTTTGTGTGGCCTAATCCTTGGCACCTGTGCCACTGGACTCTTCAATTGTGTTTTTAAAGCGACGTCATCACTCAATGGCCGCCCCACTGGGGTTAGACGCCTTTGCAGAGGAACTCGCCGCCTCACTGAGGAGCAGACGCTGCGTGGACTACCTTTCGTCTGGCTCCTAACCTTCGACCTATCTGGCATGGGTGACCCTGCCAGGAGGATCTTTACTCCCACCAACACAGTTCTAGGGTTCTATGGAACGCACCAGCCTTTCCACCACGTCAAGATTGTAGCCCATGGGAGGAATTGGGCTTTAAAATCTTGAAAAAAGAAATGGAAAATATCCTTTTCTGCTAAAAGGGTCTTCTAACCGTTTTATAAATCAATCACTTATGTTTAGTATGTTGACTTATTTTGATGAGCACTGCAAATTGAACTTTCAATCTATTCTGCCCATTTGAAATATTGTGGTTTACATTTAGATGAGTCCCTTGCTTTCGTGAAAAGTGATCCTGCACGAACTGCAAGAAAACATTTCCTACCAATGGACACGGTTGTAGCCCATGGGTGATAGGTAGATAGATAGATAGAGGACTTTATTTGGGCGAAATTGAGACCTAATGGACCCTTTTTCCATTTAAGCCATTGTCGTATACATATTATATAATGCATTGAATTTATAAAATATATGCACATAAATACATATATAGACAGACACAAATTCTTTTTGTACAAATTTTCGCATCGAAAAGTAAAGGAAAAGAAAAGAAATATATATAAACGAGTATATATATATATATATATATATATATATATACATACATAAATATATGGATGAAGGATACACCTACACATGCACAAAGTAAAAGACAGTGATTAGAGAGAAACATTAGGATAAGAAAAGTGTAAGCAGAGAATGAGGTTTGTGGGAAAAGCTAGGGTGAACGTGGCATTGCTCACCTAGTAAAAACCCACGCGGGAAAACACACACGAAGAGAAGGGGGTGGGTGTGTGAAAAACCCGCGAAAACCCTATTATTGGAGGAAAGAATACATATAAAGTGTAACAATCATTTTAAAAGAGCATAAATTTTATTCAATTGCTAAAGTAGAAATTATGAAATTAATGATGTTGACAAACATTACGAGTAATGAGAAACATACCTGTAGTATTAACTAAAAATGATGCTGAAGATTCTACTGCCTGAGATGACAAAAAACAAACAAAGCAGAAACCAGTGATCTGTGTAAAGGCCGAGTGAAGTGAGGGAGGGTATACCGGTTAAGTTGTGTACCTGAGGAGAATGAACTTGTGAAGTGCTCTCTCAAATGTTATTGTGGATGGAGAGTTTTTTATGTCATCTGGGAGAGAGTTCCACAGACGACATGCTGTAACATGAACAGATTTGTGATAGATTTCCGTGCGATGTTATGGGACAAGAAGTTTATTGTTACCCCTAGTATTGCTGTTGTGGATTGAGCTGATGGGGAGGAAATATTTGTATAAATATTTAGGTGTGTGGTTAGAGAATATCCTGTAGAAAATTGAAAGAATATGTAAATGCCTGCGGCCTTGTAGTTTTGACCAGGATTTTCTTGTAAATGAGTTGGACATATGATCGTATTTTCTAAGATCGCATATGAACCGCACACAGGAGTTATGGGTCCTCTGGAGTTTGGCTTTCAGCTCTCCCGAAAGGTCTTGGTGTACTACATCACAGTAATCAAAGTGGGGTATAAGAAGAGAGGATACCAGAAGCATCTTTAAGGAGGGGGAGCAATGTGCTTTAACCTTTTCAGTGAATGCAGGGATGAGTTTATTTTTCTGCAGATAGAAATTTCATGATCAGTCCAAGATAACATTTCATTAATGGTTACGCCTAAATTATTTACAACGGCATGGGTGAGGCATATTGTGTACGTGAAAATGATGCGCACACTCATAAAATCAGTTGAGAATCAGAGATCGAATTAAACGTGTAAATTAGTGACACCCCGGACGAGAGTTGACGTCTTAGTTTTGATTTTTGGCGCTATTTACCATAGCTTCGGGACATGCAATGCAGTCCGGAGTCACTTCATCTCCCCGCGGGGAGAAGCCCACCATCCGGGCCTCTTACCATCAGGTGGAAATATTTTCAAGTATTCACTTTTCACTATGCCTTTACTGAAGCATTGATCATGGAGTAAAAACATATTGATTGAGCATTTGTGTACAGAACACTCCAAAAGCCGCCGCAAGGGCGTGTGGTGCGGGATTTTAGGTCACCAGCCATCCATGTACAATCCCAATCATGTCAACTCCACAAAAATATTAGTTTGATCATGCACTCGATAAATTTTTAAAGTACTTACACCCCACAATATTCAATAACAGGATACGTATATTGAAATCATGCTGTAAAGCTATCAAAAAGATGGGTATATTAAATAAAAAGAGTTAAATGCAGGAATTCAGTATCATCCTTTCCTTCTTCAATCTCTTAAACTGAACAATAAACTACATGGACACTAAATAGTGACTTGCATCTGCTCCCGGGAATCTGTGACTCAATCGGATTATTCCTACATATACTGCTAGACATTATGAAATCAACTGATCTAACCTAACTGCGCCGGCGTCTACTGTGGTGTTTGAACCAGGTATTAGTTATAATTACACAGGCCTACAAAAAAAATTTTTTTTTGGTGCCGGGAATCATTGTGATGATTTTAACTATATTTGTAGAGCTGAATCCAAATATGAAATACGTTTTTATTTAACAGCTCTACTTTTTTTTTTAGATATGGCATATCTTACGATTAGTTGTTTTAATATTTGATATATTCCGGAAAATAATTTTCAAAGTTAAATAAATCTATAAGTATACTAATTTATAACCACTCTGCGGTGTCCCTTTTATTTTCAATAAACTGTCAATAAGTTTTATGTATATTTCTATATTGTAGGCCAATGAGATAATTATTAATATAAAATTCCCATATCATCATGTAGAAGATTTTTTTTTACGTAAGTAACAACATATCTATATCTTGAAAACTATAGCTGATAGGAAAAAACTAGTGTCATAATTGGATTAAGCACCCCAATTGTTCTTTAAATCAGCATTAAAAGCTCCGGCACCAAAACCACTGTTGGCCTGTGTTATCTACATCTACATAAATACCCTGCGAGCCACCAAAAAGGTGTGTGGAGGGGGTGTAGCACCATGAGGGAAGGGTAAGGGTTGAGGGGGTTGGGAGTTAGGTGAGGAAAGGTGGGGGGAACCTGTAAGAAAAAATGTATTCATATATATATATATATATATATATGAAGAAAAATGGGAATGTATCAAGAAAGGGATATTGGAAGCCGCTAAAGACACTATAGGAACCGTTAACGGGAAAAGGATAAGGAAACCATGGGTAACGGATGAGATGATTGCAAAGATGGATGAGAGAAGAAGATGGAAAAATGTAAACACAGAGTTAGGCAAAATGAAGTACAAAGAGTTAAACAATAAATTGAGAAGGGCCACAAATAAAGCAAAAGAAGAATGGTGGAAAACGCAATGCGAGGATATGGAAAGTTTACAGAAGCAGGGTGAAATTGGTGCTCTATACAGCAAGGTTAAGTTATTATCGGGAAGTAAGAAGGCAAGATGTGTGCTAACAGTTAAAGATAAATGGGGTAAGATAATAGTTGAACCAGGAAAAATCCAAGAGAGATGGAAGGAATATATAGAAACACTGTATGGTAAAGAACTTAGGCCGACAAGGTTAGACATAGAAAAGGAACATGACGTAGAAGAAGATAGCTTAGGTCCAGGCATACTCGACGGTGAAATAGAAAGGGCATTAAAGGAGATGAAAGCAAATAAGGCTGTGGGGGTGGACAATATTCCTGTAGAAATGTTGAAATGGTTAGGGAAAGGTGGGAAGAAGGCCATATATGGACTGATTCGTAGTATCTATGAGGAAGGAATCTGGCCGGAAGATTTTGTGAGATCGGTGTTAGTTCCTATTCCAAAAAAGGCAAAGGCTTCGTCATGTGAGGATTACAGAACAATAAGTTTGATATCCCACGCAGCTAAAGTTATTCTCAGGATCATCAACAAAAGGATAGAGAGTAAGGCAAATGATTACTTAGGGGATGATCAGTTTGGGTTCAGGAAAGGAAGAGGTACGCGTGATGCCATTGCAGTAATGAGATCACTAGTCGAGAGGAATATAGAATACAATCAGGACGTTTTTGCCTGTTTTGTAGATTTCGAAAAAGCGTTTGATAGAGTGAATTGGGAAAAATTAATGCGTGTATTGCAGAAAATAGGAATGGATTGGAGGGACAGGAGACTGATCCGCAACCTGTACATGTCTCAGACTGCTCAGGTGCGAGTGGGGAACGGAGAGTCCGGATGGGCAGTGTTAGGAAGAGGTGTAAGGCAGGGTTGCCCATTGTCACCGGTACTGTTCAACGTATATGTAGAGGAAATGATTAAAGAGGCATGGGAAGAACTGGAGGTAGGAATGAAAGTCGGAGGGGAATTCGTAAAATCGGTTAGGTTTGCTGATGACCAAGCATTAGTTGCTCAGTCAGCCAAGGGGTTGCAAGCATTGTTGAGTGAATTGGAGGTTCAGTGCGATAAATATGGGATGAGAATAAATATTAATAAAACAAAGGTTATGCGATTTTCCAGAAAGAAAAAGGCTAAGCTAAATATTAAAATAGGAGGGGAAAAAATAGAGCAGGTAGAACAGTTTACATATCTCGGAAGTGTTTTGGACCAACACGGTCAAAGTGGTAGGGACGTAAGGAGAAGAATTGCGCTAGGCAAGGAGGCTTTCTCAAGGAGGAGGGAGTTGATGACGGGGACGTTGAGTAGGGATGTTAAGACAAGACTCGTAAAAACTCTGATATGGAGCGTAGCTATGTACGGCGCGGAAACGTGGTCGCTGAAGCAGGAGGATAGACGTAGATTGGAGGCTTTTGAAATGTGGGTGTGGAGAAGAATGGAAAAGGTGAAATGGACCGAAAGGAAAACAAATGAGGAAGTACTAGAAATGGTGGGGGAGGAGAGGGGTTTGTTGAGAGAAATCCTATGGAGGCAGGAAAAATGGATGAAGGGCGTATTGAGCGGTAGTGGAATGTTGAAGAGGGTAATAGAGGGAAGAATGTTGGGCAAGCGAGGTAAGGGTAGGAACAGGATAGGGATGTTGGACGAGATGAAGGGAGGAAAGAAGTACACCGAGATGAAGAGGGACCTCATATAGATTAGTTTGCTAGGTGGGGAGTCACAAAATGTTTATTTGATAGTTGTGTCCATCCAAAAACCTACCTTAACCGGTAGATTACCTAAAAAAAAAAAATATATATATATATATGTATACATTTTTTCTTACAGGTTCCCCCCACCTTTCCTCACCTAACTCCCAACCCCCTCAACCCTTACCCTTCCCTCATGGTTTATATATATATATATATATATATATATATATATATATATATATATATATATATATATATATATGTATGTATACATTTTTTCTTACAGGTTCCCCCCACCTTTCCTCACCTAACTCCCAACCCCCTCAACCCTTACCCTTCCCTCATGGTGCTACACCCCCTGCCACACACCTTTTTGGTGGCTCGCAGGGTATTTATGTAGATGTAGATATTTATTTATTAGGTGATCTACCGGTTAAGGTAAGTTTTTGGATGGACACAACTATCAAATAAACATTTTGTGATTCCCCACCTAGCAAACTAATCTATATCAGGTCCCCCTTCATCTCGGTGTACTTCTTTCCTCCCTTCATCCCGTCCAACATCCCTATCCTGTTCCTACCCTCACCTCGCTTGCCCAACATTCTCCCCTCGATTACCCTCTTCAACATGACGACCGCGGAAGCCTTGCCTCTCCCGCTGCCGGGCACGACACACGGCCTCTTGGGCCGAGTCCCGTAGTTGCCAGGACTCATATTATCTATAGTGCCTATCATTATATTCTTGGGAATCATAATTGAGGTGGTTTCCCGTTGCCTTCCTCAATAGTGTTTTTAACGTGACCCCATCACTTAATGGCCGCCCCACTGGGGTCAGACGCCATTGCAGCCGCCTCACTGAGGAACAGACGCTGCGTGGACTACCTTTCGTCTGGCTCCTAACCTTCGACCTATCTGGCATGGGTGACCCTGCCAGGAGGATCTTTACTCCCACCAACACAGTTCTAGGGTTCTATGGAACGCACCAGCCTTTCCACCACGTCAAGATTGTAGCCCAGGGGAGGGATGTGTATATATATGTATATTTTAATATATGTATATATATATATATATATATATATATATATGGTATAATTCTCTTAATATTATAAACTCCTGGAAGGGTCACCCATGCCAGATAGGTCGAAGGTTAGGAGCCAGACGAAAGGTAGTCCACGCAGCGTCTGTTCCTCAATGAGGCGGCTGCAATGGCGTCTGACCCCAGTGGGGCGGCCATTAAGTGATGGTGTCACGTTAAAAACACTATTGAGGAAGGCAACGGGAAACCACCTCAATTATGATTCCCAAGAATATAATGATGGGCACTATAGATAATATGAGTCCTGGCAACTACGGGACTCGGCCCAAGAGGCCGTGTGTCGTGCCCGGCAGCGGGAGAGGCAAGGCTTCCGCGGTCGTCATCCCACAAAACCCTTGCAGGGAAGAAATAACTGCAGCAGGACAGAAGACTCAGAAGAAGGCGAAAGTAGTTAGAATAGGAACCTGGAACGTCAGGACAATGTTGAGGAGAGGCAAATTAGAAAATATTAAGCGAGAGAAGGAAAGAGGTAATATAGATGTTTTAGGTCTCTGCGAGGTGAGATGGAAGGATAGCGGGGATTACTGGAGTGACAATTATAGAGTGAAATACAGCGGCGGGGACAAGAGCCAACGAGGGGTTGCCGTAATTTTAAATAAAGGGGCAGGAAGAAGCGTAGTCAACATAGAGCAAGCCACAGATAGAATTTTACTCGTAGAGATTAAAGCAGAGCCGACGAACTTGGTCATTGTTCAGGTATACATGCCACCGAGCAACCACAAGGAGGAAGAAGTCGATAGGATGTATGATTAGTTAGAGGATATCATCGCGAGTGTTCCTGCAGGGAAACATTTGATAGTGATGGGGGATTGGAATGCGACGGTAGGCGAAGGAAGAGATGGTGGTGAGGTGGGTGACTATGGGTTAGGCACGAGGAATGAACGCGGGGAGAAAGCAATTGACGGAGTCAATGCGGAAGTACTAGAAATGGTGGGGGAGGAGAGGGGTTTGTTGAGAGAAATCCTATGGATGCAGGAAAAATGGATGAAAGGCGTATTGAGCGGTAGTGGAATGTTGAAGAGGGTAATAGAGGGGAGAATGTTGGGCAAGCGAGGTAAGGGTAGGAACAGGATAGGGATATTGGACGGGATGAAGGGAGGAAAGAAGTACACCGAGATGAAGAGGGACCTGATATAGATTAGTTTGCTAGGTGGGGAGTCACAAAATGTTTATTTGATAGTTGTGTCCATCCAAAAACCTACCTTAACCGGTAGATTACCTAATAAATGAATATATACACATACATACACACATATCCTCGCGCAGTCCCTAACCTGTACGTTAATATTTATTGTAATGAACTAAGTCCTGAGGAATTTCGGCTACAAGCATTCTGGTCCCTTATCGTTCTTGGAAAAAATGATATTTTAAACCTGTCAGTCTTGCAGTCTATCTCTCTAGTCTTATATTGAGGATCCCTTCGACCGTAATACGTTGGGGTTCGTATTATATCCTTGATGTCATCGGAAAAGGGCCCATCTTTAAATGTTTTTAATAAGTTTAATCTATATTGGAATCGCCGCTGTGTAAGAAAATCCCGACCTAAATTGTCTAGCAAAGTGGATACGCTTCTGAGTTGGTCATCACAATGTTTGACAAATCTAGCCCCCCTCCGCTGAACTCGATCTAATTCCGAAACCAAATTTATATTATGAGGATCCCATATACTGGCAGCATACTCCAGGTGGGGTCTGACCAAGGCAAGGAAATATCGTTCTTTCACCTTTTCGTCGCATTTACCTAGCACTCTTTTCACAAATCCCAGTTTTTTATTAGCACGACCGCATATTTCTCGTATGTGTTTTCCCCAGGACAGATCGTGAGTAATCGTTACACTAGTCTGACTGCAAACATCTTATATTGTCCACCTCCGCGGCCATTTCTCTCTTCTTAACCATGCGCTTACTCCCTCTTTGCGAGTGCCACCTTCCTTGGGCACCTGCAATCATTTCCTCCTGCTGCTCGTGTGCCCTCTTCCACTTTTTCCTCCCTATGATCTCATTTTATATTCTCTTCACTTATTCTTTCTCGAGCTTATTTTGTCGTTAAACACTTCGAGACATTTCTGTGACTTGAGGGCGGTTATAAACTCAACAACTCGGTGGATTTATAGTAGTTTTAACCCTTATATTGAACTGTCAAATGTGCGTATGTTTCTGGCGTGTGACTTACGAGGACACGTAGTTTGCATAATTTGGTCATTTCTCTGTTGTAATATCTCTCTTTCTCTTTTTAGGAGGTGGTCCCCCACTCTCATCTGGTGAGTTATGGCTTTTCTTTACCTACATTCCATGTCAATTGATTTGCATGTAATTTGCACTCTGCCTGGGCAAAGTAAACTTAATACAATGTGAGTTATGACTGCAGATCGAAAATGCATGATGAGCTATTTATTGGACTATTGTTGGGCGGAGTATTTGGCATGCAATTTTCTCTCTACATAGGTCCGCGAGCACGAACCGCCTTAGAAGATACTCTTGAACCTGCACGTTTGCACTCTTAGGTGCATGCACCAGACACGCACGCACACCCTAACCAACTACCCAATCCCGTGAGAGATGATTCTATTTCACGACATAAGGAAAAATAATTTGGAATAAATGCCACCGACGTCGAGTGAGTGAAATGAAGGGATCTAGTGGATGACCTGAGCGTTTCTCACAAAACTATCCTTCAGATCTTAGCATATTCTATCGAATCACCCGGAACGAAAATCAACATGGAAATTGCTGTGGGCAGGAAATTGTCTATGAACTGTGCTGTTCACTGTATTGTATTGTCAAACCCTGTTTCCTTTTTGTAGTGTAGCAAATGACTGTGATAGTGTTCTTAACAACGACGTTGTGTCCGTCAAAATGACCAAAAATGGACCCCGCGCTCCGTCGACCACTGAAGCACCGACAATCAGTTTACCGAGCCGGGATTTCCAAATACATTTTTCGCGATTTATTGTGAATCAATAATGATATCACTTTTCGTGAGCATAGTAACGCGAATTTTCACAATTGGATGTCCTCCTCGGATGAAGGACATCGATCGAAGGATTTTTCTGTTGCTCGGGGAAACCTCCGTCAGGAATTAAAGGAATAATATGGGAGCATAATTTACGAAATGCTTAATTACATTGTAATTTGAAAGATGTATATATACCACGTTATTGGTAGGTAATCTACCGGTTAAGGTAGGTTTTTTGATGGACACAACTATCAAATAAACATTTTGTAACTCCAAAAAAAACCCAATCCAGCAACCTAATCTACATCAGGCCCCTCTTCATCTCTGTGTACTTCTTTCCTCCCTTCATCCCGTCCAACATCCCTATCCTGTTCCTGCCCTTTCCTCGCCTGTCCAACATTCTCCCCTCTATTACCTTCTTCAACATTCCACTACCGCTCAATACGCCTTTCATCCATTTTTCCTGCCTCCATAGGATTTCCTCAACAAACCCCTCTCCTCACCCACCATCCCTAGTACTTCCTCATTTGTTTTCCTTTCGGTCCATTTCACCTTCTCTATTCTTCTCAATTAGACATTGGATGTTGAAGACTGTGATAGTTGGGGGAACTCTAGAAAGCATGGACATTTCATTCTATGCATGTTGTACGGAATGATTGGAGAGCTGAAGTATGGGAAATTGAAGAATGGCTAAATGGCGTATGTGATGACATTTTTTGTTTTATTTTTATTTAGTACCCTGTGAGCCAAAACTAGGGTGTGTGGACGGGATCTTGACCTAAAACACTTTTCCTTCCTAGCGTGGTCGGACAAACGTTTTATTTTAATCCCTTATCGTTCGTGGGAAATATTACGTCAAAATCTATTTTTTCTGCACTTAATCTCTTTTTACGTGATCTCTCCTACCGTCATGCCATATAGCTGATAATACATTTTCAACATAATTGTTTAAGAAACATTTTTCCAATTTATGCAAGAGAATTAATCATTAATTTAAGCTTCGCTTCATGAATAATTCCGAAACTAGGTCCTCCAGCATTTTGGATACGCTATATCATAACGTTTCACAAATCTAGCTCCTCTACGCTGCACGCAATCCGGTTCGGCAATCTATCCATCTTTTTGGGGATCCGATATACTAGCAGCATATTCCAAATGAGGCCTAAACCAGCGAAAGATAACTTTTTCATACCTTTTCATCATAATTCCCCAGTACTCTTTTTAACCTAATTTTTTTAACCTAACCCTAATTTTTTGTTAGCTTTCCCGTATGTTCCCCCTAGTATCTTTTTCACCCAGGAGAGATCGTGAGCGAGGGTAACACCTATGTATTCAATCAAGTCTACGCATTCCATTTTGGTGTTCCCGATGCACTAGGGATTCGAAAGGGGATTGCTCTTTTTCCAAAAATGCATTACTAAACACTTTCTCAGTTTAATTCTAATTGCCAAGAGTCGCACCAGCGTTGTATCTCCCGCTTTAGCATAGCATTAGCATAGCGTTTCCCTCGCTATGTTACGGTCATCTGATAAAGCTGCTGTGTCCTAAGGATCACGGATATCACGGCAAACCACTGGATCTTCGGCAAATAAACGTATCTTAATAGTGACTACGGGGTCAATGTAAAGTAGGAATAAAGAGGTCCGATAACACTTCCCAGAGGAACACCTGAAGTAACTTCTACTGCATTTGGATGGAACTCCATCTTTAAATCTTAGTACCCGACCATTCAATAAGCTTTTGATATTTTCCTCTATGGTATATGCTTCTACCTTTGTAATTAGTTTACAAAAAGTTAGGTTGTCGAACAAATTTTTAAAATCTAGAAATACCGCGTCCGTTGGGACGCGGTATTTCTAGATTCTAAACTCTATCCCGATCTAAAGACATTTTGAATAAATTTAGCGCAAGCTCTGTCTCGCAGAATTTACCCTTTCTGAAACCGTGCCTGTTATTCATCAATAACTTCTGACTGTCGAGATCTTCCACTATCAAACTAGCAACTGTGTTTCATGACCTGGCATGAAATGAATGTGGGGAAAAGAAATTGGTCTGTAATTGTTCGGTTCCTCCCTTTCTCCGTTGTGTTTTGTCAGAAGAGGAAAGGAAATATATTATTGTTCTTTCTGTAAGCAGCCAATTATACCTCAAACCTTAGAATTCTTATCTTAATATTAACGGTGGTAAACCTCGTTATTGACATTTTGAATATTCTTTAGAATTCGGACTAAATATAAAATGTCTAAGTAATAACGTGATTATGCAAACCCATGCTCACCTCATGGGCTTCATAATATCCCTCTGCGCAATTGCCTCAGTCACTTTTCCCATTCGCAGAACATCATTGCGTCTACTTCAATATGTCTACCATAAACTGCTCAAACCCCTACTCAATAAAATGTGTTTCCGAAATTTGCATCGGGGGCGGCGCCGCTATCTCCCGCTCTCAGTAGTCACCTCTCCCTTGCACCGTTCTCGCTTGCTCCCCTCCCTCCATCTCTTAGGCTTATTTCTCGCGCGGAAAATTCCCCCATGCCATGTTTGCATTTTTAGGAGAGAGAGGCCTCCCCACCCCTCCCCCTCCCTTAGCTTCATTTTCAAACCCCAACCCAGTGCCCTGAGTGGAAGAGATAGTCTCATCGCTTTTCAAGACTGCCGAGAATTTCAATTACCACGGCGGCGTTTGCTTTCTCGACTGGGCGGAGGGGAAGAATAGACCCTCCACTCTATCCACCCCTCTCCCTTCCTCCGCTATTTCTCTTGTAGCCCTAAATTACTTCTCATTTCCCCATCCTATCCCGCCCCACGCCTACCTCGCCCCCAACGCAGCGGGGGAGAGGGTGCCGTTTCCTGACACGCGTCGCGAGTATGAAATGCATATGATTCGACCTCTCCGTACATCATCGTTCCAATATGCGTGCATTAAAATAACTATAGGTGTCTAAACTTATAATAATTCAAACTCCGGGCAACGGGAGTCCTCGCACAGCTGAAGCGTAGTGCTGAATTACGTTTAAAAATTGAAATTTACCAAGGCTACAATTGTATGCAGTAACATTAGTCACTAATTCCTGGCGGTGCTTTTGTGAAGAATTTATAGGTGAAAAGTTTTTGAACGCAATATTGATTAAAATGAAATGGATCGTGTAGCAAGTTATTTCAGGCATTTGTAGTTATTTAGCCGTATCAATAGGAATGTGTTTTTCGCTTAGGCTATCATTGTCAGCATTACTGTTTATTTTGTCAATTCTGATTACCATTTGGATTGTGAGTGGCAGAGAAAATGTTAAAGGAGGAGTTAATTGTGTAGTTTGTTCTAATGAAATTTTATTATATAGACTGAAATAATCTCCTTAAATGAAGGTCAAGTTCAAATCAAAGGTGAAAGAGCTATCGTGTAAGTTATTTCAGGTGGCGACCACTTTACCTTCTTCTGGAATCGTCTCCATGAAGAAGTTATTGGCGTCAGAAATTACAAAATAATTTAGAGAGAATCTATTGATTGAAACGCTGTAAATTCCTCAAGTTATAGGAAATATTTTTATGAATTGGCGCGTGCATATTTAGTGGACTGCTGGCTGCCTCTGAAAAATGTGATTGTCCGATCTTCCCCATTGTTCTTTTGGAGTGGTTCAAATGATCCAATCAGATCGCTCGGAGCCAACCGAAAATCCCCCTGAAGAGCAGCCAAAGTGCCCCGTGAGTCACTGTGACCTGAAGTGGCGCTTCCATGGGTGGACGAGAGAAACCGATGTCACAGAAAACAGCGCACGGAATGGCAATTCCGGTGGAAGAAGTCTGAATGTTTTCACCAAGACGGACGTCGCGAAAGCCTACAGTTAAACTTCTTTGATACTCGTAATAATATGAAATGAAACTTTTCTTCTCCTAACTTTTTGCATAATTTAAATTATTCATGCCATGCACCTATAATTTAGCCCACTTATTTGGATAGTTTAGGTAACCAATGATGTTTGAAGAAGATTTAAAATTTCACTTAGGTATTCATGCGTTAATTAGCGCTCTTTGTAGACATCCATGAAAAATCGTGGTATTTTGTTGCAATGTCCGTCTATAGCGAAATGGAATTCTTTAGCGCAAGAATGGAAAGGTATATTTTAATGCAAATATTTGTAAAAGTGGGAAAGTTAAACTAATGGATAATTGAAAAAACCCCAATACCCGTAAACAGTGTACAACTGTTTACGTCTACTGGGGTTTTTTTCAATTATTCAATACTATTAGCCGTTAAAGCTGATTCCTTCATCATTCATTATTGAACTAATGGCTAAAAAATGTCTATGAATATAAAAAGTTACAGAAAACGTATTCCGAGAGAATATGAACATTTGGAAATTTAACGCACAATTCATCCCTTTGACAAATATCTCAGATCTACATCACTTGCTGATGTAGTTTTCATCTTTAAACAAACTTTCACACTCTACGCGCGTACTTTCCAATCGTTTCCTTCGCTTTTGTGGTGTCTGTGTGAAGAGAGCGGTGCTCTTGAAGCATTATAAATATTAGAATTTAATGCTTCTCTTGTATTTCTTTAGAATCGTCTCAATTAGTTCAACAAAGGCGTCTGACTCCGTCTGGCGGTCCTTCTGGTGATGCCATCAGTCAGAAGCACTATTCCATTGAGGAAGGCAACGTAAATGCATATCCATTGTCACATCGATTGAAAAATATGGGCGGACGCAGAGAGAGGAGAGGACGGACGCACATGAATGGTGCCCATGTTCGACGTGCGATGGGATTGGCAGGGCCTCCGCACACGCCGCCTCCCCTTTTCAGCCGTGCTGAAAGCAGGGCAGAATAAAACCGTAATGGCTGGCATAGGAACATTGAATGGTTGAGTGATGATGAGGACTAAGAAGCTATTAAGGGAGAAACGAAGGAAGGAGGTTATGAACATGTTAGATTTGTGCTAGGTCTAATGGAGAGGCAACGGAGATTGTAAGATTGATAATGGCCGAGTAATAAATATCGGGAGGAAGGAGAGTCAGCATGGAGTGGCCGTAGTACTGAAACTGAGGAAAAGGTTAGTGAGAGCAGACGAGTGAAAGGGAGGGATGAAAGTACCCGACCGATCGAATGGCAATGGAAGTGTTCACGCCGACAAATAGTCACCAGAAGGAAGGAGTGAAAAGTTTGTACGGTCTTTTGGAAGAAATGTTTGGAGATGTGGCTGGAAGGAAGAGTCAAATAGTAATGAGGAAGGGGTGGTTGAAAAGCAGCAATGGGCGAAGGGAGAGAGGTTGGCAAGTAGTTTAGGAATGATCTCGGATATAAAGCAAACGAGTTCTGCAGAAGAAAGGCGTTCACAATAGATCTCACCTGGCTCAGACGCTATCATAAGCGTAGGTACACCCGGGAGACCCCCGGAGAAAGGGGCAGGTTTCAGATCCAGATAATTTTATGATCGGACAGAGTTTGAAGTATAGCGTCATCAAACCACACAGCTTTCCAGATGCGGGTGGAGGATCGGGTCATAATTTAGTTGTTCACGAAATGGATTTAAACATTTAAAAGGATTTAGAAGAATAGGAGTGCTCGAAGGGAATCTAAAAGATTCCATGGGATTAAAAAGAAAGTATCCCAAAGAAAAACTTATAAATATCTAAATGAGGGTAGGGGAATGGAAATGGTTGTGGGAAGGTGGATGTGGAGTAAGATCGGGGTATTAATCTAAGTAAAGGAAACTATAGCAATGGCGGAGAATAATAATGAAGTTGAGAGCTATGGGTCACCGGGAAAAACATAATTAAACACGGGAGTGGGTAGAAGGTTTTTCAGTGGATACAACAATAAACTTAAACGAGAAAACTTGGGTTATTGGGTGAAAAAAATCATTGCAACCATAAGAGGAAATTTGAGGTAAAAGGGAATGTACTATAGAAGAAGGTAAGAGAATTTTCATGCTGTTTTAAGGAAAAAATGATGCATACCATTAGAGATGAGGGGGGACGGTTGTCGATGTTGAGGCAGTAGATGAGAGGGTGGGGCTGATACGATGGGGAGCTCAATAGGAAAGATACCCGTCCATTCATTTTAGAAATAGAAAGGGAATGGGCCCTAGACGAGGAGGGCTTCTGTCCAGAAATACAAGATGGAAGGGCGGAAATAGCACTAGGGGAGGTGAAGTCGAAGAAATAGTGGAAATAGATAACATCCATGTGGCACAATCAAATCATTTCTGGAAAAATAGAAAGAAGGTATGTTATGAATTTACCCGTATATGCAATGTTTATGGGGAAAGAATGTGGCCAGAAGATAGTCAAAAGTCAATTTCGATCCTCAATTAGAAGAAGTGTAAAACAGCTGAATAAGTTTTCCATAAGGTCCATAAGTTTTCTTTAACATGCGGCGAAAATGGTTTGTTTCATTGTCTTAGATTCATCAATAGAAGGTTGCAAAATAGAGCAAACAAATGCGTAGGCGAGATCAGTTGGTGAAGGGAGGTGAACGTGTGGCAATATTGCAGTGATGCGAAAATCAGCCGGAGGAGCAAATAGAGTCATGATATCTTTTTGTGTCTTGTGGATTTTGAGAAGTCTTTCAAACAAAGTGGGCAAAGTTAATGGAGAAATGACAAATTATGTGATTGGAAGAGAATAGACAGAGGGAAAACTTACCCGAAACTCGGGTACGTCGGGTAAGTGGTTGGAGGAAATATTGTAAGTTACGTTGACGGCCGAGTAAAAGGTGGGCAAGCAGAGGAAAGGAGAAAGTAGGATTTTGACGGGATAGAGGCAGGCCAAAGTTGTGAAGGAATGAAGAAAGAAATAGCGCAGTGCAAAGAAAGAGAGAATCATTGCAATACTAGCCGCTAGAAACCGTCCGAAACTTTTTTATGGTCGAATGACTTGCATGAATGATTTGCTGAAAATTCCATTTTCAGTGATTTAATACAAGGTTCGGTGACAATGTTTCCCTTATATATGTGCTTGAAGTACTGAATTAAGCCCGTCGGTTAAGTGTGCGCGCGGTCGCAGATCGTATTGGCATTGACGACAGAGCACACGCCATTATCACTGAAAATTTGGCGATGCGAAAGATCTGGGCTAAACTCGTCCTCCCGAAGGCGGACGACGGAGGGAAGACCAAACGAGCTGATTCGAGTGTATTCTTGGAAAGACCTTGTGCAACGGTATCGCGACGATTCCCGAACCCCCTTACAGTCCCGACTTGGCACCAGCGATCTACTATTTCCTATTCCCTGTAAAAGTGAGATCCTCCCTCAAAAGACACCATCACGGGACCCAAAATGCCGTCAGACAAGCTTACACGCGTATCCTTAAGGACCTTGCACCTACCAGGGAGCCTTTGAGTCGTGGAAAAGCCGCAACGGCAAGTGTTTTGACGCTCTAAAGAGATGTACTTTGAAAAATTGCGAGGCATAGTAGCAATTTCTGAAATAAATATATTTTTCCTAAACTTTTAAGTGTAAGATCAATCTTGTAGGTAGGAAACATGTACATTTCACGATAATGAGTATTTCAATGGGTACCGTGATGGATGTTAGTGATCAGGCCATTGTTCGAGAGAGCACCGGGTTCAAATCCTCGACAACGGCCAGAGTGAGCGATTTTGGCGGGAGTCAGTGCTTTCCGGGGGCCCGAAGATGGCACGGAGGAAGGGCGTGGCCCTATCCCTACGCCGAATTAATGACTCGATGCGCAGATCATTCGCATCGCCAAATTTTCAGTGATAATGGTGTGCACTGTCATTGCCTTATCAATACCAATATGCGATCTGCGATCACGCGCTCACTTAACCGACGATGGTCTGAATTCAGCTCTTCACGCACACGTGGCGCGTCGTCGTCGGCTCATGACGTCGACAGCCAGACAGCGCGGAGCTCGTCCTCCACACCCTCTCGGCCACTTTTGAAGATCTTAAATACTGCACTTTGTGAAACTCTTTATTCCTTGAACACTTGACAATGCATGTCCACCATCTCCGTACCCGATCTACACAGCCCAACACCAAATTGTATGGCATTCCACTGTTCAATCGTTCGCTGCATTTGGCGCTCCCTCCGAGTCGCTCGACAGATGTCCACTACAATCACGATCTAACCTAAACCAATGCTCGTAGGCGATTGGCGCATGTCGAAGTTCACACTTCCCACCTGTACCGTGTGACCGCACTGCGACGTACCGTGAATTCAGGAAAATATTGCTCCCGATACTTTTTTGCTAATTTTGTTCATTCCTCCTGGTTATTTTAAACTGAACGAGCTTAATTTGATTTGGCTAATTTGTTGGACTTCGTGGAAATGAAATATTGCCATAATATTTTATATGGAGCGTGGTGCGTCTGGTTGGTGAATGTCACTATATGTACAGAGAGATAAATAATGTTAGATTGGAGGCTATTTAAGAGTGAACAATAAACGAATGTAGGCTTGATGGTATCGTTTATAAATTGACGTTTGTCTAATACGTGAGAAAATTAAATATTATGATCTTGGGAAAGATGAAGCCCCTGAAGGGAAATTTAATAATGTTGAAGGAACGATCTGCGGAGGTGCTGAGAAGGATTTGGATGATGACGGGCGGCTTCGTTGAACGAAGGAACGGGGAAGGAGGAGGGGGGAAGTTGATACCGTATTCTTAACGGTATGAAGAGAAACAATGAATTTCGCAAGATGGGGAGAGAGAGAGCAGATGAACTTTTTAATTCCTTTCGGTTGTTGTACAAAATTATTATTCCTCGAAAGACAAAATATAAATATGATAATTTTTGATTTGGTGGCTGATTATTTCAAAACCACTCTCACTCTGGAACAAGTGTCATTGTAACAAGATGGCTTAAATGTAAAACTTAAATGTAAAAATTCTCCAAACGAGCAATTTTTTTTTACAAAAACTCTTCAACAGATAAAAGTCGAAGGTGTATCATCCATAAAATGTATTTTAAAGTTTAACTTTATGCTACATGATTATTGTTAGCTTGATGTGTAATGTAAAGTTTTTATCAGGGTTCTAAATTTGACCCTAGTATTCCGTCGGTGGCAGCCATTGCGGGTTGAAACATCGCCTACGTCAGCGAAGGGACAACAATACGCGTCATTGAAATGCGCTTTCGTGCGAATGAATATCTGTGTAATGAAGATAGTAGGCCTAAGAAGAGTTTGCTCTTCCAGATATCAACCGGCTTGAAATGTTTTCAGACCATCAAATCAGGTCTTTTAAAGAAGTACATGAAGGTTGACCCGAAGCTCATATCACTGCTCTTACGGAAGAAATAATTAATAATACCGCTGCTACATTTGCTAGATGAATAATCTAATAATGCTGAAAGTAGTTCTTACAAGAATACTGAAAATTTTACAGAGTGCCACGTCAATACCATTTCAATTTTACAGAATACCACGTCAATACAAAGCATTTCCGGAAGAGAACATACTTCGTTCTCCCACATACATTTTATTATGCACGACCTAGGTTTCGACTTACAAAGTCACCATTAGGTGTAGTACAGAGGACATGCAACTTTATATACTTCTATACATGTATTTTACCTGATGATGACGTTACAAGTGGATACCTAGGTCGTGCATAATAAAATATATGTGAAAGAACAAAGTATTTTCTTTTCCGATATGAATCGCTTCCACAAAGTGACGCCTCAAACCATTCTATTCGAAGAATTATCCATTTTGAGAAACCGGCGTCAGCGAATCGAACATGTTTCAAATTACAACGACGCCTACTGACTCTATGCTGAAGTCAAATAGGTACTGAATATGCATTTCACATTAAGCTAACAATGCAACGTATATTCAAATTATCCATAATACATTATTCGCATTACAGCTCTTATGTTCTCTTTATTTTTCAAACCTCGAATATTATTTAAAATATTTTCTTCGGTATATCATTCATATTTGTTTTTCATTTCCAATTTTGCATGTAGTAAAGCATTCACCTTAACAACAATTTTTAGTTATTTTCTTCATCTTTTATATAGAGCTGTGCACGTTCCTTATTGTTGATAATGTCTTCTGCATAAATCTGGCATGTTTCGCACATCTTATGATGTACGAAATATTTTATATTACCATGATAAATGAGCATTCAAATGGGCACGATACATAATGTACAAATCCTTATTATTTGTTAATGAGTCATGGCACCCTCACTTCCCCGCTTGGGGCACTTGATTAATATTCAAAGATTTCATTTAGTTTCTGAACAAGATTAAAAATTATAAATGTACAGTATTGCTTTGGATGGCTTTATATTTTAGAGAATTATTAATTTGGATAACTTCTTAAGACTGATTTTAAATTGTACAAATGTAATTGATGGTGTTCGGTGTAACTTTGTGAAATCGATTCATAATGGGAATGAAAGGATGATGACTTTGTAATCTGTTTCACGTTTCCCTGAATATGATACGGTTAACTCTATTAAGCACACCCTCAAGTCAGAAAACCTAATCATTCAAAAGGCAGATAAAGGCAACGCAGTGGTGATTATGAAAAAATGTGATTACATCGAGAAATGTGAGGAATTTATTGAGGAGAACGGGATTAAAGAACTGCAATCAGACCCGACGTCCAAGTTTCAACTAGAATGCAAAAAATCGTTAAAATCGTGTTCGGTGCTATTCAAAGAGTTTGCTGTGAAGAGATTATATCAAATGAACCCCTCAGCTCCTCAATTTTTCGGGTTACCAAAGATAAACAAGCCTGGAATTCCGATAGGACTGGCAGTTTCAAACGTGACCGCCTCCAACCACCTACTAGCGAGAAAACTAAACAACGTGTTCAGACGTCACTCTAAATTTTCAGAAAAATTCGGAGTCGGCAATTCCATAGATTTAATCACCCGGCTATCAAAAGTGACCATCCCAAACAAGTGCATCCTAGTGTCATTCGATGTGTGTAACCTTTTTCCCAGTGTCCCACCCAAGAAAGCTGGTCATTTCAGAAACCCTCCTGTTTCCGAAGTCTGAGGACAGGACAAGAACTTTTGAGGACAGGTATTCCACAGAATTACTTTAAGTTAAACGGACGATATTTCGAACAGCCCAATGGCCTAGCCATGGGCTCTCCTTTTTCCCCGCTACTGGCGGTTATTTACATGGACCATTTCGAAAAAGGTTTGTTCTCCTCTTGTAATGGAGAGACCAAAAATGCCTTGTTTTGGCATGGATATGTAGACGATGTGTTTTGCGTGTGGGTGGCTTCCAAAAGGCAACTTGAAATTTTTCTATCGTATATAAATTCATTGAATCACAATTTGGTATTCACGTGCGAAATAGAAAATAACAATTCCCTCAACTTCCTGGATTTAAACGTTTCAAAAATGAACAACCACCTAGAGTTCTCCATTTTTCGGAATGATTCTTATACTGATTGAAGATTTACTTTAATTCAAGGAATTGTTTTCCTCAAAAGTTGTCCGCTTTTCACAACATGATTAACAAGTTAGTTCGCATTCCCATGTCTCAAACTAATTTCGAAAAGGAATCAGCTACAATTAAAAAAAATTGCTAGAAACAATGGCTATTAGGAGCAACTGATAAATAATTTGTTTTTTTTTTTTAATTTAATCAACTGGCAGTCAGAGACATTTATAAATCCCAACCGCTAACAAGACTCAACAAATGGCGTAGAATCCTATATCTGGATCACATTACTATGAGAATTTGCAGAAAACTGCCGAAAGATAAGTTTAAAATAGCCTACCATAATAAATCGAACCTCAGGAACCCACTCTCCCACGCAAAGGCAATTCCAAAAAGTGATAAAAGTGGATTGTATAAATTAAGATGTGAATGTGATGCAGTGTATGTTGGACAAACAGGGCGAAAATTCGAAGAACGGGTGAAGAAACACCAGGCCTGCGTGAAAAACAAAAAATCAATGTCAAATGTTGCTAAACATCTATTAGAAAATGACCAAATGACCGTGACTTTAAGTTTGAAATCTTGCATGTGGAAGGGAGGGGACTCAGACTGGATGCTTTGGAGCAGTGTGAAATTTAAAAAAGTGTACGCTCCTAAGAGAATATTGTTAATGGCCTTGTACACCTCCCACTCCCCTCTCCTAAACCTACCACTACTCGATGCCTGAGCTAATGAGGGTAAAAAACCCGTCCCCCAATACTCTCCCTTGACCTCAAGATATGTAAAGGGCTTTACGTGTATGTATATAAACCGTTTTTAAAATACAACCACTTTCCTCTGCCATTAGGAGGAGTGCTCCCCACAGGGGATCTCCTCCCCCTCTCCAACCTTCCCCCCCAGCCATCATCGCTCGCTTCCCTCCCCCACCTTATCACCTCCCCGCCCCTACCTGAATGTAATATATATAGAGGGATGTCTGTAGAGGTGTTACCTGGCGATGACGTTGGATGTCGAAACCCGGGTCGTATCGTAATAAATTTCTGTGAAATTACAAAGTTATCATCCTTTCATTTCCTGTATAAATGTACTTTTAGGAGTAATATCTCTTAAAAATTTGGAAGGCATCATGAATTAAGAATCTTTTTGTTTTTTACATCGTAAATATGAATTGAAGTCGATGCATATCTTGTGTTAAATTGTGATGAATTCAGTTGTGCAAAGAAAAGGCCTAGAAGTTGGAAGTGAGTGAGTCGGGCCAAAAATGCGTCGCTACTTGAGAAAGAACAAGAAACGCATCGCACACAAGTCGGTATGATACGCTTCATGTGAGGCTTTATTTTAATCTGGTAACCGACTGCGTTCTCAAAATTATTTCCATTATCTACATCTACATAATACCCCGCAAGCCGCCGCAAGGGCGTGTGGCGGGGGGTGTTAGGTCACCACCCAAAAAAGGAAAAAAGAAATACCGCATTTAAAACCAACACACACATGCAAACCCCAATCCATAGCAGTGCACACATTCATAGAAACATCCCATCATTCCACGCACATGCAAACACACATCCACCTACCTTCACTCCACAAGCATGCAAGTACATAAAGTACATACGCTTAACTACAACAAATAAATTTACCCCAGGATGCAGCAAGAAATTTATCAGGAAGTGCAAGCTAGATTTTAGTAAGTAGCTAGGCGAAATACCACCACCACAAGAACGTGCTACATAAAACTCTCTCTTACCCAAGGTGAGGAATCTGGCCCAACGCTGCAGGTAGGAGGAGGGCTCACTCACGGAGAGGGACAAGGGGTGGAAGGGGAAATTTAGGCTACCAGAAGCAGAGCAAACAATACTGTAAACAGCACTACATTACTTAATGGCATTCCAATACGGTCATGCTGGAAGGGTTTTGACACAACGCACAGGAGATTAGTTACATTATGGTACATGCTCTATGCGTGTGCGAGCAGGTAACAAGCCAGGGGCCGCCATGCAACGTAGTCCAAGTCATCGGCACCGAATCGCGTAACTTGCACGCACGATTCCTTTTCGCGTTTTCAAAAATGATTTTGTTTATCGCTCGAATGATGATCTTTTGTACAACAGTGGTGCGGATAAGACGAAAGAAAGAGTCATTGCAGACGGAAGGAGAATGATCTATCGATTCCACGTGGCTGTAATTTATGGGAGCCGAAGGCCATGGGAGGGAGGTATGCTTCCTTTGGCGTCAATGGCCGAGTACCACAGAGGAAATATTACCAATTTTAGGTTTTAGTGACGATTAAGAACATTGAATAGACATTCCTTATTATTGCGAGGGTACCTAGGTAATTTGGTGTGAGAAGAATCGCTTCAAAGTTAATGCAGGTAGTACTTACTCCTTGGTTTTTCTAGTGAAGCAAAAATATTTAATTTTAGAAAAAACGTCTGGAATCCACCGCCGGCATAAAATGTATTTCTGACTGATGAAATAGCGATATTAGAAGTAAAACACCTTAACGATCTCTGCCGCAAAGGTGGATTTCCACACCTCCATGCTGTGTCATTAACTACTCTGTTGCAATTTTACAAGTTATTTAAATGAATCATCGATATCTACAGGGAAATCGAATATGCATACGATATCGATACGATAATAATATCGATGATGGCATCGATAATGATATCTATATATAGCGGTTACATCTAATATTTACAAATAACTTTTTTTTAAATTTCATATTAACCGAATAGCGAGTAGTCTAATGCCCCAATGAATATGTTCACTGCTTAAACATTAGTGAAATATCACTGGAGGCTATTCATTATTTTTATTATAAGGTAACCTACAGGTTAAGTTAAGTTTTTCGATGGACAAACTATCAAATCAAAACCCAATCCAGCAACATACTAGTACTACACTCTACTTCAGGTCCTTCTTCATCTCTCTGTACTTCCCTCCTCCCTTCAACCCGTCCAGCATCTCTATCCTGGCCTGCCCTTTCCTCGTTTGCTTAACATTCTCCCCTCTATCACCGTCTTCAACATCCCACTGCCACTCAATACGCCTTGCATCCATTTTTCCTGTCTCCATAGTATTTCTCCCAACAAACCCCTCTTCTCGCCCGCCATACCTAGCACTTCCTCATTTGTTTTTCTTTCGGTCCATTTTACATTCTCCATTCTTCTCCAGACCCACATTTCAAAAGCCTCCAGTCTACGTCTATCCTCCTGCTTCAGCGACCACGTCTCCGCACCATACATTGCTACGCTCCATATCAAAGTTTTTACGAGTCTTATCTTAACATCCCTACTCAACGTCCCCCTCATCAGCTCCCTCCTCCTTGTGAAAGCCTCCTTGCCAAGCGCAATTCTTGTCCTTACATCCCTCCTACTTTAACCGTGTTGGTCCAAAACACATCCGAGATACGTAAAATGTTCTACCTACTCTATTTTTTGCCCTCCTATTTTAATATTTTGCTTAACCGTTTTCTTCCTGGAAAACGCATAACCTTTGTTTTATTAGTATTGATTCTCCTCCCATAGCTATCGCACTGAACCTCCAATTCACTCAGAAATTCTTGCAACTCCATGGCTGTTTGACAACATAGACCTTGAACATCAAAAAGCCCAATTGATTTTACGAATTCCCCTTCAACTTTCATTCCTACATCCAGTTCTTCCCATGCCTCTTTAATCATTTCCACCATACATATGTTGAACAGAACCGGTGATAATAGGCAACCCTGCCTTAAACGTCTTTCTAACACTTCTCATCCGGACTCTCCGTTCCCCACTCGCACCTGAGCTGTCTGAGATATGTACAGGTTGCGGATCAGTCTCCTGTCCCTCTAATCCATTCCTTCATGTATTTTCTGCAATACACGCATTAATTTTTCCCAATTCACTGTATCAAACGCTTTCCGAAACCTACGAAACGGGCAAATACGTCCTGATAGTATTCGATTTTCCCCTCGAATAGTGATCTCATTACTTCAATGGCATCACGTGTACATGTACCACTCCCCTTCCTAAACCCAAACTGATCATCCCCTAAGTACATTCATTCAGTCATTTTCCCTACTCTTTATCCTTTTGGTGATGATCCTGAGAACAACTTTAGCTTCGTGGGTTATCAAACATATTGTTCTGTAGTCCTCACAAGGAATAGGAACTAACACTGACCTGACAAAGTCTTCCGGCCAGATTCCTTTCTCATAGATACAACAAATCAGTCCATGTAGAGTCTTCTACCCTCATTTTCCTTAACATTTCAACAGTTCTACAGGAATGTTGTCTACCCCCACGGCCTTATTTGATCTCATCTCCCTTAATGCCATTTCTATCACATCTTCGAGTGTGCCTGGAACTAAGCTATCTTTTTCTACTTCATGTTCCTTTCCTATGTCTAAACTTTTTGGCCTAAGTTCTAAACCATACAGAGTTTCTACATATTCTTTCCATCTCTCTTGAATCTTTTCTGCGTCAACTTTGTTATCTTACTTCACATACGAGTGAGTTAAGATAACAGTTGACACCCCCACCTACTCGTATATGTTAGCACAGATCTTCCCCTCTCACTTCCCAATAATAACTTAACCTTGCTGTATAGCGCACCAATTCCACCCTTCCTCTGTAAACTTTCATATCCTTGCTTTGCGTTTTACACCATTCTTATTTTGCTTTATTTGTGGTCAATCTCAATTTAAAGTTTAACTCTTTGTACTTCATTTTGCCTAACTCTCTGTCTACATTCTTCCATTTTCTTCTCCCACCCATTTTTTTAATCATTTCATCCGTGATCCATGGTTTCCTTATCCTTCTCCCGTGAACGGTGCCTATAGTGTCTTTTGCGGCTTTCGATATCACTTTCTTGATACATTCCCGTTTTTCTTTGACAGTACTCAGGTCTTTACCGTCATCCATGATTTTTCTACAGCCTGCTGATACTCCTTCCTTTTCAATTCATTTAATGCTTCTAAATTCCATTTCCTAACCTGCTTTTTCCTTTTGAATCGGAAGATACATTTCATAGCAACTAAATTGTGGTTCCTAACCTCGTCCCTAACCCATAGTCCCCCACCTTATCACCCTCTCTTCCTTCGCCTACCGTCGCATTGCAATCACCCCTCACTATCAAATGTTTCCCTGCTCGAACACACTCGATAATATCTCATCGTACACCCTATCGACTTCCTCCTTATGGTTGTTCGGTGGCACGTATACCTGAACGATGACCAAGTTCGGGAAGACAAAGAAACTGCGGGAGATGCCGCAACAGTAACTTTTAACGGAGTCATCCACTAATATGCATTTTAATGCAATAATTTCATAGTGTAAAAATCATTCGCCTTGACCGGGATACGAACCCGGATCCCTCAATATCCGGCCGAGTTCTTTAGCCAGTTAAGCTATGATTCAATTAATTTTTATTCGGTCCAGTTCATACGTTTCACAGCAAGTGTTTACATTGTACATAATATCAGCTTATAGATTTTGGTTACAGAATATTTTTTCCATATAAATATATTCATACACATATATACATATAAACATAAAAAAAGCACATACACACATACATGTATAGGTATACATTCATATTTCTGCATATACAATTTTGATCCTATGCAATACTGTTGAAGGAAATCGCGGCGTCCTCTTAAACTCTGATATTTTTTGGCTTTTAAAGGAACAAGATGTTGTGACGAAATGCCGTAGATACAATGTCACAGGCATTCGTAGTCGTGTGCGACGCGCCACAGTCCACGAGGTTAAAGCCACTTAGGCTGTTTTACCTTAGACAAATTTCAAGAAATCTCCTATCTCCCATCTCTCGGTATGTGATCGGTAAACACTCCATTGCCATTCATTGCCGATCTCTCCTGATTGGAGGGACCAGGATGAACAGAAGCGTAAGATGTACACGGGTATCAAAATTTAGTCTTGTCACGTAAATATGCCTCGCTTTGAGAGTATTACTTTGTTGCTGGTCGCTAAATTGCCTTAGTCCACTATCCAAATTTATTGTTATGATCGCTAGATATTTGAATTATTCAAATTGAGTTATTTTCACAAAATGAATTATCGAACTCGAATGCCGAGACGCGGGTAAAACAAGGAATCGTGGTGGGCAATAATCATAAGCCTACGGCGAAGGAAATTGTTCACGCCGTAAATCACTTTGTGGTTTCAGTTTAAGCGAGACCCAGCCATTCTACTCTGCGAGCGCCACCAAAGGGGGCCGGGCCCCTGTTCTGACCGCCTTGGAAAAGGTAGAGGCATTGGGATGGGGTACACTGATCTATCTCCCCTGCATGTCCCTCCACAGGTTGTCAGTCGCTAGGCCCAGCGGGAGTGAGCCTGGCCCTCGCCTTGGCCACCGTCGTCCTCAGCCCCCTGGCCGTCGGACGCCTGTTCCTGCTCCTCCACTCGGGATGCTGGGCCCCGCACGGCTGTCCCCTCGCCGATTGCCCCCCCTTGGGGACCGAGGACCCCGCTGCTCTACGGCGAAGGGGCCCGCAGTCGCCGCTGCCCTCGGGGGAGTCCCGGGGTCCGTAGCGGCAGCCGAGAAGATGCCCTCCGAGAGCGCCGCCGAGTAGTGACCGTGGTGCTCCCTCCGAGGGTGTTTCTCGGCCAGCGGACAGTCGCAGTTGGGCCGCTTGAGGGAGAGGGTGGGGCGGCGATGGGAGTGGTACGTCGAAGAATCGCCGAGTTTCCCTCGATCGGAAGCAATGCGTCCTCTGGGACGATCGAGTTGCTAAAAATGAAAATAAGTAATAATTGACTGGGCCAAAGAGACTTTTTGGGTGGCGATTTATGGGAAGTTATTTGTTACCAATGTTCTGAAAATGCTTTAAACTTTGTACCGAGGGAGAAATGTCATCCCTGTCGAAATCGCGTCGAGGAAATATGTTGTCTTTTTGGGCCGAACGACAAAGGAGATCGGCGAGGGGTGTGCTTTGCTGTCGTATAAACCAAAGAATGTTCATTGTAAACATGATCCCATGGGAGAAGATGTTATTTAAAAAGTACTTGGGTAGTTACCTATAATTTTTGTTTGGTACTTCGCACTTATGGATTACGTTCTGACTCTGTAGGTAAACGAGAAATGCGAGATAAGCTAATGACTACTGATATAAGATCCCTGTACCATTAGATAAGGAAGGCTAACTTTCGGTGGCATATTCGAAGGAACCCCATGAAAACAAATTTTCGATCGGTAGCTGAAGTCGAACGACATATTGAATTATGGATGTCCACACATGACTATAAGCTTTTCAAGTAATCAGTAAAAGGTTATATTTATCCACAAGTCCAGGAGAACTGGAGAACGGCCACCGGTCACATAATTATTTTCATAATAGATAATAGAAGTGTGGCATTCCTACTTCAGCGCCGATTGACGTCTACTAGCTGCGTTCTCCTCGTTTAAAGCTCATCCAACTGGATTCTTCATCGTTCAGTGCAAAAACGTAGTGGTTTCCCGTTTTCGAATTCGGTAAATTTATCTTTACAGACGAATTCTGCTAAGAGCACTGGAGTTTAACCATTCCCTACTAATAAGTTATGCTTTTGAATGTAACCCAGAGACGACTAACAAGTTCACCCCAAAATAGATGGAGTTGTTGGTTCTCCCTTCCCTGATGAAGTGAAGCTGGCGAACATTTTGACGTATTTTCATTATTTATATTAAAGACTGACAATGATCACGATTTAAAATGAACTGATAATTATTGCCTAGCAAAGTATTTGTGAAATAAAATGTCTCATGACAAATGACGAACTAATATTGCAGTTTATGATTACCATTTCAGATGCCTTCTTAGGGTTTAGGTAATTGATAATCACTGTGACTATAAAAATGTAATGCTTGGCAATGCTGAAAATTTGATGCATTGTTTGTGTATCATATCAAAACACAGGTTCGTCTTTCGCTTCAAAGTCATTAATATTTTCCACGCCACTTCATGTTATCATTCCTATTTGCTTAATACCAATTTGAAACTGACGTTTGTATCATGGCCGACTTTATTCGGTTCCATTTCTTCTGACGTCAGTGTCTTGCAACAGGGAGTTGAGCTATGTGGGTGACGAAGCCAATTGGTCAGTCGGCTGGCAGTCGGTTCGGTGAGCGGTGAAAAGATTTGTGTAAGAAACATGACATGTTTGTCTTAAATTTATATTTACAAATAGGTGTAATTTATTTAAGACCTCTTTGAGATAATGACCAATCACGTGCGGTTCCGTCTGAATTTCTTCTTCCGGCAGCCTATCTCTCCTACGCCCATTGTCGTTTTGCGGTATTGTCACATATGTGGACTTGGAGCACGGCGCGGGGATTTCGTTCCTTCAATCGAGGAACTAAAGAACATATTTCGTACTTCCACCTCTCCACCAGAAGTATTTAGCCTCAATAGCCAACTCCCGTGTCATTTCTGGCTCGCAAAAATAACCTCTCACGGGTTTTTATGCACTGCCAAAGGTAAAAAATAATGCTTTTAACATTTCAATGCTTGAAATATAATGCGATAATTGGAATGAAAGAAGAAGTAGATTGAGTTCTAAATGATTATATAACCATGCAACATTTAATTGAATTTTTGTGAAGGAGGAAGTCTTTTAGAATGGGTTTGATATTTGACTAAATTAAAGAGACTTCTCTGTTGGGGATGGGAATTCATGAACGTGCTCGGTTTCGTTAGAAAATAACTGTAAAATTGAGTGATTAAGAATTCCGATGAAGCTACCTTTCATTTCCATTCCAAGGTTCATCGGCGAAAGGCAATCCCTTATGGCAATACGTACATTCGAGTTTGGTCCGGTGAGCAACATCAATTCATTAAGGAATCATGAAGGATGATCATTTACCGTTGTTGCTTTTTTATCATTGTTTAATTATTTTTCAAGCCGACCGACTTTATTAAAAAGAGTGCTGCTGCGATAGACTTTTTTCTGAGGTTATCAGAAACCGGAATCGAGGAATGATAGCTTTCCATGAGTTCCACAAGTGTGAAGCCAATAAGCTACGATTTATCCCAAGAACCGAAAACATCGTCCGCCAGGAAATTAAATCAAAGTCATCAAAATGCCCCTTAATTTATTTTAGCTGAGAACTGAAATTTTTCCTTCAAAATCTTAACCTTAGGTCTACCATGAAAGCAGTGACAGTGTGGAACTCGATCCATGTGTTATTCATCATTAATTCTTTTTCCTCAGCAATTCTCTCTACCGTATGATTTTGGAAGCAATTCACCTAGGAAACTGTGCGGAAGTTAAAAATGTATTGGTGCGACTAGATTTGGTAGCTTATTAACGTTTAGGGTAATTTAAAAATGATTAAGATTCAAAATTACAAGGAAAAACATATTTGAAAGTGCCTCTGAAACAAACTCAGTGTAGAGAGACAGCATTAGAGGAAGCCATAATGAGCACATTCCACAACATCGTAGATGAAGTGGAAATGAGGTTTTGTTTAAAATTTTCCAAAGGAATACTTTTTTATTCTAAAATTATTGTAGAATAATATTATTGTGACGTCAGCATAAAAGCATTTTGGTGTCAAGCACCATGTCGTCTCAAAATCTGCATTTTGAGAGCGGTGAGCAACACCAATTCATTAAGGAATCATGAAGGATGATCATTTACCGTTGTTGCTTTTTTATCATTGTTTAATTACTTTTCAAGCCGACCGACTTTATTAAAAAGAGTGCTGCTGCGATAGACTTTTTTCTGAGGTGATCAGAAACTGGTTCTCTCAAAATCTGCATTTTGTTTAAATTTTCTCGAAAGAGACTCATATTTTTAATTGAGGATTTGAGACCGTGAATGGGTGCGGCTTATTGTGCTTGAATATTTTCGAAGAGCAAGCTCTGCCGAATCGAGAGAAAGCTCGCCCTTGTGAGCTTTCGGATTGCAATATCCGTCGGGCTCAAGGAATGATAGCTTTCCATGAATTCAACAAGTGTGAAGTCATTAATAGATGCCAATAAGCTCCGAAGGACCGAAAGCTGATCCCAAGACCCAGAAATAGATCCCAAGGACTGAAAACATCGTCCGCGAGAAAATTAAATCAAAGTCATCAAAATGCCCTTGAAGACGATTGCCTTGGCGGTTTATTACACACGCATTGGTCTCATCCCGTGCCGACATGGATTGGCGTGGACAGTAGGAGAATTGTCAAGTCTTGCTGAGTTGGAACGTAACATTCAGCATTCCTGAGAGAAAGAGTGAGAAAGAGCTTTGCCGTTTTAGCCTCGAAACAATTGAAATATTGAACCAAGTTCACAAGTTTTATTATTCCAACAGAATGACCCAAGTTTCAGAATATCCTCCTGTCAAACATCTGCGACATTGCAGTACTGAAGAGTATAGGGAAAAGTTTGTTTCAGTCTGAATTATATGTCTAACCTAAATTCTGAAGTATAAAACCATTGCCATTCAGAGGTTAACCAAGTTTTGTTTGTATTATCTGCTTGAAATGGCCAATGAAACCAACTTAGCCTTAGAGTGGCGATGAACTTAATTAATCGTTCGAATATGTATATATATATATATGTATGTATATACAAATATGTATAATTATATATATATACATATATATATGTATGTATATATACATTTATATATTTATTTATATTTATATAACTAAACAAATGAGAACAGTTTTGGCATTGCGAGAATGTAAATGGTAATGCCTTGCGGTTTGAGCAAGAGGGCAGACGTTGATCGTAAAGAAGGAAGTCAGTAACAATTTCAGTCAGTTATTTCCTTAAATCTTCGTTAACAAGTATGTGTCAAACAAGATTTTATGAAAAGTCTTCAATATTATTATTTGAAGAGGTCATGCCATTTTTTCAATGGATTTAAACTAGAAGCGATCGAATTCTACCATTTGTAAAATGGAATGACCAAATGACTGATTCCTTTTACAACAATATTAACAATATTATCTTTTAGAAACACTTCAAAAGAACCCTTGTCTGTAGGTTATCGTGACGTGATAGATGATAGACGATAGAGATCCTCTTTAGACGTGAGTCTGCGCTTGCTCAATGCGGAATACTGGATGTGCAACAGAATTTGGGTTCATTCGTATGCTTTCATTC
Source organism: Hetaerina titia (assembly GCA_037158775.1). NCBI lineage: Eukaryota > Metazoa > Arthropoda > Insecta > Odonata > Calopterygidae > Hetaerina > Hetaerina titia. The sequence goes on from CM073774.1 coordinate 11,910,164, forward strand.
GTATGATTAATTCAAACAAGCAAGTTACTTAAATTAAAAAAATTATTTTTATGATTAATATTGTTTCAGGACTTGTATGGTGCATGCAATTCATTATAAAAGAAATTACTGCCGTTTCTCACTTAATAAATTTGCCATAATTCGAATTTCTCAAATTTCATAATCAGGTAATATTGATACAAAAACTTGAAACCGAAGTAGAAAAATCGAAACTGGTGAAAAATATGTTACCAAGTGTTAAAAGAATTCGTTCTTCCGAAACGGCATTCTCCATATCAGCTCCTATTCATCATAAACATATACAGCCTCAAATATCCATTTTCTTCAGAAACCATGCTCCTATGTGGCAAAAAGAACACGCATTTTAGTGATGTATTCATCCTGAATTCCAGCCTCGTAACCACTGTATCGAGAAAGTGTCTGTATATTTCCCGTGAAAATATATTATTCACTAGCAGATTATTGCTTCAGATTTCCTGAAAATACCTCTGAGAACGCCTACACAAGCCGACGCCTAATCCGTGATCTCATAATAATATTTCTGTTTAACATTACCTCTTCCCTATGAATGGACATCGACAATGACCTATGACCAAACTGTCAAAGTGACCGCCAGCATTTTGAAAGTCACTCCAAGATTGACCTCGTAATATTAATGAATGCTTGCGGTGATTATTTTGAAGCAATTAAAAACCAAGTTGATCAAGGGGTTGGGGATCAAAATGAAAAGTAAATGGAGCCAAGCAGCATAAAATAACTTCTCAGAGTTTTCAAAATAAACGAGACTCTTGATTTTGCCATTTCTGATTATGATAAGTTTTGATATACGTGGATTCGAACACGGAATCCCGCCATATGGCTAACAAATATTCTTTCACATGGAAATTAGGAAAGTGGATATTAGGAAAGAGGAAAGGGGATAGGATCATAAGGAAAGGGGATAGGAAAACACATAAAAGGGGAACACAGGAGAGGTGTGGAAGGCGTATTTGAGCAGATCACAAGCGTAAAAATATTTCCTATAAAAATATTTAATGTTTGCTTGGAGTAGAAGAACTTTTCGCCATTAAATTGGCCGGCTGGGTAGTTTCATTTTCCTGCAACTACGCTGACGTCGGCGGCGGTAAGATTTTAGAAATAATCACATTATGGATATATATATCTATGATATTATGTTATATATATATATATATATATATATATATATATATATATATATTAAAACTTATCATTATCAGAAATGCAATGCAGAAATGGAATGCATACGTTTATTTACAGACTATGTGTGAAATTTCTTTCGCAGTAATTTTTTAAAATTTCATTAAAATTTGAATTCCTTGCTTGATTGGAGGGTCGTCTTTTGTGGATTCACAGCCACGCTTAGGCTTTTGTTATCGCAATGCGGATCTTCGACGGTAAGGGCGAGAAAGTGTGAAATGCGAAACAGCACATTGCATATGTATGCAGTGCGCTGTTTAATGAACTGCGTAGAAATGTGAAGGGGAATTTATATCCATACCTCTCCCTGGAGGAGCATGCCATTGCTTTCATTTTGTCAATAAAAAGAAATTGTTCTATTTTTTGTTTTTCACGAGAGATAACCGAGTTATGTGCATAAGAATATCTGCTGATTGTTTTGTATTTTGTTCATCATTGGTCGCGAAACAGGGTAAAAACGATATATCCCCTTGACTTGATAAAATTGTTAGATGAGAGCTTATTCGTTGGCATGTAAATAAAATGTTTACAAGCAAAAGGGGACGATGTTGATTTCTATGATATTACTACTTTGTAATGGTGAACATTGATTTTACGATAAATGTGGTTGAAAAATATTTTGCCTATTTCCAGTGAAATCCTATTGTATCTGTTGGTATGGATTTTGAATAATGTGTGTGAGAATTTTGAACTGCGAGAATATTTGGATGCATGTAGAAATTGATCAATTAAAGGTGTGTTTCTATTAAATGAATTTTGAAATCATACATCCCCTGTTCGCCATATCAAAAGTTTGAATTGTATGCTTGGCTTGCATTGACAGTGGTCTCATGCAACATAAGCGACTCCGAAGGAAGATGTTTGCTTGGAGTAGAAGAACTTTTCGCCACTAAATTGGCCGGCTGGGTGGTTTCATTTTCCTGCAACTACGCTGACCTTGGCGGCGGTAAGATTTTAGAAATAATCACAATAAGGTGCCAATGATTTTTGTATTTGTTATTAAAATAAATAGGGGAATGTTACTTTTGTATGCTGTGTAGACCAAAATTGCAATAGTAGGAACTAAGAGGAAGAATGATTTTCTTTGTATCCTTTTGGGGCGAAGGATTCGAAAGATACATTTTTAAGATAGCGTTTGAGAAAAAAAATTGGTTCAAGGGTCCTTACTCTAATGCAGACTAAGCAGTACTGATGATGATCTTCTTCCACCTACTAATTCGCATATATTCATGGAAAAACCATTACAATTTACGCAAATGCAAATGCCAATACTATCAGAGAACATATAGAGTCACCTACAAATGGACCTAATGTCTATGCAGCGTTTAATATTGTCCTGACTTGTAAATGTCTTCACTATTTCAATAATGACTTTGGTTTGTTGCTATTATGATTCCTGATTATCAGGGAAAAGGAGTATTTGTATATATCTGTACTAGAATCTCTCTCCCTTTCTGCGGTCCTAAATAGTATAAAATTATCGAAATGGCAGTTTTGTTTACAGCAAAATTTATGGAATGCTCTTATAAATCTCTTCTAGAAGGCTAAAAAGAATGCTAAATGCTCTTATATATCTCGTCATCGCTCATTTCCAAAGGTGATGCGAAAAGCCTTAAAAGAAAATTAGTTTTCTCATACGAAATGAAATTAAAGCGCTGAAAAATCTTTTGGGATACTATTATGGAGCCTTCATGCCCGATGAAGATGTAAAAATCTCGGCCAATGAGTGGTCAAATAGTCAGTGCATTTTGACATAAGAGAATCACAAAGGAAACATTACAGAAAACGAATCTCATATTGACATATGAGATTCGTTTTCTGTAATGTTTCCTTTGTGATTCTCTTATGTCAAAATGCACTGCCACGCCTATGAATATGTACGCTCTAGTTATTTTTATCGTCGTTCCACTCAAATTATTTTTATTGAAGGTATTTCTTCTCATAATAATGATAATTGCCATCTTGACTCTAAAGTAGAAAGCATTAACCTATTTTCCATTTGCCAAAAGTATATTTTCTTCCTATTAAGTTTCCTTAATGTGAATTAAATTTAAAAATTAAAAAAATCGCCGGCCCCGATGACGGCGGGGGAACGTCCTCCTCTGCCAATCCAAGGCCCTCGATCTGTTTCTCTCGATCTCTCCCCCTCGATCTCTCGTTTGTCAATTTTCGACATTTTTCATGAAAACGAGCAATTTTGGCATTTTGATGACATTTTTAATCCCTTACTTTTGACTAATTTGGATTCCACGTTGTTGAAAAGTTGTCATTAACGCCGCAAAATACCCAAAATATGTGCATTGGATGAAAATTATAAGGAATTTAATGAATTTGAGTAATTTTCAAAATTTGTAAATAAGGTTTTATGTCCACTAATTTGCTCAGAATTTGCTCCACTAATGCTCTCTCAAGAGTAATTAAGTTGTTCAGAAGGGATATTAATCATTTTTGTAGTTTGTCATATTGTGCCATTTACCATTAAAACGCGAAATTCCCCCCTACCAATCATTTTTATGGTTTCTCTTTTTTACCATTTACCATGGAAACGCGCATTATCCCCCCTTTGGATACTAAATAGAATTTCTGATCGCTAACAATCGACCCATTTGGATTCCACAAGTACGATTAGTTATCATTGCTCACATACCGCAAAATACCAATTTTTTTCCATTGGATGAAATTTTTAAGGCAAGGATTTTAAGTAATTTTCAGGACTTTTAAAAGTGGCTTTATTTCCATTATTGTGCTCATAAACCTCCTTCTAATGCTCGCTCCTCCTTCGATACTCCCTCGCCACCTTCCCATCGGCGCTCTTCGTTTAACTTATGCGCAGACAATAAGACAACAGAATAAATGTCACCCTGAGTAGCCTGGGCAGCTTATTTTATTATTCCATTTTATTGCAGTGTAATTACTTCAGAATTATGGTAATGGTGCTTCACTTTAACTTTAGTTCAACTTTTTTCAACTTAAGGCCGTTTTCCAGTGTATTCCTCAACTAGAAGGTTGTGGTTCTCTCCATCTTCAAGGGGCAAGAGAGTAAAGAATACACGTAGACATTCTGTACCTAAAATTATAATAAACTTGTTTCCAAATAAACGAAGATAATAGAATTGAAAATAATCCATGCTTCCTTTTTGACTTTCAATGTGCCTCAACCAGTCTTCTTAATATTATTATCTTCTTAATAATAGTATATTTAGTGTATATAATATTATTTTATATTAATATTTAGTATATTCTTAATATTATATATATATATATATATATATAAAACTTAGACAGTAACACACAGCACGAGAACACATAAAAAGAACACTCACAACATTATCTTGATAATTTCGACGGACTTGAGCTCCGTCTTCTTCGGAAGATAAGATATGACTCAGTCATATCTTATCTTCCGAAGAAGACGGAGCTCAAGTCCGTCGAAATTATCAAGATAATATTGTGAGTGTTCTTTTTATGTGTTCTCGTGCTGTGTGTTACTGTCTAAGTTTTTTATTCAACACTTCCGTGTTACTTCGAAGAAATCATATATATATATATATATATATATATATATAGTATTCTTACCTTAATATTACGGCGCGCTTACAATATAGATTAACATTATGAAAAACATTTAAAGATGGGCCCTTCTCCAATGACCTCTACCAATATATACTTTTATATAAATTTATATATATATATATATATATATATATATATATATAAGTATAATGATTACTTAGGGGATGATCAGTTTGGGTTTAGGAAAGGAAGAGGTACGCGTGATGCCATTGCAGTAATGAGATCACTAATCGAGAGGAATATAGAATACAATCAGGACGTTTTTGCCTTTTTTGTAGATTTCGAAAAAGCGTTTGATAGAGTGAATTGGGAAAAAAATAATGCGTGTATTGCAGTAAATAGGGATGGATTGGAGGGACAGGAGACTGATCCGCAACCTGTACATATCTCAGACTGCTCAGGTGCGAGTGGGGAATGGAGAGTCCGGATGGGCAGTGTTAGGAAGAGGTGTAAGGCAGGGTTGCCCATTGTCACCGGTGCTGTTCAACATATATTTAGAGGAAATGATTAAAGAGGCATGGGAAGAACTGGAGGTAGGAATGAAAATCGGAGGGGAATTCGTAAAATCGGTTAGGTTTGCTCATGACCAAGCATTAGTTGCTCAGTCAGCCAAGGGGTTGGAAGCATTGCTGAGTGAATTGGAGGTTCAGTGCGACAGATATGGGATGAGAATCAATATTAATAAAACAAAGGTTATGCGATTTTCCAGAAAGAAAAAGGCTAAGCTAAATATTTAAATAGGCGGGGAAAAAATAGAGCAGTTAGAGCAGTTTACATATCTCGGAAGTGTTTTGGACCAATACGGTCAAAGTGGTAGGGACGCAAGGAGAAGAATTGCGCTAGGCAAGGAGGCTTTCTCAAGGAGGAGGGAGTTGATGACGGGGACGTTGAGTAGGGATGTACTCGCACGGGAGTAGGCACAAGACTCTGATATGGAGCGTAGCTATGTATGGTGCGGAAACGTGGTCACTGAAGCAGGAGGATAGACGTAGATTGGAGGCTTTTGAAATGTGGGTGTGGAGAAGAATGGAGAAGGTGAAATGGACCGAAAGGAAAACAAATGAGGAAGTACTAGAGATGGTGGGTGAGGAGAGGGGTTTGTTGAGAGAAATCCTATGGAGGCAGGAAAAATGGATGAAAGGCGTATTGAGCGGTAGTGGAATGTTGAAGAAGGTAATAGAGGGGAGAATGTTGGGCAAGCGAGGAAAGGGTAGGAACAGGATAGGGATGTTGGATGGGATGAAGGGTGGAAAGAAGTACACAGAGATGAAGAGGGACCTGATGTAGTTTAGGTTGCTGGATTGGGTTTTGTTCGGAGTTACAAAATATTTATTTGATAGTTGTGTCCATCCAAAAACCTACCCTAACCGGTAAATTACTTAATAATATATAAGTATAGGTTCCCCCACCTGTTTGAAAAACCCAAACCCCCTCATCCCTTACCCTTTCCTCCTGGTGCTACACCCCCTGCCACACACCCTTTTGGGGCTCGCAGGGCTCGCATTTTAGTGAGTAATGTCGGTCAGAGTAGATTTGGTCAAATTTTGTAGATAAGTAGATCATATTTAGTAGATTTAGAGAGCAGAGTAGGTTATATTTTGTAACGTTGGACGCTTCTTTGGAAGTTGAACCTCACCTCAAGCGTGTCGGTTAGACCATGACTGTTTGAAGTAGGTATAGAACCTAGGGAATACTTAGACGGTGAACGTATTTTTTAGATTTTTCCTAAGATGACCGACCTAGACATTAATTTTACAGATGAATATGAAGTACTTTAAGTTTCCTTACACCTTTCATGGCCGCTTAGCAGCCTCGAACTTAGGCTCTAATGGAATGGACTCTCAGAGTGCGAGTGTTCAGTCAAGAATATAGACGGGTGGAATTTCATCGAACACAATTTACCTCACCGCCCGAGTTGGCCGCTCGAGGGCCTCGGAGGGCAATCCTCGAAGAGACTCCGTCAAAATCGACTCCGACTCGATTCCATATTTTTTTATTTACTACTTCTTGACACTGTTAAAGGTGGCTTCACTCCTTGCTTAATAGCTGGTTTGGACCAACTTCTCATGTAGATAACATCCGCCGCAGGGGCGTGTGGAGTACCTGTAAACTAAAATAAAACTACTAGCAAAAGCCACAAATTTATGTACACCTAAAGAGGCGTACAATTTCAAGTGAAACCCTTTTTAACTTACATGCGTGCTAATAAATATAATATCAACTAACATACACATGCACATGCACCTACGGGTAGTAAAAATCTATCCAATTAGTTTATAATTAATTGCTAAGTAAAAAGGGAAAATTTTACTATCACTAGACATGGAATGTCTAGTGATAGTAAAATGTGTAGTGTATGTGTAGTAGTGATAGTAAAAAGTGTAGTATAGACATGTATGTAGTATAGACATGTATGTCTACACCCCTAAGACTCTTCTCCGGTTGAACGTGACGTTCATCGGTAGAAATGTGAGTTCCTTCCGGATTACTACCAAAATGAACCGTTTGGATAGGTTAATATTATTTTATAGATTAGAATTTATAGAATATAGATTTTATAGAATATTATTATATAGATAAGGCTTCTTTGGCGAGATATTTCAAAATCGCCTTCCACTTTCGTGCTTAATTAAAATTGGCAATTTTACACAAAATAAAATTTTTATTAATACGCCTGGTTTCGATGTAACTACATCATTTTCTTGTAAGTCTTTCCTCATTGTCTACTATATGTGCTGAAAAGCAAGTAAGGGTTGGTTAGTGGAAAATGGGGGGAAGAGGGAGGGGACGTGGAACGCCACGTGGGTGACATATGAGAGGGGGAGGAGAAAAGGTGCGGGGGCGGAGAAAGGGGTGGGGAAGACAACACAGTCCGGAGAAAACCTCATGGCTGGATGGAGGGGGTGTCTCGTTGAGGGTGCATCCCTCGGTGCAGCGCCATGCTTCTGGGGCCGTGGAGAAAGGGGATGAGATCGGGGTTTACCCCGTCATTGACCGGGTGCAGGTATCCATGCACAAAGAAGTGTGCGAAAAGGAGTAAAGATTTGAGATCACTGTCTATATGGTTCCAAGGGGGGCGGTGGGAAAGCCCTACCGAGGGTACTAAACATCTGTAACGTAATCTCGAGGCGCTCTGTCATGAACCGGTTATTGGAACAACGCTACGCTATCAAATTTTGCGTGAAACTGGGTAACACTAGGCAGCTTATAGTGATAACTCTATGGTTAGAATGGGACAAACAAGTGGTTTCGGGATGGTAGAGAAGGTGTTGAAAACGGCGAACGTTCAGGACGCCCTTCGACCTCAAAAGTGACGGAAATCTTGCAAGGGTTAAGACTTTGCTGGACAGGAATCATATATTGAGTTTTCGCATGATTTCTGATAAACTTGGTAGGCTCTGAAAGTGATGTAAGTCTACTTTTGAAAGAAAACATGGGCATGAGAAAGTTGCACGAGTGCTTTCGGACGATGGAAAAGAAACTCGCACGCGGATCTGCCAAGAGCTTCTCGAACACGTGAGCGAGGATCCAAAGTTTTTAAACATTGCAAAGTTTAAGCAATGCCTTCCTTGGTCTCATATCCTTGATGAAAGAACGTCACCACGGTTTGATGGAAGCGTCACAACAGGCCGTGACGAAGGAGCTTGGCAGCATTCTGGGTGCCACATCACAGAAGGCACAGAAAACCCGCCGGCAGCGGTGTGTGGACGCATAAGCCTTGTGGCACGCCCAATGGAACCATGTTTGATTTGAGGATTTTTGACTCGAGTCTCTCGTCCTACTCCAGTGAAAGTGATCAACGCCCTTCGCCGTATCTTTCCCCATCCAAAATTTTGTCATTCTTTGTTTTGACGGAAAACAACTTCCCAAAGGTGTAGAGTTATTCCAAGATAGTCAATCCTATTTATAGGAAATCCTGGATTCTTCATCTCAACTTTAGGGAAAATATGAGGATAGAAATCATCTATCTGTGTTATAGAAGGAAAAATGTATCAGCAACATATATTTTAAATTCAAGTTATTTATTTGATTTCTATAAGGTCGTTGAAAACCTTACTAGAAAAGAACCCTGCAGGTACCTACCCCGATTGTTTCTGCACCAGAGTAAATGAATAATTTCTACTTTTACAATATTAATCGAAAGATTGTGAATTTTCCGTCAATAACTTTAAGGTTTGCAACATTTAACTTGTTAAACTTTACCTTTCTTGTTACCTTTACCAACTTGTTAAACTTTACCTTTAACTTGTTTACTTTAAATGTTAACTTGTTAAATGTTACAAAAATCGTTATATTCCGTCGAGACACAATCCGAAAGAAAAATTCAAAATCGTCATGCATAAATAGATCGCACATCCATCTAATGAATCAGTTACCATCTGGTTGCCTTTACGTGATTACATCATTACACATTGATACTGTAATTATGTACGAGATTTGTATAGCGTTTTTGACGCAAAATTATGACTCGTTAGTGACCTTCCATTAGGACCACCCTTTGAGAGCCTCTGTCACAGAGGTCGCCTTTCAAGTGGCCTGGCCCATGGGAGAGAGAGGGAAGAGGGGTGATCCCCCTTCCTCCTCTTCCCTGAGGGAGAAGGGTTGAGCCCAGAAAGTCTACTGTAATAAGTGTATTTAATAGAATCTGTGGCATTTCGTTGAGTGAACCAGCGACTCGACGCAGTTTGGACATTTGAAAGTATCCTTCTTGCTGTCCTAAAAGATGTCTCTCTGCTTCGAGAATATTCACGCGGGTGAGATTTAAAACGTGAGTGAGTGACCTAAATTGAGCTGCAAATTGCTTGAGCATCAAATTTATGACTTGATTTTATGTTGCATAATGTGCTGATTTTCTATTAAGCAATAATTCAGCAATATTAATAATGTTAGCGAAAGCAAATATTGTAAAATTAAGAATATAATAATAAGAAAATAAGGACAAAGATAACTGCGAGTCCCGAATAAATGCTTTTACGTTGAACTCCTTGCATCAATTTGTCACTTCACCAACTATGGGTGATAATATTCTTGATTTGTTAGCAACAAGCATACCCGAAAAGTCTTAACAATAGGAGCTATTAAAGGAACGGTAGTTTTCCACATACCACAGAGTAGTTTTCGCTGAATAGGTTCAGAAATAATAAGTCCAAAAAATATAGTAATCACCGAAATACTGAGGATATGTGGATCACGCACTTAACAGTCAATAAATTCATTCCCAATAAATTTATAAAAGATAACACGGAACCAAGATGGAACGAACCTGTATAAAATGGGCTATGTAACGCCCGTATAAAAAATATTGGGATGATATCTCTATCGACCTAAGAAATCAGATCTCTTATGATTACAAGATTTCTAGGACGAATGCCAAGCAGGAATTTCTGAAAGCGTTAAGCGAATTAAAAAGGAAGACATTGGCGGAAATTTTGAAAGAGAATCAGAAAGAATCTTGGTCGTACGTCGTAGACGTTCAGGGAAATAAGTCAAGTGTTAATTCACTTAAAATGATAAAGGGGAAAGAGTAACCAGCGGTTTGGAAAAGGCTAACGAATTCAATCCTTCAAAGCGTCTTCACCGAATATCTCCGATAGCTAACCAAATCCGGCACGGTCAACCGATCCCCAAAATGTAAATCGAATGAAATGAAAAATTGAAATAATGGAATAAGAACGTCTGCAGAAAATATAAATAGAATGCCTATTAAATCATCCAGGCCCGATGACATCCCCGCTCGAATCTAGCTTCGAAAATTGCGTCGTAGCTAAAATATCATTTTTAAGAAGTCGCTGGAAGGTCCCCAGAGAGGTTGGAAAACGGCCAACATAAGGCCAATATTTAAAAACGGAGACAAGGAGGAACCAAGCAATTACAGACATATTTCCGAAGCACCGAAATGTGTGTAGGCTCAGTTAAATAATTAGGCGTTACCCTCGCTCACGAACTCTCCCAGGGAATATGTGGGCAAGTTAACAAAAAATTTGGATTCATTATAATAAAACTGGGTAAATTTGATGAAAAAGTCAAATAGAAATGTTATCTTTAGCTGGTTAAGCATCATTTAGAAAGTATATGAAGTCCTCACGAAGTTGGATTAATTACCGAATCGCGTGCAGCGTAGAGTAGCTAGATGTGTCTTTATGATAAATTTAGTTGCATATCCAACATATTACAGCAGCTAGCCTGGGAATCACTCACGGAGTGAATGTTAAACATCACTCACAGATTTTATTGTTGAAAATATATTATTAGCCCCAATCGTACTAAGGTAGGAGAGATCTGGTTAATTTAATTAGAGAGATTAAGTGTAGAACAGATAGATTGAAGATGTCATTTTTCCCCAAACGATAAGAGATCAGAATTGCGTTGTCCGACTGCGGTAGGAAGGAAAATATTCGGTTTAAAATTAGTCTGGTGTGTTGGCCTGGCACACAACGTAGCGGTGGCGTGCCGGGTACTAAAGTAACTAAATACAAAACTAAATTTATCTTTGTTCGTTGAGCCACAACCCATTGCTGACTACTATTTGTTTGCGATTTGACAAGAAGTCTCTAATCCAACTAATAATTTTCTCATTGATTCCATGGCACTTGGGTTTTTGTAACAATTTATCGTGTGGGACTTCACCGAAGGCTTTCTTGGAATCCAGAAATACTGCATCAACTTTTTCGTTGATCTCTCCCGGTCTATGTATATCGTGAATGAAAAGACCTAATTGTGTTTCGCAAGATCTGCTCTTCCTAAATCCGTGCTGGTTGTCACTTAGTATTTTCCTACTATCAAGAAATCTCATAACGTAACTGACAATAGTTCTAATAACGTACTAACAACGTTCTAATACTTTTAATAAAATCGATGTCAAAGAAATGGGTCGGTAATAGGTTGGTTCATCCCTATCCCCGCCTTTATAAATGGGAGTTATATGGGCTAGCATCCAATCGAGTACTGAGCCATCTACTTTTAGGAAAACAATTTCTAAAAACGGGGCAATGTCTTCGGCTAATTCCTTTAATATTCTTGCAGGTACTTCTTCGGGACCTTTCTTTATTTGCTTTGATACTACGGTTCTTGGTCAGTGTCGCTCATATTTTCCCCGAGTGGGTGTGGAGGACCGTTTGGTACGTTTGTGTCTTTATTGTTGACGCTCTTGAAAAACTTGTTTAAAATATTCGCTTTTTTCGCGCTGTCTGTAATCAGTTCTCCGTTTTCCGTCTTCAAAGAATGTACAGTTACCCTTTATTTCCTAACGTAAGACCAGAAGGACTTTGTTCTAAATATAGTTTTGTGGAAATACTAAGCTGCTTTTTTATTTCAATGTACTTTGTAAATTCCATGAAGTTATGACGGCGACATCATCTCCCTGCATGGCCAAATCGATGGGAGCCATATGGACTAGCTTCCAGTCGCGAGGCAACAATTCTTCCACTACAAAAAAAACAAGCCTCCTATCAATTTAAGAGAAACGCTTTTTAAAAACGGGTAAATAACGTCAGCTAATTCTTTCAATATTCCGGCAGGTATTCCGCTTCTGCCTAACACTACTGTGAAATTTCTATCATTTGTGTTCCCATCAGGAGGATTCCGCTGAAGAGACTTTTGCGGAAACTTTTACAACTATCTCTCCTTAAATCTGATGGATTTGCTTTACTTAAAAAGGTTTGGTGGACTTAAAGAGGATGGTGGTCTTTGTCCTCTAGACAAGGTTCCTCCTGAACGCAGTTTTCGCTTCTATCATGCTCCCAATTTTATCGCACATTGAAGTAAGGTGGTCGATACTGGCCTCAGCGCATCGTCAGGTGATTCCAATTTTCATGGAATCAAAAGGCCTGATCAAAGATGTGTCGAGTCGTCGTGGGCACCAAAGAGTCGAGATGTGTCGTGGGCACAAAAGAGAGGGGACTCGCAGGACGCAACCGCGGGAAGATGAGTTCTTGTGGACCCCCGTGGTTGCGGTTTCAGCGGCGTCCGTTGCCTCGTCCGCTTTAATGAGTCCCGTCGTGCTGCACGGCCATCCTCTCGCAAAAGCGTGGGGCGCAGGGTTTAAGATCACCAGCCGTGATACAGTACATGTTTCTGCAGTAGAGATTTTACTTATTGGAGTGATTACGGGACACACAGGAGGATTATGTTTCCTCCATTTCATTTCGTGAGAGTTTGTCATTGTACGTTAATTTAGTCTCAACCTGAGTATATCTGAAGTACTATTTATGGGTCAGTATTGAAGAAGAGTTTGTGAAAAGCCGACTGATTTGTAATAATTGATAATAGCCAATAGAGAGGGACGCACAAATATCGTACGACAACGTGATTATGGGAGTCGTTCTTTAAACTAGGATAGCATTGCATAATGTACTGGCAAAATTAACTTCATAGCACGTCATTGCTGAAAATAAGATAGTCACCCATTTGTGTGGAAAATGGAGACGTTCATTTATATAGCAGGTTTTTATTATATTAACATCCAATTCCTACAGTATCTTAAATTAATTACTTCTAAGTTCAAACAAATAATGTTAGGAAGTGAAGGAAAGAGAATAATATGGACGACAACATTATTGCAAATTTGATCATTTTTTCGATCAATTTAAATGTGCCGTGGGGCATTAGCTCTCTTTTCACCTTTGGCGAAAAATGTTGTCCCTTCCCTTCTTCGGGGCCATCCCCTCCCTCACACCATCCGGTGTTCAAGCGTGTTCACAGAGAAGCAGCTCAAAGTGGGGACTTCCATTGGCGTAGGACGGGAGGGATTGACATGTGACGTGCCACCCAATTTCGGAAAGGTCCGCTCGTCGGACGGGTGAGCCGTCATTCGCACAATGGCCAGCCTCCGAATGTTTTTGCATCCAGCGACGGTGCTCAAAAATGAAAGAGATTCCGGAGTCCATTTATGACGTCTTCATTTTCATGCTCAAATCCTTGACACAGCACCCCTGGAGTTTTTCGAATAATGATCGTCTCTTTGTTGTACAGCTGGCCAGGGAGTGTTGTGCGCGGATAGCCGCCATTCGGAATTGACCCACGCGATTGCCTTGACCCAAAATCTCACGTGAGTTGGATTGCAGAGCCCATCATTAAACTCGCTGAGGGTTTATGGTATCTGAATATTTTTTATATATTAATCTGTATACTATATCTATTTTAGATACATATATATTATATATGTATCTAAATATTTTATTATTAGGTAATCTACCGGTTAAGGTGAGTTTTTGGATAGACGCAACTATCAAATACACATTTTGTAACTCCAAACAAAACCCAATCCAGCAACCTAATCTACATCAGGTCCCTCTTCATCTCTGTGTACTTCTTTCCTCCCTCCATCCCATCCAACATCCCTATCCTGTTCCTGCCCTTCACCATCCCTAGTACTTCCTCATTTGTTTTTCTTTCGGTCCGTTGTCAGATGTTGTCAAACCCCACGGCCTTATTTAATTTTAATTACTTTAATGCCCTTTCTATCTTGCTATCAAGTAAGCCTGGACCTGAGCTACCCTCGACTACGTCCTTATCGCTTTTTATATTTAACCTGGCGGGCCTGTTTTTATTATATAGGTCCTCTACATTTCTCTTCCATCTCTTTAGGTTCTTTTTGCCTTCAACTTATATTTTTCCTAACTTGATTTTTTTCCAACAAATTTCTCTTCTTATTTCTAACAAGTTTTAATATTCTATTATGGCGCAAAAATTTCACTATTTCTCCGCAAACTTTCAATGTCCTCGCGCATCTCATCGTCTCCCGATCAAAATGAATTCTACCTCTTAAAATGGCACAATCATCTCTACATTCTTTGTTGTACACATTTTTTAAGTTATTTGTTTTTACTATCTCTAACGGGCTAAAAATTCCAACGTGAAATCGATCGTTTTGTTAATGTTTTTAACAATAGCAAAATTTCTCACGATACTCTTTTATGTTTTGCATATTAAAATCTTTGAAAATTGGAACCTATGCCCAAATTGGAATATTTTTGGCACAATGATCCGATGAAGTCAATCTCAGGTGTGTAACGTTAACCTGAATAATTTCAAAGATTTTTTTTCGATAAATTCAGATAAGTTGAATTTATCCCAGAAAGATCTTAAAAGTGTATATATTGGAACGCAGTGCCAGATCGATAGCAGATTAAAGTGAAACTTGGCAACAAACGAATGAGAATTGATAGCTGATAGATTGATAGATGATTGAAGTTGACCATGGCTCTCTTGCATTCACGCCCCAACGGAGAATACAATGACCCATACCCAGAGGGGTATGGATGACCCTTTTCTCTAATTGTGTGTTAGTAATGTTGAAAAGCGCAGCTCTGAACCACCGAACCGCTTTTTCGGCCACTCTCGGCCAGAGTGGCGATTGCTACATGCTACCTAGTGCTGTATGCTACCTAGTGCTGCAGGGCAGTCTCCGTTGCCCCGAGGGCCGCCAAAGGACGGCCCACGTGGAAGCGCCGGAGTCTGTCCAGCCTCACCCGCCCACTCGCCTAGGCCAATCGCCTTGATCCTCCCTCCCACGGCGAACTGCCCGTCCCTTCAGAAAAAATCCATATCCGTATATTACCAAGTTAATTATCCCCGCCCCCCCCCCCTGCCATCCTTTCCTTTCGCTCCCGACCCCAAATATTAACTCCATTCCCCTAACCCCAGTCAGACCTCTCGCCCCCCCTCTCCACTTCCCATCATCCCCTTCCTGTTCTTTCCCTCCCCTTCTCCGAAAGACGCTCTCGCCTCTCCACCGCCCTAAAACCTCCCTCCCTTCGATCCACCCTCGGAAGGGAGAGGGCGAAAGCTTTTACAACATCCATCTCGCAGATACCGCCTTCGGCTTTCTACACGGACAATTTCAATCCTGCTATTTCAGCAATTTGCTATTTAAAAAATTATAAAAATGGTTCTACTTTGGTTAGAAACGCAGCAGTGGGGCACAACCCAACGCGTGTTACCATGCTTCCTTGTTTCCTTCCTTCCAACCATTGGGTGTTCAATACGGCAAATAGCCTTCAATTAATTGTATACATATTATTGCATGAGCTATCACGGATTGGTGGTTCGTGACGTCAATTCGGCAGTGCACTCCTTATTTCGATCCCTACGACCACAAATCCTCAAATGTGCGGCTCGTGCTTTAAGTTGAAGTTGGCGTAATGTTTATGGAGTAAAAGTTGAAGTAATGTCTATGTAATAGATTGATGGGTTGTGCTTCACTTATTATTCCGTCTCCGTATAAGTCGTCTATGAGCTACATGCATTTACATCTACTTTGGCCAAAAGTTAATTTTTGGTGCCGCCCATAATAAGGCTATTCTGTTTTTAATACACATATATACATAGCTTAAGTTAGTAGCAATCTAAGGTTATTTGCTGACGACACGGTGGTATACAGGGAAACAAGGAGCCAACTAGATCGCGAGCTACTTTAGCTTTAGCTACTTAGCTCTCTCTAGAGACTTAGACACAATCTCGGATTATACTATAGTATAGTAATAATGTATATAACAAACATATGGGCAAATGCGCAGTTTTGAAAATTTGGAACGAAGGAAGTGGCGAACAGAACAATAAGACGACGACAGGACAGGACGACTACGAAATAGAGAGTTCAGTAATAACCACGGGAAAACAAGTTGGGGGTAGTTTTAACTAGTTCTAGTAAGAATAGAGAATAAGGCAAATGATTACTTAGGAGATGATCAGTTTGGGTTTAGGAAGGGGAGAGGTACGCGCGATGCCATTGCGGTAATGAGATCACTAATCGAGAGGCACATAGAATACAATCAAGATGTATTTGCCTGTTTTGTAGATTTCGAAAAAGTGTTTGATAGAGTGAATTGGGAAAAATTAATCCGTATATTGCAGAAAATAGGAATGGAATGGAGGGACAGGAGACTGATCCGCAACCTGTACATGTCTCAGACTGCTCAGGTGTGAGTGAGGAATGGAGAGTCCGGATGGGCAGTGTTAGGAAGAGGTGCAAGGCAGGGTTGCCCATTGTCACCGGTGCTGTTCAACGTATATGTGGAGGAAATGATTTAAGAGGCATCAATAAAACAAAGGTTATGCGATTTTCTAGAAAGAAAAAGGCTAAGCTATATATTAAATTAGGAGGGGAAAAAATAGAGCAGGTAACACAGTTTACATATCTCGGAAGTGTTTTGGGCCAACACGGTCAAAGTGGTAGGGACGTAAGGAGAAGAATTGCACTAGGCAAGGAGGCTTTCTCAAGGAGGAGAGAGTTGATGACGAGGACGTTGAGAAGGGATGTATAGAGTGAATAGACTCGTAAAAACTCTGATATGGAGCCTAGCTATGTACGGCGCCGAAACGTGGTCACTGAAGCAGGAGAATAGACATAGATTGGAGGCTTTTGAAATGTGGGTGTGGAGAAGAATGGAGAAGGTGAAATGGACCGAAAGGAAAACAAATGAGGAAGTACTGGAGATGGTGGGCGAGGAGATGGGTTTGTTGGGAGATATCCTATGGAGGCAGTAAAAATGGATGAAAGGCGTATTGAGCGGTAGTGGAATGTTGAAAAAGGTAATAGAGGGGAGAATGTTTGGCAAACTAGGAAAGGGCAGGAGCAGGATAGGGATGTTGGACGGGATGAAGGGAGGAAAGAAGTACACAGAAATGGAGAGGGACCTGATGTAGATTAGGTTGCTGGATTGGGTTTTGTTTGGAGTTACAAAATATTTATTTGATAGTTGTGTCTATCCAGAAACCTACCTTAACTGGTTGATTACCTAATAATAATAAAAAGAATTTATATATATCCACATCTACATAAATACCCTGCTAGCCACCAAAAAAGGTGTGTGGCAGGGGGTGCAGCACCAGGAGGAAAGGGTAAGGGATGAGAGGGGTGGGGTTCATTCAAATAGGTAGGGAAGGGGAGGAACTTGTAAGAAAAATTTTATATATATATATATATATCCACGCGCAGTCCCTAACCTGTACGTCAATACGGATTGTAATGAACTGGCTCCTGGGGGATTTCGATTACAAGCATTCTGGTCTCTTATCGTTCTAGGAAAAAATGACATTTTAAACTTGTCAGTCTTGCAGTCTATCTCTCTATCCTTACATTCGTGATCCCTCCGACCGTAATACGTTAAAATAATAATAATAAGGAAAGGTGGTTTCCCCAATCATATCTTTCCTTTTTTTATTGCAGAAGTAAATACAAAAAGATAATAGCATACAAAAAAATATAGCATGATATGTTGAGGGGGCTCCTGCTTAATCCCCCTTTAGTATTCTGATATGATTAACATTAATTACACAACATGAGAAAGAAATATCAAATAAGATGACATATTAGAATTAAATTACCAAAGTGATGCTGGACTCGAATTTAGTACAATTAGAGATAATAAGTTGGATAAGGAATAAATATATTATTTTATGATAACACTTCAGTTGTCCAAGTCATACAGGAGTTTTTGATCGCACACTAGGAAAATAATATTACTCGTTAACTTAAAATAGCAATTATATACAATTTACTTATACAATAAAACAAACAATAAAATTACTAATTCTATCAAACCTTATTGTACTATTATCAAATTTTATTGTACACTTTTAAATGATTGGTTTCATTTATGCTTAAGACTAAATAGCTCAATCTCACGCATCTCGCTTTTCTTATAAGTCATGCTAAGAGAGTTTTCCTCAGAATATCCCCTCATCAAAAATATTCTCTGTTGGTATAGATATGTTGATGACGTTTTCTGCATCTGGACGGGTTCTGAAAGACAGTTGGACATTTTTTTGAATTTCCTCAATTCCAGAGATAAACATATAAATTTTACCAAGGAATTAGAAGTGGATGGACCCCTCAACTTTCTGGACTTGAATATTACCATTAAAAACAATAGTTTTGATTTTCAGAAAACAGTGTTATACAGACCATGTCATTCACCATAATTCTAGGCACTATTTCCCTCAAAAATTATCAGCCTTTCACGCCGTGATGCACAGGGTATGTTCTATCCCCTTGTCCAAAGAAAACACTCTTAAAGAACTAAAGATCATTAAACAAATTGCAGTGAACAATGGATATAGAGAAGTTTTAATTGATATCCTTTACCGTAAGAAACTATCCCGTTTAGCAAAGTTATCCATATATAGTTCACCCACATATACAGAAAACCAGCCAAAGTGGCGGAGATTCCCTTTCCTTGGTCATTTGTCATTAAAAGTACAAAGAATTCTTCCAAAGGAAAAAGTGAGACCGGCCTTTTACAATAAAACTAATTTAAACAACATGTTATGCCACACAAAAGGCCATGTTGAACCACTACACAAAAGTCAGGTATACAAACTCCGCTGCAAAGACTGCAACCGGATATACATAGGCCAGACGGGGAGGAGATTGGAAACAAGAATAAAGGAACACCGAGCTTGTTTTAAAAATAACATCCCCGCATTAATATTCACCAAGCACTTGAGAGATTGTGGCCACACCAGCGATTTCACTCCAGAATTTTTACACTTTGAGAAGAAAGGGTACCGTCTTGATGCGCTGGAGCAGTTGGAAATCCTTCAACACACGAATTACGGGAAAGATGTTTTGACCAACGATTTTCTTTACCATATTAGATTCCTGGCATTGAGCATGTTTTTATATATAGTTGGGAATATATATATTTATATATAGTTGGAAAACTTGAATGTTGAAGCTAGATGATAGGCATAGATTACAGGCTAGTGAGATGTGGGTGTGGAAAAGAATGGAAAAGGTTGAGCAGATGGACAAAAAGTCAAATACAGAAGTATTAGGCATGGTGAGGTGGGAGAGAGATGCGGGGAGAAATGAAAAGAAGGCAGGATCTTGATTGGCAATGGGATGTTAAAGACCTTGACAGAGTGGAGGATATTAGACAAGCAAGGCACGGGTGGGAAAAGGATTAGATTAAATTGATGGAAATAGATTTAAACACGTTAGATGAAATGAAGGGGGATAGATGGAAGGTGTGTAGGGTTTAAGTGCTCATAATTGTGTGGTGTTGCATGTTCAATTTGTGTCTGTTACAAAACCTACCTTAAAATAGTAGGCTACCAATTAATAATGAATAACCTGTAGATTACAGGTATGCAGTATGTACCTATGAGTGTACATCTTTCATAACTCTTTCATAACAAAGTTGGAATACTGTATTTTAATTTACCCAGGAGGCTGTAATTCATCATCATATGTAGACTATGGAATTATTGGAATGTTTAGGATGAACCCAGACAAGTATCGCCTATTACATGGACTTCCCCTTGTTCATAATTAAATATTTGCTTCATCAGTCCTTCACTTTTCCTACTTGCATTCATGGTTTCCAAAGACCCATCACCTTCCTCTTCCCTGCTTGTTTGTAACATTTTGCCTTTAAACACAGTCTTAAGAATCCCACCACCTCTCATCATCCCCTTCTTTCTCTTTTTCTGCCTTCAAATTCCACCAAGCCTCCTGTTTTCATTCACCACCTGTACAGGTTGACCCACCTTTCATCTCTGTATATTCTCAATTTTACAGTATGCCTTTACCTCAAAAGCCTCCAATAAGATTCATCCATTGACCTGAAAAGGCCATGTTCCTGGGCCAAATTGCAGCCTCCATAAAAGTCTCTACATATTTGCTTAACGTTTGTACTTAGCTCGCCTGTCACCAGTTCTCTATTCCTTACAATTGAACGTTAGTTAATGTAATTCTCCTAATGTTTATTCATAGGTTGCTCCTGCAATGCACTATATGTAACTGCAATCACCTAGCAGCCTTGTGAATCAATGCTTGATTTTCTAAAACCCATGGCACGTCTTTTTCCGCTGATATTACCAATTAAAGGACTTCCTATTATTCCAGGATATTCTCTGTGCATGTAGGATTAAAAATAACTTCTAAAATTTTAAAAAAACTTTGGATAAATGATTTTTAAAACTTTTTAATTTTTTATTTTAACTCTATGTTTTAAAACATAATACAAGAAAAAGTGCAGAGTGGTAAATATCAAAATTTACTCATCAATCAACTTAATTTTATTGCTTATTGATTGATTGAAATTGGAGTAAATGTAGCCACTTTCTGCCTGGACTGTCTCCAACTAAAAATAGTCAATAATTTAATGCAATTCTTTATTTTTCCCAGTTATTTGACCCTTTATGGCTGTTTCTAGTAAAGAGTGGATGAAAATTTCATTTGAGGCATGTTCCGTCTCTCCCTCTCGTCATCATTTTCACTCAACATTCCAGACCTCGAAAATGGTGGTTTGGATGCGTGACCATGCTCCATTGCAATCGGTAAGAAAATAAGAAAAAGAAACTATGACTCATAGTTTTGGATTCTTCCTCTTTGGCCCAGGGAAACTATTCTGTTAGCGATCCAATTCAATGACAAAGTAACACCTTACTAGTCCAATTTTCATCATGAGTAAGGTGAACAGAAATGATCATTTAGCTAGGAAGAGGAGTGGAGGGCAACTCAACCCTTAATAAGGAGATGGGGGTGTTTTTCTTTTATATACGTTATATAAAATCTCTCATAAGTACACATCTACACATAAGTATGTTTAGCACAGTTTAGCCTGCATGCTGGTTTCATTAATCTGATGAATTATAAACTGATTTAAGTATGTATCTATTCATGCATGAAAGCCATTTACAAGAAAGGTGGTACACAAAAAGTGTCCTTTATATAATAAAGTCAAAAATGGTAAGACTTTGTCGAGAAGAATTAAGATAATCAACCACAAGAAAATGAATGTGCTTTTCTCCTCATGCCCTTGCTTTAGGGCCAAATAAATTTCTTATGTACTGAACTGTACTAGTGTCACGCATGACATGATATGAACATCGTAAAAAACGAAAAAATGTTTAACTATCAATCACTGTTTAGCAATGAAATCATTTTAGGATGTGATTGGGAATGCAATGTGACTATTATAGGACCACCTATGCTTGGAATATGAATGTACATAATGAGATTCACGAGACATAAAAAGGCAAAGTTAGAAATTGCAAATCGAAGGCATAAATTATTGCATGGCATTAGTAAAATCATCACTTATTTAGTGTTTAGATGAAAAATGAAATGATTTTTTTTTCTTTGAAGCTTAAGGAGCCGGGATAAATTTCCTAAATTTTAAAAAGTTCATGATCAAAACGAAGAAAAAATATGAAAACACAACTTACACTTCTTTATCTGCATTGCTAACGTTTTTTAAATAAATTTCTTCGAAGTTTTCTGCATCAGTCTAGAAAATTTATTTTTAGCGATTTTAACAATTATTTAAAGTTGAACATCTAAAAAACGAAATGCACAGCTAGAAGAAAGTGTTAACTCGGCTGTCGGATTTTCTGTATGGAAGAATATATAACAATTGTTAAGCATGTAATTCTGTCAAAGAAGAAATGTGTTATATTGTCGTGCTGTTCTAGTTGCTCAAACGAAAACTATTCGCTACCTTAATTCCTGTTTTCATCAAGGTTGCTCCGTTCTCTTAAGTGGGGTCATGGATTTGTTAATTTTTTTGTTACCGTTACATTACAATGATTATTTCTCTCTTCCTTTTAATGTTAAAGTTACCTTTGGCCATCCATCATGCCTTACTAAATGACATTTCCTTACCCTTGCCCTTCGTAGTTACATGTCGCGTAGATCATTAAGAACCTGTATCTTTGTATTTGGTCATCATTTTTAGTATTCACCATCTCCGTGTAAAGCACTTCATTCCATCGCCTTTAATTCCTAGCGCAAAATCCCATTTATTAATTTAGGTCATCCGCTAAAGCTTATCGTTTACCAAATTTATTAGAGGTTGGGAATGGTGATGAGGAAATTGGGGAAAAGATTTTCTTCATGAAATGAGACCAGTATATCATTGTGAAGCAACCATTAATGTTGTATGTTACATATTAAGTATGAGGTAGGTACGAGGTATTAATTCTTTTCGACTCCAAATATTTCTTTGGAGTCCCTCATCTATCAATCAAAAAAGTATTTTACTTCCTCGTTACTTAAGTTACTTCCTCGTATTTTCAATGTAAAACAACTTAATCTTCGAGCGGATAAAGAAAACAGTTGAAGGTCTAAACACTGAAGTGTGTGAAGCGCAATATCAATTGACTTGGGCCGCGACGGTTTAACGAGGCGGATTGAAGGATATCGAAGACCACGTTTCGTGCAAGTAGACAATTCAAGTAAGTAATGCGAAATAATAGTATTTTTTATCTCTATTGATCAAGTTACGTCGATTTTGAGTGATCACTAATGTGACGTATTCGTTTTCAGGCCATGTAATGACGAAGTCGTCAATTAAGTTGATGTCGGCAAATCCAGCGGATGGTTTTGTGAGTATATTATTTTAATCTTGATTGGTCTGATTTTGGTCTGAGTCTGATTGGTCTGGTTGATTAGTCTGTGTTTTGATGAATAAGTGAATAGCAGGAAAGCATTTTATGAAAGACATGCGTGCCTATCGGAACAAGATCGAGTGAAGGCTCTAATCAAAAGTAACCAGATTTCCTTAGGTAGTCGTTTTATGGTAGGAATGATTTGCTTGGATTTACATTAATTTGTTATTGGAAGGTCTTACTGATTCACTGAGTATTGTCATTTAACATATTCCGTTTCCGGTGAAAGTAGTGTAATTACGTTTTCTCGGCTGGGTGTTGGTTTTAATTTGAGTCGATCAGAGTTCAATTTAAACGGATCACTCGTCAAAGGTGGTCACTGCGAGTCAAATACAAACATTTCATTTATAGTTCCTAAATTGTTTGGGCAAATAAAATAATAATCACGGGATAAACCTTGATTAATATCGGTGTCGATTTCCTTTCGTAAATCAAGTACCAGCTTAGTGTTCGATTTTGGAACGGGGTGGACGTTATTGATTGGTGATTACATGTTACGCAACTAATTAATTCCGATTGAGGGCGTGGTAATGTGTGTTAGTAATTATGCGATATCTTTACAAAGTATCCGAATCCAACATTTTTTCCTTAGCCATTTTTCCACCCAATGCATAACCCATTTCCACGTTGACTTTTTTTACTCATTTTCATCGAAATTATGGGTGTAGTGTGTTGTGTTAATTTATCATTGAACCGGTTGACAGCGTAGACATTGTTTTTCCAACAGCCGCCGGTTCGTCTTTTCCAAAGAGCATCGTAGAATTGAATACTTGCTTGAGAAATTAGGAAATTAGTGATATAGGAAACGTTAGAATAATGACTAACCCGTGGTTATTCCAACCACGGGGACTGGGTATGAAATTCATGGCATCGAAAAGTGCATCTTCTGTTGATCTTCCTTTTCGGTAGCCCCATTGTGAATGACTGTTAATGTTGAACTTTTCCAAAAATATGGTCTACCTTTTATTGTAAATTAATTCAAATAGTTTAGAAAATAATGACTAAAGAGCAATTGGTCTGTAGTTTTTAATGTCATTATTGTTACCTATCCTTATTTTTATAAACAGGGATGTTTTTACTAATTTTTAATGGCTTTGAACGTCGCATTTAAGTGATTTGTTAATCAAGAAGAACAATGGTTTGGTGATAGAATTCTTACATTTAAAGAGAACATTTCCTGGGATTTCATCAATGCCAGGGGTAGATTTCTTGCATAATTTAGGTATGCACTTCCTTCTTCATGGCAAGGGTACAAATATAATGAGTTATTACCACTGGTTTAATTTAATATGAGATATTACTGATAACATCTGAGGTACTTGGTGGTTTTGGTGTATTGAGAAAGTATTCACTTACTTTGTCACATGTAATTACTGGATCGGTGATGGCTACACCTTGAGTGTCATAAAAAACAAAGTATGTTTAAGTGAAAGTTGCTCCAATACCTCTCTGGTTCTCACACCAGTATTGTAGGAGGCTTTCGTTGACCTCTGATCATTGAAAGATTTGTTGCCATTTCTTATCAACAAACCCTATTCTTTTATAGCTTTATGTTAGAACTGTTGGATATCATATGAATCGGATTGGTTGCATAGCAAAGTCATGTCTTTTATTCTTTCACACTGCCATATTATCTCATGAGATAACCATATTTTTTTGCATTTTTATGTTGGACATATTTACTCTGGTAATAGGTATTGCAAAATCAAAATTAGAGCATTAACAGTGATAAAAATTGTCAAAAGATGAATCAAGTGAATCCTCATAATAAACTTCTTTCCATGTTTCATTATTAAGTAAATCATTCAAATTTCTATCTGAGATTAATCTAGTGAACAAATACGATAATGGGGGACTACATTTGTTTATACTAAGGCTACACTCTGTCATATGAGAGTGGTCCCAGAAGCACACGACCCAACAAAGAATATAAAAATTTTGGAAAAAATTTATTTTTCCACATAATCCCCTTTCAGCTCTTATGCTTTTTTCCCGCCGATGTTCAATATGTTCGATATCCTTTTTATAATAAGAACTGTCTTGCTCCTCAAAATAGCCATTAATTGCCGACATCACTTCCTCATGGATGGACTACTGAGCCATTTTTTCAAGTTAGCGTACAGAAAATAATCCGAGGGAGCTAAATCTGGTAAATAGGGTGCATGAAGTAGCAATTCACACTTAAATTCATGAATTTTGGCCATTGCAACAATGGATTTGTGAGCTGGTGCTTCATCATTTTCTTCTTTCCTTTTGAAATGCCTACTATGTCTGCTAGCTCATGCACACTCAGTCGACGGTCATCCAGTATCACTTTATGGATTTCTTCACCGTTTCTAGAGTCGTCACCTTATTTGGTCGACTAATGCATTAAATTAAATCTCTTCTTGACAGCTCGTACGGCCTTGTTTAACCTCTACTAGCCAATATTTTACTATTGTAAACGAAGGCGCAGACTCACCCAAACTAGAATCCAGTTCAACTTTTATATTGGTTGGGCTGAGGCCTTTCAAATAAAAATATTGTATCACATGGCAATGACCAATTACCTCCCATTTTTACAAATTCACTGAAAACGTTCACTATTGATGGCTGCCAAACAAATACTAAACAACGTAGCATCATCAAACTTGAAACTCGCTTTATAGATTGCATACTTTCTAATAGAGTGATATTTTTCAAACAACTACCACCATATTTAGGTCAGGGCGGGAACTTATGGGACCACTCTCAGATGAGAGAGACCCACTTAATATGCTGTTTCATTGGTTTTGGCTGGATCATGATAGGCGATAAAAATTGTCTTTTAGTGTTGTTGATGATCAATGCACCCTTGTTGGTTAAGTTATTACGCAACTTATCCATACAATTCTAAAACATTAAGCAGTTCAGCAATTAGAGTTGAATTAAACAAAAAATCAGTTAAATATCTCCTGTTTATGTTAGAACGTTACTCTGTTTATGTTCAATGTTAAGTTTAAAACTTATTCAAGTTGACGACCAAAGACTGGGAATAAGGCCGGCTCGGTTGCTAGCATGAATCCATCCATCAGAATTTCAAAGGGTGATCGAATCCCACTCACTTCACAAGAATTAATCATCCTCCCCCACTTAAGCTCAACCCAAAAGATTTCAATGGTGTAAGCATCACCACCTGATGACTGAAACGCTCACTCTAACACTTGAATCCCTCATCAGGCCTGCATCAGTGGGAGCAGGAAGGAGAGGGAAAGGTAGGTGCTTCTTTGATGTCATTATTTGTTCAATGGGTTAAAATTCTCTATCTGTGCCTACTTCCGGGGGAAACAGTTGTGTAAGCAAAGTGTAGGTTAGATCAAATCTTACTCTATTTAATCTGTTCCATCAGTACACTTATCTATCTGCACATATCTACTCGTATCTGTCACAGGTTTCACTGTTTAGAGCTGGATACTACCTCGCAAGTGATGGCTTGTTTGAAAGAATGGATTCAGAGATGACTGCATAAGACATCAGTAAGTAACAGTACATTGCTTTTTACTACTTAATCAGAATTACGTAATCATGCATAATTTTATTTAGTGGTCTTGGATGGGGAATCAAGTGGTTTGTGTCCAAGAGGGGAGACAAGTTAAATATTGAAATAGGAGTTCATAAACTAGAGTAGGTTGAATAGTTTACGTGTATAAAAAGTGTTTGGCCAAAATTTTCAATGCAGTATGGCCACAGGGTGCTCTGCCATCAAAGCACTGTTTAAATCTGTCCACCATTGCAAATATTTCATTGTGTCACTCACTGCCACCATTGCTAAATCTTATCATTCATGCTATGTCTATTGCTATCGCTTTTGATATATTTTAAAAATATGTAATATTTATTTACCATTATTTAGTGCAGTCTAAGTTATTTTGTACCTAAATAAACATTTTTAGTATTAAATCAACAGATTTGACTACTTTGAATTTTTTCTTGTACTCCACAGTTATTTGAAAAGGTGTTTCGAAGGAATTATTTTTCAGGGATTTTATGTATTATTTTCAGACTCTTTATCATCATCCATGATTTTCTCTACAGCCTGCCGATACTCCTTCCTTGTTAATCCATTTAATGCTTCTACATTACATTTCCTAGCCTTAAATTTCCTGCCTTATCTTTTTGAAGCAGAGGCTACATTTCATAACAACATATATCTTATACTATGTAATTAATCCCGTTATTACAATAGCTAGTGATTACAGGGAGTATTACTGAGTACATATTGTTCAATGTAGTGACATTTACTTAGTTACTTTGTGCAAAAATATGTATGTTGGTGTGACTGAAAAATCCAGATCTCACCAGGCAGTAGATAGTCACGGCCTAGCTCTACGTGGTC
This sequence comes from Hetaerina titia, assembly GCA_037158775.1. NCBI lineage: Eukaryota > Metazoa > Arthropoda > Insecta > Odonata > Calopterygidae > Hetaerina > Hetaerina titia. The sequence goes on from CM073774.1 coordinate 11,937,705, forward strand.
CAAGTTCAGTTAGCTTGATTGCCTTAGGTAATCGTTTAGGAATCGTAGGAATCGTACATTAATTTGTTATTGGGAGGTCATACTGATTCACTGAGTATTGTCATTTAGCATTTTCCATTTCCAGTGAAAGTAAAAATCGTTTTCTTGGCAGGGTTAATTTTTGTCGGTCAGGTCACAGTTGAAACGGATCACTCTTTGTAGGTGGCTGCCATGAGTCAAATGAAAATATTTCATTTTTAGTCCCAAAATTGTTTGGACGAATGAAATAATAATCGCGGGATGAATCGGGGTAGTGTTTTTGTAATTCGGCTCGTGTCCCGTAATTAACGCCGGTGTTGATTTCCTTTTGTGGATCGTGTACCGATGCCTGCCAGCTTGGTGTTCGATTTTGGAACGGGGTGGATGTTAAATAACATGTTACGCCAGTGATTAATTTTGATTGCGGGCATGGTAATGGGTGTTTATAATTATGCAATATCTTTATAAAGTATCCAAGTCCAACATTTTTCCTCAGCCAGTTTTCCACCCTTTGGGTAATAACTCATTTGCTTATTGACTTATTCAAACCCAGGCCCTCCGCTCACATTTATCAAATGGGTGACCATTTCCTCATTATTTACTTAACTATGGTATGGAATAATATATACTCAGTAATACTCCCTGTAATCACTAGCTATTGTAATAATGGGGTACAGGACCCAGGACCCTAGTTTAGTCTAGTTAGTTCTCCTATGTACTTTATATTATCTGTAATACCACTACTTTCTCTTCTGGAATGGCGCATAGTAGAAAATTGTTTTTATGAAATGTACCGTACTTCATCAATATGTTTCACTACTTAAACTTTGTTTTGTTATAATTTTTGCACCATTTTCTAACCCGCGGTTTCCTCTTTCACAGTTGCTGCTGCTTCTTCACTGCTGTCCGTCCTCTTTTTCTGATGGCTTGAGCTGTGAAAATTTGAGTCGAATGAAAGTTTTCAATGGTATGTTATGCTTTACCTGTATTTATTCAGGTTTATTATTTACCTTTATTAGTATTCAGTATTCATTAGTACATCACGGTTTTAGCATATCTGCAATTTATTCCACATCACCCAAAGAGATTGCTTATTCACTTTGCTTTTACTTGCTAGATTTGGTTTACTTGCTAGATGCATTTCTCTTTGTGCTTGGAGAAGGAACAAAACAGTAAAAAAGAGGCATGTGAGAAACCGCTCACCCCTTTTCCTTATTTAGAAAGGGAGCACCTCCCCGTCTAATGAAAGGGATTAACTCCTGTTTAATTTTTTGTAACAGTATGTTCATACCGTTGTTGTTTGGCCACCTGAAGAAAAGATTTTAAATGTTGAACTGCTTATTGGAATTCGACGGAATAATGTATGAGATTGATGATTACGTCTCGAAACCATTGGTTTTTAGCGTTCCGTCGGCATTTATGCGTAAAATGTCAATGACCCTGATACCCCCTAATAATGATAGTGATACCAGATACATTTTTTATCTGTATTAAAACAAAATATTCAAAGATAATTGAGACTTACTTTTTTGCCAATTCAAAATTGCTCTGTTTAAGACATTCAGTAGCACCCTGGACTTCGAATCATACCAAAACTTTGGTGCCGGTATCATGGTGAACATGGTAATTTTGCATCCCTGTTCCACAAAGTTCTCACTAAGTAGCAGTAGCTACCCCTTAGTGAGTGATATTTTGTCCCTGTCAACATTTTATTCATCAGATATTTTATCAGTCAACAATTGTGGGCATATTAATTAATGTTGTCATATTTCCATTTAAAAGACTGAACATTGCACATTTAAGTCATTGCAACTTATCAACACGATTCCTTTTTTGCTAAACGCATTCACACTTTGGGCCCCCCTCTTTAACTGCTTGGTTGTCTGTCCTGAGAAACACATACCCATACGGGAAGGATTAACTGTATAACCATGAGGTTAATGACATTAGAAATAAGCCAAACTACCGTATGAAAGAGTAACCCTCATAAAATCCAACGCACCATCTTGCAGCCTATACCCAATCTTTGTGGCGACCCTTGCAAAGGAGGAGTCACCCAACATCTCTGCCCCCAACACTTTCGGTCTTGGCAAAATATAACCGCCACAGCCAATAATAATTGTCTCTGTGCCTGCGATTGTATCTATTTTTATCTCCATTGGTCCTAGGAAATAAACGACACTAAGTCTATCTGACCTAGTCTTTTTCGTAACCTGTAATTCAACCGTCGGTGAAGTAGTGGCTTCCATCCTCATTATTCTAGTAGTGTATCGACATTGCTACCTTGTTCATTGCGAGTTTTCACAAACCTAGCTGCTCTGCTGCACCGGAGCTAGTTCCAAAATTAAGGCAATCCCGTGAGGATGCCTGCGGTGTTTTTTAGGTGGGGTCAGACTATTGTGAAATAACAAAGCTCTCTAATCCTGTCATTATAATTCCCAAGTATCCTTTACATGAATCCTAACTTTTAATTTGCCATTCTGCAAATTTAGCGATTGTCTTTTCCCCAGGACATTGTTATGAATATACCAAAGTTTTTACCGTTTCTACGCTTATGTTGGTTCCCTCTTTAGTTGGTTTTCGGGTGAAATTCTTTCGCTCCAAGAATTCATCGAAACACATTTTTTCAAACGTTATTCTGGCTCCCATGTCTTGCACTCCTGGTTATGTCCCTATGTATCACGTAGTTGTGTCACAAGATCTACCTGATGAATCCCTGTAAATACAAGTAATCCCTGATGAATTGTAATCAATAAAAAAACGTTTTGCAAATGTAACTCCTCTACGCGATATATTTTGGCAATCGGTTCAACAAAGTTGCAGTCTTTGTTTACAATATTTATCGTTCGATCGAGAGAATATTGTGTTCCAGCAAACGATTTTTATATAACTTTGAAATGGCTTCCGAAATAGGACGTAGTAGTGAAAATATTGAGATAGATCTTTTTTTACATATTTTAGTACCATTCTAGTCATCGCTACGTTGTGTGCCGGGGGGGGGAATAGATACTCTTTTAGGTGGAAGTATAGTATTTGAGACTGCAGGGTAGCAGGCAACGAGAAGTCGGACTTGGGGTTACTTGCTATGTGAAAAGTTATGGTTTATCGAAGTTTTTTCGTTCTTCTACCCGTCCGTCTTTGCTCCATCCGTAACGTTCTAATCTGGGTCTGTCCTTCGACCAACTGTGCATTTCCACTTCCCCCTCGCTTTTCCTATTTCCGTTGTCCGTTCATGACGGTGGCCCTCCCCTTTGCCCTCATTTGTGAACATATAATGGTGTCCAGTGCTTTCCTCGAAATGAAATGATGTCCTGTATCCTTGTTAACCACGTACGGCCGGGAAACAAAGAAATCACCTAAGGTTCCCAATACCTCCAAAGGTTCCTCCTTGGCACCCACCCCCTCCATAAAACTCCTCATGTGAGAACGGAGGGAAAGATTCCTAATCACGTCGTTTAAGGCGGACGAAGTAAGCTTTCCCGGGGAAAACCGGTGTCGTTTGTTTGCGCATTTCCTTTCATTCTGTCAACTGCCAACCCCACTTGTTCTTAAACACCGTAGGTTTTAGGACAACCTCTTGTTCGCAAGAAAGCAATGCTGTCGCACTTATATTTTGATTTGGAAAAGTCATGAAGTTTTAGTTAAAAAAATTGATACTACGTTAATAAATTAATTGAGCTCTTACGGCCTTAGTATCAGAATAATTGAAAAAACTCCAATAGCCGTATACAATTTACCTTTCGAAACAGGGTACAATTGGAATTAGTAAGTAGAGAGTCTCACTTGAACTCGTGTTGCCGTGACGATTTACCTTCAGTACGCTGTAGAGGGCTACTTTGTGTCCGAAATACCCTTATGTCCTTTGTGCGATCGGGGTAAAATCCGTGGAAGCACGACATGGGTCGCGTGCAATTTCTGCTCCCGATGGTATCATCTTTCTTGTGTAGATAAAACTGCCACCTCTTCAGATTAGGAAAATATGGCTTGGTCTTGTATACTGTGCACTAATTGGTTAGAATTAGATATTCAATTGCAAGATATGGCAGACAGCTGATCGGTTGATTAGCCTTGTTACTATCCCTATAAAAATGTTAGCTTTTAACGGACATCATAAGAGGGCAGTCGATTATTTTTTGTTGAATTTCCTCCGGTTAACCTACTGCCACAGTCCCTAAGGTTCATTCCGTCCATCTGAAGAAGCGAGGGATGGAAAACCTCCGAAAAGATATCGTAGGTAGCATTGAAAATAGGGAAAGGGAATCAGCAATCAAAACAGGCCCCGAATTCCTGCTATCTGAAGTCGCGGGGGACGGAACGCCTTAGGGCAGATTAAGTCTGCTCAACTGTAACTAAAACGATTTCATGCTACTGAAATTATAACGGATGTCATAACAATGACACAATAATGAAAGAGGTAGAAAAAATAACCTAATTTAAGGTAGATTGCAGGAGCAATTCCCATTCTAATGCTGGGAAAGGGGCAAGCGGTTTATCCAACTCTTTTTCGCTTGTTCCTTCTCCAAGCACCAAGAGAACCGAAATCTAGCGAGTAACCTCTTCGGTCCACTTATTTCCCTCAATATTGTGCATTTCGCCATTCTGACTAACTTTCCTCACCAGTTGTGGTATATTCTGGGGAAAAATACGGGGTATGATTTCCAACCGTATATTGTACGATTTTCGCACACTAAAGCGTTTTTTTTTTCTTATTTTTCGCATTTCGCCTAATATAGAATCCTTTCTTTCAAAAGTTTTGTATTTTGGGATTCCGAGTAACTTTTTTCACCAGTCGTAGTCTTTTCTACGGAAGAATCATACCGAGTATGATTTTGAGCTGCGTATTTTGTGGGGTTGCCATTAAGGAAAGATTTTCTTTTTCATTTTTCACGTTTGCCTAAAATGGACGTACTTCTGTCAAAATTGTGCATTTCCGACTTGACTTTTTTTTACCGTTTGTAGTATCTTCAAGCGACTAATATGGAATGTGATTTCCAATAGAATATTTTGCACAGGAAAGCGTTCTTTTTCTTATTTTTCGCATAATAAGAATCCTTTCCTTCAAAATTGTGTATTTTGGGATTCACCATTTGTAGGATTTGTGAATTTCGTGTATGCTGTGGAAGTACAATTAATGGAGTTCAATAATGAAAATATGATGATATTGGCAAGGAACAATTTTTATTAAATTTTATAACAAGGAAAAACAAAAAATTAACAAATTGTTTAAATATTTAAGTAGATATTAGAAAAAATATTTTTTACATTTTCACTCAACAAGTCAATAACATTATAATTAATCTGCCACAGTAATCTACAGATTGAAAACCTCCACCAGGTGTGTGACTATCTGTCCCCATTAAAGGGGTTAAGGTGTTGGAATTTCTTTAAAAATACCTTGCACTTGTTGAATCATTAGGTATCAAGATGAGCTCCTTGCGAGATGTTGCTTCAGTGTGAAAGCCTTTGGACATAACTGTCATTCATGCAGCTTCTATGGCTTCCCACGTGACCTTTAAGGAATTGTTTGAGTCAACGGTTGTTTTGGACATAAATCACACTTGTGACCTTTCAACATTGTATGCCAACATGTCAACAGTTGACGAGTCGATTGTCTTGGCAACCAATCAAACACATCTCGCATTTGAATGGACTTCCAGCATTATCTGTTGAAATGCCTCTCCTAAGGTTTTGCCTTCGTGTCAACAGTTGCATTCTCAGTTGATACTCAATTTACTTTTTCAAACTTCTTGGGGAAGTGTTGGCATT
>CM073774.1:11948448-11955948 GCA_037158775.1 Hetaerina titia
TACCTTTATTAGTATTCAGTATTCATTAGTACATCACGGTTTTAGCATATCTGCAATTTATTCCACATCACCCAAAGAGATTGCTTATTCACTTTGCTTTTACTTGCTAGATTTGGTTTACTTGCTAGATGCATTTCTCTTTGTGCTTGGAGAAGGAACAAAACAGTAAAAAAGAGGCATGTGAGAAACCGCTCACCCCTTTTCCTTATTTAGAAAGGGAGCACCTCCCCGTCTAATGAAAGGGATTAACTCCTGTTTAATTTTTTGTAACAGTATGTTCATACCGTTGTTGTTTGGCCACCTGAAGAAAAGATTTTAAATGTTGAACTGCTTATTGGAATTCGACGGAATAATGTATGAGATTGATGATTACGTCTCGAAACCATTGGTTTTTAGCGTTCCGTCGGCATTTATGCGTAAAATGTCAATGACCCTGATACCCCCTAATAATGATAGTGATACCAGATACATTTTTTATCTGTATTAAAACAAAATATTCAAAGATAATTGAGACTTACTTTTTTGCCAATTCAAAATTGCTCTGTTTAAGACATTCAGTAGCACCCTGGACTTCGAATCATACCAAAACTTTGGTGCCGGTATCATGGTGAACATGGTAATTTTGCATCCCCTGTTCCACAAAGTTCTCACTAAGTAGCAGTAGCTACCCCTTAGTGAGTGATATTTTGTCCCTGTCAACATTTTATTCATCAGATATTTTATCAGTCAACAATTGTGGGCATATTAATTAATGTTGTCATATTTCCATTTTAAAAGACTGAACATTGCACATTTAAGTCATTGCAACTTATCAACACGATTCCTTTTTTGCTAAACGCATTCACACTTTGGGCCCCCCTCTTTAACTGCTTGGTTGTCTGTCCTGAGAAACACATACCCATACGGGAAGGATTAACTGTATAACCATGAGGTTAATGACATTAGAAATAAGCCAAACTACCGTATGAAAGAGTAACCCTCATAAAATCCAACGCACCATCTTGCAGCCTATACCCAATCTTTGTGGCGACCCTTGCAAAGGAGGAGTCACCCAACATCTCTGCCCCCAACACTTTCGGTCTTGGCAAAATATAACCGCCACAGCCAATAATAATTGTCTCTGTGCCTGCGATTGTATCTATTTTTATCTCCATTGGTCCTAGGAAATAAACGACACTAAGTCTATCTGACCTAGTCTTTTTCGTAACCTGTAATTCAACCGTCGGTGAAGTAGTGGCTTCCATCCTCATTATTCTAGTAGTGTATCGACATTGCTACCTTGTTCATTGCGAGTTTTCACAAACCTAGCTGCTCTGCTGCACCGGAGCTAGTTCCAAAATTAAGGCAATCCCGTGAGGATGCCTGCGGTGTTTTTTAGGTGGGGTCAGACTATTGTGAAATAACAAAGCTCTCTAATCCTGTCATTATAATTCCCAAGTATCCTTTACATGAATCCTAACTTTTAATTTGCCATTCTGCAAATTTAGCGATTGTCTTTTCCCCAGGACATTGTTATGAATATACCAAAGTTTTTACCGTTTCTACGCTTATGTTGGTTCCCTCTTTAGTTGGTTTTCGGGTGAAATTCTTTCGCTCCAAGAATTCATCGAAACACATTTTTTCAAACGTTATTCTGGCTCCCATGTCTTGCACTCCTGGTTATGTCCCTATGTATCACGTAGTTGTGTCACAAGATCTACCTGATGAATCCCTGTAAATACAAGTAATCCCTGATGAATTGTAATCAATAAAAAAAACGTTTTGCAAATGTAACTCCTCTACGCGATATATTTTGGCAATCGGTTCAACAAAGTTGCAGTCTTTGTTTACAATATTTATCGTTCGATCGAGAGAATATTGTGTTCCAGCAAACGATTTTTATATAACTTTGAAATGGCTTCCGAAATAGGACGTAGTAGTGAAAATATTGAGATAGATCTTTTTTTACATATTTTAGTACCATTCTAGTCATCGCTACGTTGTGTGCCGGGGGGGGGGAATAGATACTCTTTTAGGTGGAAGTATAGTATTTGAGACTGCAGGGTAGCAGGCAACGAGAAGTCGGACTTGGGGTTACTTGCTATGTGAAAAGTTATGGTTTATCGAAGTTTTTTCGTTCTTCTACCCGTCCGTCTTTGCTCCATCCGTAACGTTCTAATCTGGGTCTGTCCTTCGACCAACTGTGCATTTCCACTTCCCCCTCGCTTTTCCTATTTCCGTTGTCCGTTCATGACGGTGGCCCTCCCCTTTGCCCTCATTTGTGAACATATAATGGTGTCCAGTGCTTTCCTCGAAATGAAATGATGTCCTGTATCCTTGTTAACCACGTACGGCCGGGAAACAAAGAAATCACCTAAGGTTCCCAATACCTCCAAAGGTTCCTCCTTGGCACCCACCCCCTCCATAAAACTCCTCATGTGAGAACGGAGGGAAAGATTCCTAATCACGTCGTTTAAGGCGGACGAAGTAAGCTTTCCCGGGGAAAACCGGTGTCGTTTGTTTGCGCATTTCCTTTCATTCTGTCAACTGCCAACCCCACTTGTTCTTAAACACCGTAGGTTTTAGGACAACCTCTTGTTCGCAAGAAAGCAATGCTGTCGCACTTATATTTTGATTTGGAAAAGTCATGAAGTTTTAGTTAAAAAAATTGATACTACGTTAATAAATTAATTGAGCTCTTACGGCCTTAGTATCAGAATAATTGAAAAAACTCCAATAGCCGTATACAATTTACCTTTCGAAACAGGGTACAATTGGAATTAGTAAGTAGAGAGTCTCACTTGAACTCGTGTTGCCGTGACGATTTACCTTCAGTACGCTGTAGAGGGCTACTTTGTGTCCGAAATACCCTTATGTCCTTTGTGCGATCGGGGTAAAATCCGTGGAAGCACGACATGGGTCGCGTGCAATTTCTGCTCCCGATGGTATCATCTTTCTTGTGTAGATAAAACTGCCACCTCTTCAGATTAGGAAAATATGGCTTGGTCTTGTATACTGTGCACTAATTGGTTAGAATTAGATATTCAATTGCAAGATATGGCAGACAGCTGATCGGTTGATTAGCCTTGTTACTATCCCTATAAAAATGTTAGCTTTTAACGGACATCATAAGAGGGCAGTCGATTATTTTTTGTTGAATTTCCTCCGGTTAACCTACTGCCACAGTCCCTAAGGTTCATTCCGTCCATCTGAAGAAGCGAGGGATGGAAAACCTCCGAAAAGATATCGTAGGTAGCATTGAAAATAGGGAAAGGGAATCAGCAATCAAAAACAGGCCCCGAATTCCTGCTATCTGAAGTCGCGGGGGACGGAACGCCTTAGGGCAGATTAAGTCTGCTCAACTGTAACTAAAACGATTTCATGCTACTGAAATTATAACGGATGTCATAACAATGACACAATAATGAAAGAGGTAGAAAAAATAACCTAATTTAAGGTAGATTGCAGGAGCAATTCCCATTCTAATGCTGGGAAAGGGGCAAGCGGTTTATCCAACTCTTTTTCGCTTGTTCCTTCTCCAAGCACCAAGAGAACCGAAATCTAGCGAGTAACCTCTTCGGTCCACTTATTTCCCTCAATATTGTGCATTTCGCCATTCTGACTAACTTTCCTCACCAGTTGTGGTATATTCTGGGGAAAAATACGGGGTATGATTTCCAACCGTATATTGTACGATTTTCGCACACTAAAGCGTTTTTTTTTTTCTTATTTTTCGCATTTCGCCTAATATAGAATCCTTTCTTTCAAAAGTTTTGTATTTTGGGATTCCGAGTAACTTTTTTCACCAGTCGTAGTCTTTTCTACGGAAGAATCATACCGAGTATGATTTTGAGCTGCGTATTTTGTGGGGTTGCCATTAAGGAAAGATTTTCTTTTTCATTTTTCACGTTTGCCTAAAATGGACGTACTTCTGTCAAAATTGTGCATTTCCGACTTGACTTTTTTTTACCGTTTGTAGTATCTTCAAGCGACTAATATGGAATGTGATTTCCAATAGAATATTTTGCACAGGAAAGCGTTCTTTTTCTTATTTTTCGCATAATAAGAATCCTTTCCTTCAAAATTGTGTATTTTGGGATTCACCATTTGTAGGATTTGTGAATTTCGTGTATGCTGTGGAAGTACAATTAATGGAGTTCAATAATGAAAATATGATGATATTGGCAAGGAACAATTTTTATTAAATTTTATAACAAGGAAAAACAAAAAATTAACAAATTGTTTAAATATTTAAGTAGATATTAGAAAAAATATTTTTTACATTTTCACTCAACAAGTCAATAACATTATAATTAATCTGCCACAGTAATCTACAGATTGAAAACCTCCACCAGGTGTGTGACTATCTGTCCCCATTAAAGGGGTTAAGGTGTTGGAATTTCTTTAAAAATACCTTGCACTTGTTGAATCATTAGGTATCAAGATGAGCTCCTTGCGAGATGTTGCTTCAGTGTGAAAGCCTTTGGACATAACTGTCATTCATGCAGCTTCTATGGCTTCCCACGTGACCTTTAAGGAATTGTTTGAGTCAACGGTTGTTTTGGACATAAATCACACTTGTGACCTTTCAACATTGTATGCCAACATGTCAACAGTTGACGAGTCGATTGTCTTGGCAACCAATCAAACACATCTCGCATTTGAATGGACTTCCAGCATTATCTGTTGAAATGCCTCTCCTAAGGTTTTGCCTTCGTGTCAACAGTTGCATTCTCAGTTGATACTCAATTTACTTTTTCAAACTTCTTGGGGAAGTGTTGGCATTAGTGCTCCTTTTTCACAGCATCATCCAATGGGACAGCCAATGTCAAGTGTTCATCGAGGTAACTATAAAATTCAAACACCTCGGAGCTAACTTCATATCCGAGTAATCTCCCCTTCACAAGGTACACATGCATCATGTGTTCTTTGAGGATGTCCTTTGGTGGGAATTCCTTCTTACAAATCTAAAGGAGAATCTCTTGACACCTGCAAACATTCAAAAGGGTTGCATGATTTTTTTACCATTGTCTTCCTTTAAAATCAAATCACCAAGAGAATGAATAGGAAAAAGTACACAAATAACATAAATACATACAGCAGGAGCAAACCAAGGGAAGCATCTGGGATGGTAAGTATAGTACACTGTGTGTGTGTGTGTGTGTGTGTGTGTGTGTGTGTGTGTGTGTGTGTGTGTGTGTGTGTGTGTGTGTGTGTGTGTGTGTGTGTGTGTGTGTGTGTGTGTGTGTGTGTGTGTGTGTGTGTGTGTGTGTGTGTGTGTGTGTGTGTGTGTGTGTGTGTGTGTGTGTGTGTGTGTGTGTGTGTGTGTGTGTGTGTGTGTGTGTGTGTGTGTGTGTGTGTGTGTGTGTGTGTGTGTGTGTGTGTGTGTGTGTGTGTGTGTGTGTGTGTGTGTGTGTGTGTGTGTGTGTGTGTGTGTGTGTGTGTGTGTGTGTGTGTGTGTGTGTGTGTGTGTGTGTGTGTGTGTGTGTGTGTGTGTGTGTGTGTGTGTGTGTGTGTGTGTGTGTGTGTGTGTGTGTGTGTGTGTGTGTGTGTGTGTGTGTGTGTGTGTGTGTGTGTGTGTGTGTGTGTGTGTGTGTGTGTGTGTGTGTGTGTGTGTGTGTGTGTGTGTGTGTGTGTGTGTGTGTGTGTGTGTGTGTGTGTGTGTGTGTGTGTGTGTGTGTGTGTGTGTGTGTGTGTGTGTGTGTGTGTGTGTGTGTGTGTGTGTGTGTGTGTGTGTGTGTGTGTGTGTGTGTGTGTGTGTGTGTGTGTGTGTGTGTGTGTGTGTGTGTGTGTGTGTGTGTGTGTGTGTGTGTGTGTGTGTGTGTGTGTGTGTGTGTGTGTGTGTGTGTGTGTGTGTGTGTGTGTGTGTGTGTGTGTGTGTGTGTGTGTGTGTGTGTGTGTGTGTGTGTGTGTGTGTGTGTGTGTGTGTGTGTGTGTGTGTGTGTGTGTGTGTGTGTGTGTGTGTGTGTGTGTGTGTGTGTGTGTGTGTGTGTGTGTGTGTGTGTGTGTGTGTGTGTGTGTGTGTGTGTGTGTGTGTGTGTGTGTGTGTGTGTGTGTGTGTGTGTGTGTGTGTGTGTGTGTGTGTGTGTGTGTGTGTGTGTGTGTGTGTGTGTGTGTGTGTGTGTGTGTGTGTGTGTGTGTGTGTGTGTGTGTGTGTGTGTGTGTGTGTGTGTGTGTGTGTGTGTGTGTGTGTGTGTGTGTGTGTGTGTGTGTGTGTGTGTGTGTGTGTGTGTGTGTGTGTGTGTGTGTGTGTGTGTGTGTGTGTGTGTGTGTGTGTGTGTGTGTGTGTGTGTGTGTGTGTGTGTGTGTGTGTGTGTGTGTGTGTGTGTGTGTGTGTGTGTGTGTGTGTGTGTGTGTGTGTGTGTGTGTGTGTGTGTGTGTGTGTGTGTGTGTGTGTGTGTGTGTGTGTGTGTGTGTGTGTGTGTGTGTGTGTGTGTGTGTGTGTGTGTGTGTGTGTGTGTGTGTGTGTGTGTGTGTGTGTGTGTGTGTGTGTGTGTGTGTGTGTGTGTGTGTGTGTGTGTGTGTGTGTGTGTGTGTGTGTGTGTGTGTGTGTGTGTGTGTGTGTGTGTGTGTGTGTGTGTGTGTGTGTGTGTGTGTGTGTGTGTGTGTGTGTGTGTGTGTGTGTGTGTGTGTGTGTGTGTGTGTGTGTGTGTGTGTGTGTGTGTGTGTGTGTGTGTGTGTGTGTGTGTGTGTGTGTGTGTGTGTGTGTGTGTGTGTGTGTGTGTGTGTGTGTGTGTGTGTGTGTGTGTGTGTGTGTGTGTGTGTGTGTGTGTGTGTGTGTGTGTGTGTGTGTGTGTGTGTGTGTGTGTGTGTGTGTGTGTGTGTGTGTGTGTGTGTGTGTGTGTGTGTGTGTGTGTGTGTGTGTGTGTGTGTGTGTGTGTGTGTGTGTGTGTGTGTGTGTGTGTGTGTGTGTGTGTGTGTGTGTGTGTGTGTGTGTGTGTGTGTGTGTGTGTGTGTGTGTGTGTGTGTGTGTGTGTGTGTGTGTGTGTGTGTGTGTGTGTGTGTGTGTGTGTGTGTGTGTGTGTGTGTGTGTGTGTGTGTGTGTGTGTGTGTGTGTGTGTGTGTGTGTGTGTGTGTGTGTGTGTGTGTGTGTGTGTGTGTGTGTGTGTGTGTGTGTGTGTGTGTGTGTGTGTGTGTGTGTGTGTGTGTGTGTGTGTGTGTGTGTGTGTGTGTGTGTGTGTGTGTGTGTGTGTGTGTGTGTGTGTGTGTGTGTGTGTGTGTGTGTGTGTGTGTGTGTGTGTGTGTGTGTGTGTGTGTGTGTGTGTGTGTGTGTGTGTGTGTGTGTGTGTGTGTGTGTGTGTGTGTGTGTGTGTGTGTGTGTGTGTGTGTGTGTGTGTGTGTGTGTGTGTGTGTGTGTGTGTGTGTGTGTGTGTGTGTGTGTGTGTGTGTGTGTGTGTGTGTGTGTGTGTGTGTGTGTGTGTGTGTGTGTGTGTGTGTGTGTGTGTGTGTGTGTGTGTGTGTGTGTGTGTGTGTGTGTGTGTGTGTGTGTGTGTGTGTGTGTGTGTGTGTGTGTGTGTGTGT